>CAMZMU010000058.1:40630568-40955892 GCA_947311845.1 Poa pratensis
GTCGGGGCGGCGGCCCCGGATTGCTGTGCGGTGGTGACCCAATGTGGTGGGGTTACGGCTCGACAGAGTGTGAGTGGCGGCTTCGTGCTACAAGGGTGGCGAGGTTGTCGGCTCGGTCGATGTGTCCCAGCGAGGGGCGATCTTCAGTATGTCGAGGCAACGGCCTCAGATGTGGTGTGGCGGCCGTGATCTGCGGGTAGTTGCCCTGGGCAGTTCGGACTGCGGGTAACTACATCGTGCGGCGTTGCAGGTCGAGCGCGAGCGGTGGTATGTCGGGGCGGCGGCCCCGGAAGGTGGTCCAGGTGGTTTGCGCAGGGCGTGATGGAGAGTTGGATGTCGGGGCGGCGGCTCCTGATTTTCTGCATCATCGAGGGAGTTTCGCCTTGTGTCATATGGGCGACAAGGTTGGTCTCGGTGTTGTTCGTCGTCGGGCCTCCCAGTGGTGGCCGCTTTCATCTACGACGGAGTGTCCCGTATCTGCTCCTTCCATAGCAGCTGCGGATTCTTCTCTCCGGCATGGGTGGATTGGTTGCCAGCCGGCCGTGGAGTGGGTGTTGTGTGGGCTCTACCCGGTGGTGTTCGTTGTATGGTTTTCGTCCGGTTTCTTCCGCTAATAAACCGGACACCTTCTGCTTAATTAATGAATAAGGCTAAGCTTTTGCATTCGTTTCAAAAAAATATTATAGTTACTGATATTTTTTACGTATATTTGCTCAAATTTTGAAAAGAATCCTTCTCTGTAATGAGCTTTTTTTTTTGCTTGAATGATGGTAATCTTTGTCTTGAAAAATTGACACTAGCAGCACCATAGCGACCCGTTGCGGGGCGCTATAACGTAGAGTGTAGCGACCCGTGGTAGGGCGCTATGCAAAAGGGTCAAATTTGACAATTGTTTCGGAAAAGGGTTATTTTTTGCTTAAGTTTGATAAAAGGGTTAATTTTGTGAAATTTCACACCCCGTCGCACATCTCAAATTTCTTCACCGAGACATCTCGATTGTTGAGCGATCGATCGAGTCAATAAATGAGCCGCACCTAAACATTTGCACGGTCAATGAAACCGGGACCCACTGACAAGGCGCCCTGAGCAGAAGTAGTGACTCCGAGGGCCCGCAGCTCAGTCACTGACAGGTTCGCATCCAGTTAACCGAGCACCCGCTCTCGCTGTGCAGCAGGTCATCACCGAGAACGGGGCAGGCGGTGGACGTACGGAGGGCAGTCAACGGCGCGGACCGCCATGGCATTGGTTCCCGGCGTCCTACGTGGCGCGTACCTCCGCCTCCACCCCCCTCTCTCCGGCCAGGTCCTCGTAACCGGCGCCAACCAAAAACGATTCGCGCGCTCCCGGGTCTGTCTCTCTCTCTCCTCTTTTATTGGGGTTTGCATGCGTCGCCTCGTCCCGCTCGCGCACCATCCTTTTGCATGCGAGGAGCACCCTTCTACCCGGGTAATAGCCTGCACCCTCTCTCGGTTCTTCTTCTCTCTCTAGCTACATGCAGTGTGGCCATGGCGTCTCGAGGTAGACGACAACCCTCTGCGACTGCTATGTGGGTCCCGGTTCACGTGGTTCCCACAAGTAAGCAGCGTACGTGATCTTTTGCGAGGTTGCGTTCGTGGATCTTGGAGTGTTAGTTTGTTACGGATGGGACGGTGGAGGGGAGACGAGATGACGGTTGACTTGCGCTTTGGCTGTCGTGTTTACCTTGTCGCGCTTTATGCCTGCCTAGCTTTAGCCTACATGCGGGCTACTCGCTCGTAGGAGAGAGCTTCGTTCGGTCTATAGCTCTCGATATAGATTGTTTGTTCTTCTTTCTAACCTGGGAAAATGGAGACTTGCCTTGCGTGGGGTTATCCTACAACAGTGTAGCATGCATGCAGCTATTGTTAGCTATAGCTATGCGTGCGTTGCACCAAGCATTGGGGTTGCTCAAATGCATCATGAAAGGAAGCTTGTGTGCAAATGTGGCGACATGACACTTGCTTGCTGAATGACAGCTAGTAGCTAGGAGCCTAGGACGTCACTACGTGCTGTGCAGAACTACTTTGAACTGTATTGATGGTAGGAGTAATATATATGGGGCGTGTTTGGTAGCCCATCGAGTCCCCAACTGGCACGGAGGTGCAAATTTCAGCCATTTGGTTCATGGGCCGACTTGCGTTCGTGCACAGCCTCGGGCAAGGCCCGATAGGAACGGCCGAATCGGTCGTTTTTTCACTGAGCCACCCTCGATTGCTCTGTTCCTCGTGTAGATAAGGGGAACGCGGAGCCGAGCTCGTGCAACCTCGGAGATGGCACGAGATCGCGCGAGCTCGCGTGCGCAGGCGAAAAAGCGGTGGGACAAATTCTGGTCACCGCCCAGCAATTCCGCTCCCCTATTTCACCCCTCCGCCTCACCGCCGGAACTCCCGCCACCATCCCTCCCCCCCCCTTCGAGCTTTCTCTTTCGCAGGTTTTCACAGCCGAGCGGCGGCTACTCCTCCGGCGGTCGGTGCTGGCCTTCGTCCTCTTCTCCGAGATGTCCTCCTCCTCCTCGTCCGTTCCTTCCCCGGCTGTCCATAGCTTCAGTGTAAGTCCTCCTCCATTTCTACATTAGATCTGGTAGTATGTGCTATTATCTGGTAGATCTTAGTAGTATGTGCTAGTATTTGGTAGATCTGAGTAGTACTTAAACAAAAGCTTAAACATTAACTACTTGATAACTCAAAACAATTGACAAGTATCAAATTATCCAATACAGTGATCTACAAGAATATGTAATCTTTTTCCATTATACCATCTACCACATACAGCATTTTCTGTTCCAACCAAACACCAATCAACTTATTTCAACATAAACTCTCCAAACAATTATAAGTGAAGCAAGAGAGTACTTTCTTTAAAAGAACTAACAGCTCTGAATAAGAGATGCATGCAAAATAGGAGCTAAAAAAAATAGCAATAGCTAGATAAGAATACTCAACAAGTATAAGTGAATAATAGGAGTATTCATATGAAAAAGCGGAGCGTGTCTCTCTCTCAATCAAGAATGCTAGGGTCCAATCAAGTTGACCATAAGAAAAATAAAATACTAAAAATAAAAGCACACAGACGCTCCAAGTAAATCAGATATGATGTGAAAGAATTAAAATATAGTTTCACTAGAGATGATCTGATAAGTTGCTGATGAAGAAGGGCATGCCTTGGGCATCCCCAAGCTTAGACGCTTGAGTCTTCTTGAAATATGCTGGGGTGATCCTTGGGAGCATCCGCAAGATTAAGCTCTTCAATCTTCTTGATCACATTATATCATCCTTATCTCTTGACCCTTTAAAACTTCCGCCACACAAAACTCAGAGTAATTCTCATTAGAGGGTTATTGCACAATCAAAAACTCACATGTTCTATAAGGACACAAACATGACCGTTACTTTTAACATTAACTACTGCCACTGATGTTATGTGAAGCTCTTCACCCTAAAAAAGAATTCCACTCAACACTAGTAAAAGAGAGAATGCGAAAAATAAAAGACAGAATCTGTCTAAACAGAACAGTCTGTAAAGACAAAAAAATTCGAGGCACTTACGTTGCTCAGATCAAAAAACGCAAAACTAACGAAAGATGCGTACATATCTGAGGATCACGCACAAAAATTTGCAGATTTAAATAATTTTTCCGTGATTTTACAGAAGTAAAACGGTGAACAGCAGAAATCTGTTTCTGCGCAGAAATCCAAATCTAGCATCATCTTCCTATTAGAGGCTCCACTTGGCACAATAATGTGATAAAATAAAGATACAAATGAATTGTTACAGAAGTAAACAACTCCTTGACTCAAAAGGAAAAGAAAAATTACAGAAATAAAATAATGGGTTGTCTCCCATAAGCGCTTTTCGTTAACGCCTTTCAGCTAGGCGCCGAAAGTAAGAATCAAGTGTTTCCAAGTGAAGAAGTTTCAACAGAAAGGTTGGAAGTTTTCTCAACAATGCATTGTATCTTATCTATATAAGTTTCAGAAACTCCTCTTTCATTACTTTTAGGCACACTATCCTCATCAAATATATTTTCAGGAACAATCCAATCAGAATTCTTTTCTAGTGCCTCATGCATTACTACAAGCTTAAAAGGTATTGGTATTTTGACTTCTCCCTCATAAAGGGTTCATTAGTGTAGTTAAGCCTATCTTTTTCAAGCTTCTCAAGTGTATTAGCAATATCAATAAAATAGCCAAGCATCTTATAACGAATGAAAACTTTTCTAGCCTCCCCAGCAACATCACCAAATTCTTTAAGAAGAGTTTCTAAAACAAATTTTTTTCTTTTCACCCTCTTTCATATCATGAAGTTTAAGAAACATTTGCTGCATTATAGGATTAAGATTAACAAACCTAGCTTTCAACATGTGAACCAAAGAGGCAGCAGCAATTTCATAATTAGGGGCAAGTTCTACCAAGGATCTGTCTTCAAAATCTTTAAGTCTACTAACATGACTAAAGAATTCTTCAATGTTATCTCTTCCAATAATAGACCCACTTCCCACCGGTATATCTTTTAAAGTAAAATTAGGGAGAAGCATGATGAAATAAAAAGAAAGTAAACCGAAATAAGCTAAATGCAAGTAACTAATTTTTGTGTGCTTTTGATAAATAAAGCGAACAAGACAAGATAAAAATAAACTAAGCAAGACAATAACAAAGTAAAGAGATTGGAAGCGAGAGACTCCCCTTGCAGAAATCCTCTTACTCCCGGCAACGGCGCCAGAAAAATTTGCTTGATGACGTGGATCACACGTTCGTTGGAAGACCCCAAGAGGAAGGTATGAAGCAGTGTAGCAGTAGTTTCCCTCAGTATGAAACCAAGCTTCAATCGAACCAGTAGGAGTAAGAAATCACTTCTGAAGGCTGTCAGTGGCGCGCTGACGTGGAACCTGCACACAATCAAACTACTTTGCCCCAACGAAACAGTGAGGTTGTCAATCTCACCGGCTTGCTGAAAACAAAGAATTAAACGTATGGTGTGGAAAATAGTGTTTAATTGCTGAGAATGAAAAGGAACAATGATTGCAGTTGGTTGTATTATCAGTGTAAAAGAATGGACCGGGGTCCACAGTTCACTAGTGGTGTCTCTCCATAAAAGATAACTAACATGCTGGGTGAACAAATTACAGCTGGGCAATTGACAAAATATTGAGCGCATGACAATGCATATATATGACATGATGATTACTATGATATTCATGTGGGCATTACGACAAAATACATAGACCGTTATCCAACAGCGTCTATGACTAATAATCCACCTCCAGGTTGTCATACCGAGTTCCTCGTTGGTATTAAGTTGAAGCAACGGATAATCACATTAAGTAATGTGCGTAATGTAAACAAATGCATTAGACCTAACGGCGCACCCTTAAGCTAAGCATCGGTTATTTTATCCCTAGTGGCAACAGCACATCCACAATCTTAGAAGTTGCTGTCACTCTCCCAGATTACCGGAGGCATGAAGCCACTATCTAGCATAAATACTAACTCTTGGAGTTACAAGCATCTACTTGGCCAAAGCATCTACTAGTAACGGAAAGCATGCAAGATCATAAATAACATATAAGATAGATTGATAATCAACTTGACATAGTATTCAATATTCATCGGATCCCAGCAAACACAACATGTAGCATTACAATAAGATGATCTTGATCATGATAGGCAGCTCACAAGATCTAAACATGATAGCATAAAGTGGAGAGACAACCATCTAGCTACTGCTATGGACCCGTAGTCCAAAGATGAACTACTCACGGATCACTCCGGAGGCAGGCATGGTGATGTAGTGCCCTCCGGTGATGATTCCCCTCTCCGGCAGGGTGCCGGGAAGAGCTTCTGAACCCTCCCGAGCTAGGGTTGACGACGGTGGCGTCTCTGGAACTTTTCGTGGATAATGGCTCGGGTGTCTAGGGTTTTCCCTGAAGATGAATAAATAGGCGAAAGGGCGGCTGCTGGAGCGACCCGAGGGGCCCACACCCACCACGGCGCGGTTGGAGGTGGGGCCGCGCCGCCCTAGGGTGTGGCCGCCTCCTCGGTCGCCTCCGTCCCTCCTTTGGACTCCGTGTACCTGTTGGAAAAATAGGAGGTCCTGTCCAGGTTTCGTCCAATTCTGAGAATATTTCCAGAATAGCTTTTCTGAAATACAAAAACAGCAAAAAACAGGAACTGGCACTGTGTCATCTTGTTAATAGGTTAGTCCCAGAAAATGCATAAAAATGCTATGAAGTGTATGTAAAACATGTAACAATTGGTATAATATCAACATGGAACATCAGAAATTATAGATACGTTTGAGACGTATCATTGCCACGTGTTGTTTCACCTCTATGCACTTCATCTGTGTTCTATGATCTTTTAGGGCCTGATCTTTCCGCCACGTCTGTGCTGCCATTGCCCGTGAAGCCTTTGCGGTACGTGCCGGCGCCTGATTTATCCACCGCACCGGAAAGGGCAAAGACGCCGCATGGGTTCCTCACACTGCAAAGGGGTAAGAACATGCCTATGTAGTGGCCATCTGCATTGTCCACCTTCGTGCTCACTAGGATGGCCGAGCTCGTCAAGGGTGGGCTCGATCTCGACAGGGGCATCAAAGACAAGAGTTTGGAGAGCATTTGCAAAGATGTTCTCCTTTTCTGCGGCGCCATGGTGAGCACCACCCAGTTGTACAATCATGTCAGGAAGTGGAGGTATAGGTGGACATATCTCCGCAATCTGGCACAACTCGAAGGAGTGGAATGGCGTGAGGAGTCCAGCAGTTTCTACATGGACGATACGCCATTCCTCAAGCATGTCACTGTAAGTTTCCGCAATACAGATTGTTCAGTTCTTCTAACTCTCTACTTGATGTGTCCTGGGATAACAGTTCCATCATTTCAGGCTAACCCCAAGGACGAGTGCTTCATCAACACGCCAATTGTGAACTATGACCAGATGAAGATCATCTTCGGCAGACCGCGTGTGCAGAATCCTCTTGCGATCAACACGGTCCACCTTGCTCTTAGCTACCTCATGGATCATGAAGAGGAGCGTGTCACCTATCTTGCCGGGTCCGAGGTAGAGAGGAAGAAGTGGTACTACACCTACTATCGCAGCCTCTTATGGGCGATGGGGTGCTGATGCTGTTGCTGCAGATGTGCCTGCTGTTATGCCCTCTATTACGTCCCCTAGTATGTAGAACATCCTAAAACTGATGCCAGATTTGTATATTTTGCGAGGCGGTTTACTAAACCCCTCAGATGATGAACTTGTGATGCGAGGTGGTATACTAACCCCTCCTCAGATGATGAGGTGCATCACCAGCACTTGTTATGCTGAATTTATGATGCACCATCTATTTTCCTGACTAGCAAGGGCATATTTAGTTCAAGCCCGATTACCTGAACATTGTTGGTATTGTTGCTATGTTCACCACTCAGGCAACAAGGTAACCACATCATGGCAGTTGCATGTAACAAAACACCATGAAATTAGCTCTGTGAAACAAGTCATGCAACCAAACAACGCGTGGTTAAAATTTTATACCCAGCCGAACGGGCCAGGACATTGTTGGCAACCAAACGGGTTGCAGAACTTGGCTCAGGCCGCGTTTCACCTAAGCCAGGCCCAAGTGACCCACGGAGACGGGAGGCCCTTTGTGGGTGCGAGCACCTAAACACGCCTATGGGCTCGGCCTGACAGCAGCTCAGACCAGGCCCGCCCGCTGCAAGCGACTGGGTTCGACCAGCGCGCACATTCAAACACTCGGTTCAATCCGGTTTGGCATGCTCGAATCGAGCGTGCCCGTGGAACCAGGCCAGGGCGAGCGCAAGGTGGAGCGCAACTACCCAGCAGTCGCACGCGTGAAGAAGGGCAGGAGACGCATCTATTTCTGCCAAGCGCTCTGTCTTTCTCTCACTCCTTCCTGACACCGCCAAACTGCTCCTCTCACGTCCTATCAAACCGACCGAAGGGACCGAGCAGACCGATGGATGATGCTCCCCCTCCGTTGCCTCTGATGCGGATTCATCCCGCCACCGTAGTTGCTCCCCGACCATCTTTGACGGTTGCGCACCATTTAGGAGTTAGACACGGGGACGGCTGGCAGCGCGGTGGCGCCCGTTAACCCCATCCTTCTTCATTCGCTCAGTCGGCCGTCGCCGGTTGCACAGCGAATGAGCGCCGCTGCTAGGGCAGCAACGCCATCTAGCTCCACCTTCGTCGAGGCCGAAATCTTGCAGCAGGGCGTGTACGAGCCCCGGGGTGGTTATGCCATTCAGAAGGCGGCAATGCTGGCGGCGGAGGCGGCCGTAAGCGCCGAGCCACGTGCCCCCTCACCAAGATTCAGCGCGAGGTCGTGATTTGCTCCTGCTCCGCTGTCCTTGCTGAGACCCGGATCTCGGACGCGAGCGGCCGCCATGCTTGCATCTGCAAGTCCGGCGTCGGCAACTCCTCCATCTGCAACTCCGGCGTCGGTGACTGTGGCATCGACAACGGTGGCAGCGGCTTCGACTTCATCAATGACCAACTTAAGGAAGAGGAAGGCCAAGGACCCAGCAGGCAAGCACAGTCCTGATGGTAAGTTTGCGATCCCCAATCCATGCTTAAGGTTTTTCATGCTCGAGTAGTTCATCAGCTAACATGCATTTCCGTTAGTGTAGATGTTCCAGTAGATCTTGTAGTAGTTGAAGTATATGTAATAGACATGCATGTTCATTTCTGGTTGTTCCATGCCGGTGGTCACCGCGCCAATCTGGTGGTCGCTGCATTGATCCTTGCACAGATGCAATGGACAATGACATTGATCATTGCATAGTTGCGATTGGCAGTGCCATTGATCATTGCAACTCCGTAATGATCAATTCCATTAATCCTTGCATGTGTGCAATTGACAATGACATTGATCCTTGTATGTGTGAAATGGACAATGAAATTGATCCGTGCACCTTTGCAATAGACAATGTCATTGATCCTTGCATCCTTGCAGGTATCCTTGCAAAGATGAGTGACCCAAATGCTTGTTTGCTGGCACACCTAGGAGGCGCTCTGCGATATGACGCCCGATCCTCCGGCACCTCTTCGGGACTGCATCTATCACAACACTGCAGTCAGAAGGGCAGTTGTCCAAGGTCTGGAGGACACTGTGAAGGAAATGGAGCAGAAGAATTTCTATGGGGAGAAGGGTGTAGGCCGTGTCGGCCCAGTTGAAACCAGGGTACCATGGGCCGGCCTGCCACAGCCCCCGGTGTTCTGCGAAGAATTCTGCTAAGGACCAGGCGCTCAGCCTGGCGAGCCTCGCGAGGAACTTTTCCTTCGCGAGGGTTCCTTCATTTACTCTGCTGATCTTCTCTGCTAAGGACCAGACGCTCAGCCCGACGGGCCTCGAGAGGGACTTTTCCCTCGGGAGGGCCTCTCCTGCCCAGAAAATCATCAAGTCCTGGCGCACCTCCACGCCACCCTCGTGAGGCCTCCCTCGCGAGGCGTCAAGTACTACAGAACCTCGGCGAGGATCCCGGCCCTCGCGGGGTTCCTTCGAGTGGAAGCAAGATCTGCGCCCGCTGCAGAGCGCACATGGCCTCTGCGCCCGCCGCAGAGTGACGCGCGCGCCTGCGCGCGATGACGACGACGCCGCAGTTGCCATTCTCGTGTATAAAGCAGTCAATAAAGTTGGGGCAAGCAAAGCGGACTCCAAGGCTTGCCATTTTGGTGATAAAGGGACCGGCCACTGCTACGGTCCAAGCGCGACGTCACCGTGGGGCACGCCACGGGACTCTGCAGCGCCAGCCCACCGTCCTGGATGGACGGTGGCTTTTTCTGCCAAGGCGATGTTGCTCTCTGCCATGGACCGCGTCCATGGACAACCCCGACGCTGTGCGCTGTGCTCCACCTTTGCCACCATGTGGAATCCGTTCCCGCCTGTAGTTTTCGGGGAAGAGGACCAAGGCAGTATAAAAGGAGGCAGCGTACGACCAAGGAGGGGATCCCCCGCATTCATTTAGCTCACTCCACACTCAATCAGCTACGTCGCAAGGTAGAAGACGGAGCTCCTTCCACCATAGTCCACCATAGCCATAACTGTGCCCTCGGCAAGCACATTGAACTGTGAACCTCTCCAAGCAGTGCAATACAACTTAGCAGGACGTAGGGTCTTTACACCTCGTGGTGGGCCTGAACCTGGGTAGCGGCTCGTGTTCTTTCTCTGTCATGATCTTCCTCACCGAGCTCGACGAGCACCGTCGCCGAGGTTGTTGAGGATTTGTTTGACGTTGTGTTCAGCCCCTTACTCGATTCCTGGCATCTGAGAGACACCCCTAGTTCCTGGGACTAGTCTCTGACATTTGGCGCGCCAGGTAGGGGGCTGAGGCGCGTATTCAACCTCTTCGACCTCTCCGTGCCATGACTGACACACGAGCAGCGTGTCTCGCTCGACGGACGTCTGGCAGAGCCACGACCGAGCCCGCCGCCAACAACAACGCGCGTGGTCACCCACGCGCCAGCTGCGCTTCAGAGCGCAACGCCGAGCCGCACGTCGAGCACCCTGAGGACGACGGCGGCAACGGCAGCGGCAACGACGGCGGCAACGACGACGACGGCGGGGAGCTTCCTCCCAGCACCCGTCCAGGCGCGAGAGCGCCTCCACGCAGAGCCGGGTGGCGCCCACTCTAGCCACTGCGCTACTCATGGCGCAGGAGCTGCTGCGCTACCGCCCCATGCAGGCGGGCCACGACAACTGGCTCGGGCGCCTCGAGAAGCTCATCAACGCCGCCGCCGTCCCTGCCGCACCTACTACAACACCAGCGCCTTCTCGCTCGCTGGTGCGCCACTCCGGACGTGAAGGGAACATAGCGCACGACGCTCCTCCTCCCCCTCCGCCTCCGCCACCACCTCCTCCAGCTGGAGCTCCGGCGGGGAACCACCGCGCCGCGTCGCTCGCATCCTCACCGCACGACTGCCAGATTGTGCAGCGAACTCCAGCGGACGCGCGCGTGGAGATCGAGCGCCAGCGGGACCGCCACAACAGCGTCGTCCAGGAGATTGCAGCTGCGGGCCGCCAGAACCGCGGCGCGCTCACTGGCGGCGCTGTGACATACGCCACGGGCTGCACCGCCTTCACCCGCAACTTGCGCCGCGTCGTCTGGCCGGTGAAGTTCAAGCCAGACCTCCCCCACGCTACGACGGCAGGACCAACCCTCTGGAGTTCCTGCAGCTCTACACCGTCTCCATCCAGGCCGCGGGGGCGACGACAAGGTGATGGCCAACTGGCTCTCCATGGCGCTCAAGGACTCCGCGCTCTCATGGCTCATGAACCTCCCCGAGAACACCATCGACACGTGGGAGGACCTCTGCAAGGTCTTCGTCGCCAACTTCAAGGGCACGTACGAGCGCGCGCTCACCTACAACGACCTTCTTGCGGTGCGCCAGAAGCCTGACAAGACCCTCCGCAGATACATCCAGTGCTTCAGCCAGGTCCGCAACAAGATTCCAAACATCCCGGACTCGCACGTCATCTCTGCCTTCAGGGAGGGCGTCACGAATCGCCGGATGCTCGAGAAGCTCGGCATCCACGACACCCTCACCTCAGTGGTGAAGCTCTTCGACCTGGCTGACAAGTGCGCCAAGGCTGAAGAGGGCCTCCTCTTCGTTAAGAAAGAAACAGAGGAAGATCCTCCTGAGCGGTCCAGGAGCAGGAAGAAGCCGTCGAGAAGCGCAAGACCCCCGCCATCCTCGCGGCAGAGCCTGACGCCAAGCAGCCTCGCGAGGCCTCTCCGACGGCTGATGAAAGAAGGTGGATAATCGCCCATTCTGCATCTACCACAACAGGCACAACCACGCGACTGAGACTGCTGGGAGCTCAAGCAGCTCAGCAAGGAACGCGAGAAGAACCAAGGCCCCCGCGGCCGCCACAACTTCCAGCAGAGGGCTCGGGGGAACCCCGCCGGGCAAAATGGCAACCTCCCACGGCCAAAATGACGAGAACCCTGTGGGCTACCAAGCCCCTCAGGGGGCAATAGCGTGCATCCTCGGCGGGTCCCAGGCGCCCAAGTCCAACAAGCACTTCAAGCAGTTCTCTCGCGAGGTCAACGCCGGCTTCCAGGGATTGAGGCATCCCAGCCCCTCAAGTGGTCGCAATACACCATTGCCTTCGACTCCAAGGACCACCCCAAGTCAACCAAGGCTGTTGGCACCATCCCTCTGGTGTGCACCCCATCATCAACAACATCGCCGTCGCCAAGACGCTCATAGATGGGGGTGCAGGCTTGAACGTCATCTCTGTCGAGACCTTCGAGCAGCTTCAAGTGCCATACGAGTGGCTGATGCCCTCCAGGCCCTTCACGGGGGTGACAAGTGGCTCCACCACACCGCTGGGGCAGGTGAGGCTCGCGGTCACCTTCGGCACGCCGCAAAACTACCGCACCGAGCAGATCGACTTCGACGTCGCGCACATTGGCCTGCCCTACAACGCCATCTCGGCTACCCCGCCCTCGCGAAGTTCATGGCCGTCACTCACCACACGTACAACATCGTCAAGCTTCCAGGCAGCGGCGGCACCATCTATCCACGGTCAAGTCCAGGACGCAATGCGCTCTGTCGAGACCGCCTACAAGGCCGCTGCCGTGGCATTCCCTGCTGACGAGGACATGGAGCCCCTCGAGAGGCCCGCGAAGAAGAAGCAGCTGTTTTCACAGGAGCAGGCAGCCACGAAGAAGGTGTCGCTGGACGCCAGCGGCTCGGGGGCTAGCGTCACCATAGGCGCTGGCTTGCCCCCAAATAGGAAAGCGTGCTCGTCGCCTTCCTCAGGGCAAACTCTGACATGTTCGCATGGACACCGTCAGAGATGTCCAGTACCGAGGGAGGTGATCGAGCACCACTTAGACGTGTGTCCAAACGCACGCCCCGTGAAGCAAAAGGCACGGCGCCAGGCGCCAGAGAAGCAAGAGTTCATCATCAAGGAAGTAGAGAAGTTGAAAGAAGCACACATAATTCGAGAAGTTGCACACCCCACATGGCTCTCCAACACGGTGGTCGTCCCCAAGCACACCGGGGACGGCAGGCTCTGCATCGACTACACCGACATCAACAAGGCCTGCCCCAAGGACCCGTACCCCATGCCCAGAATAGACCAAATTGTGGACTCCACCGCCGGCTGCGATCTACTCTGTTTTCTGGATGCCTTCTCAGGCTATCACCAGATCAAGATGGCGAAGGAGGATGAGGAGAAGACGGCATTTCTCACCCCTTGTGGTGTGTATTGCTACGTCTGCATGCCCTTTGGCCTGAAAAATGCCGGTGCCACCTTCCAGAGGCTCATGAGGACGGCCTTGGGGGCTCAGATGGGGAGAAACGCAGAAGCCTACGTCGACGACATCGTGGTCAAGACTCGCGAAGAGCACACCCTCATGGAGGACCACGAGGAGACCTTTGCCAACCTGCGCAAGGTGAACATCAAGCTGAACCCCGCCAAGTGTGTCTTCGGGGTACCATCAGGCAAACTCCTTGGGTTCCTAGTGTCCCACCGCGGCATAGAAGAAAATCCTGACAATATCAAGGCCATAGAAGAAATGCAGCCACCTCGTCGCCTCAAGGACATGCAACGCTTGGCGGGATGCATGGCCAGCCTAGGCCGCTTCATCTCCAAGTTCGGCGAGAGTGCCCTGCCATTTTTTAAGAACATGAAGCAGTCTGGCACGTTCAAGTGGACACCGGAGGCGGACAAAGCATTTGAAGACCTGAAGAAGTACTTGGCTAGCCCACCTGTCATGGTTGCCCCAAGGCCTGGCGAGTATCTGAAGCTGTACCTATCAGCCACTCCACAAACTGCAAGCGCCGTCTTGGTGGCAGAAAGGGAAGAGCCAGTCCTCGCCAAGAAGGACACCGCCACGCCAAGCCCAGAGCCTCCCGACAAAGAAGCACCCTCGTCAGGCCCCGAGCCTCAAGTCGAGCCCGGACAAACCATCAGGCACCCTCGCCGAGGGTTCGCCTCAAGAGAACCTCAACAAGGCTCCCGAGGAGCCCAGCGCTGCAACTCCATCGACAACGCTCGTCGAGCATCCCGTCTACTTCGTCAGCACGGTGCTACGAGACGCTCGCGAGCGGTACACCATGCAGCAAAAGCTCCTCCTCGCGCTCCTCATCGCTTCCAGGAAGCTGCGCCACTACTTCCAGGGCCACCCCATCACGGTGGTCACATCATTCCCCTGGAGCAAATCCTGCGCAACCCAAACGCCAGCGATCGCGTCGCAGGGTGGAACATCGAGCTACAACGTTTTAGCCTGCGCTTCGACACCACCAGGGTCATCAAGGGAAGGGTATTGGCGGACTTCGTCGCGGAATGGACAGACACGCAGCAAGAAGAGCCTCATGAGGCAGAAACCACGCCACCTGGAGACACAGTGCCAAACCACTGGACCATGCACTTCGACGGGGCATTCGCATGCCAGAACGCAGGGGCTGGCGTCCTCCTGACCTCACCCAAAGGCGACAAGCTCTACAACGCCGTCCAGCTGTGCTTCACGGCTGACAAGGTCTCCAACAACATCACCGAGTACGAAGGCCTCCTCGCCGGGCTCAGAGCCGCAATCGCCCTCGGCATCAAGCACCTTCTCATTAAGGGCGATTCCCAGCTCCTCGTCAACTTCTCCAACAAGAGCTACACGCCTAAGGACGGTCACATGACCGCTTACCTCGAGGAGGTTCGCAAGCTCGAGAAGCACTTCAAGGGGATAGAGCTCAGGCACATCCCGCGAAGGGAGAACCAGGAGGCTGATGACATCGCCAGGCGAGCGTCGTGGAGAGAGGCCTAGCAGGCAGGTGTGTTCAAGGAAAGGCTCACCAGGGCGTCGGTGAAGCAGCCGAAAGAAGCAGTCAGCGTGGACATCGACGAAGAGCTCCCACTAGCACCAACATCTGGAGCGCCGAGCTGCGGTCCACCCTCAGGAGAACGCCTGTTGTTGGCTGATGACGTGGATCACACGTTCGTTGGGAGACCCCAAGAGGAAGGTATGAAGCAGTGTAGCAGCACTTTCCCTCAGTATGAAACCAAGATTTAATCGTACCAGTACGAGCAAGAAATCACTTCTGAAGGTTGTTGGTGGCGCCGTTTACTCGATCACCAACGTGGAATCTGCACACAACACAATCAAACTACTTTGACCCAACGAAACAGTGAGGTTGTCAATCTCACCGGCTTGCTGAAAACAAAGAATTAAACATATGCTGTGGAAAACAGTAGTAAATTGCAGAGAATGAAAAGGAACAATGTTTGCAGTTGGTTGTATTATCAGTGTAAAAGAATGGACCGGGGTCCACAGTTCACTAGTGGTGTCTCTCCATAAAAGATAACTAACATGCGGGGTGAACAAATTACAGCTGGGCAATTGACAAAATATTGAGCGCATGACAATGCATATATATGACATGATGATTACTATGATATTCATGTGGGCATTACGACAAAATACATAGACCGTTATCCAACAGCGTCTATGATTAATAATCCACCGCCAGGTTGTCATCCGAGTTCCCCATTGGTATTAAGTTGCAAGCAACGGATAATCGCTTTAAGTAATGTGCGTAAAGTAAACAAATGCATTAGACCTAACAGCGCACCCTTAAGCTAAGCATCGGTTATTTTATCCCTAGTGGCAACAACACATCCACAGTCTTAGAAGTTGTTGTCACTCTCCCAGATTACCGGAGGCATGAACCCACTATCTAGCATAAATACTCACTCTTGGAGTTACAACCATCTACTTGGCCAAAACATCTACTAGTAACGGAAAGCATGCAAGATCATAAATAACATATAAGATAGATTGATAATCAACTTGACATAGTATTCAATATTCATTGGATCCCAGCAAACACAACATGTAGCATTACAATAAGATGATCTTGATCATGATAGGCAGCTCACAAGATCTAAACATGATAGCATAAAGTGGAGAGACAACCATCTAGCTACTGCTATGGACCCGTAGTCCAAGGATGAACTACTCACGCATCACTCCGGAGGCAGGCATGGTGATGTAGAGCCCTCCGGTGATGATTCCCCTCTCCGGCAGGGTGTCGGGAAGAGCTTCTGAACCCTCCCGAGCTAGGGTTGACGGCGGCGGCGTCCCTGGTACTTTTCGTGGATAATGGCTCGGGTGTCTAGGATTTTCCCGTGAAGATGAATAAATAGGCGAAAGGGCGGCGGTTGGAGATGCCCGTGGGGCCCACACCACCCCACGGCGTGGCAGGGGGGCCGCGCCGCCCCATGGTGTGGCTGGCTCGTGGCTCCCTCCGTCTCTCCTTTGGACTCTGTGTACGTGTTGGAAAAATAGGAGGTTCTGTCCAAGTTTCGTCCAATTCCGAGAATATTTCCATACTAGCTTTTCAGGAATACAAAAATAGCAGAAAACAGGAACTGGCACTGTGGCATCTTGTTAATAGGTTAGTCCTAGAAAATGCATAAAAATGCTATGAAGTGTATATAAAACATGTAACAATTGGTATAATATCAACATGGAACATCAGAAATTATAGATACGTTTTAGACGTATCATTGGCCATGACACATCAAGAGACGGGGTGGATCGACGAGCTCAAGGAGTATCTCAGGGACGGAGTCCTCTCTGAAGAGGATGCAGAAGCAGAGAGAATTGCTCGACAGGCCAAGTCATACTGCCTTCACGAGGGAGACCTGTACTGCAAGCGTCCAAATGGAGTTGCATTGAAATGCGTCCCCCCTGAAGAAGGCCGCCAACTGATCAAGGACATACACAGTGGAGAATGTGGCCACCATTCATCATCGCGCACCCTCGCGGGGAAGGTCTTCAGGAGTGGATTCTACTGGCCCTCAGTGCTTCAAGATGCAACCACCGTTGTCCAAGCTTGCGAGGCATGCCAATTCCACGCCAAGCAGGTCCATCAGCCTGCACTGGGGCTCCAAACCATCCCGCTCTCCTGGCCTTCGCGGTCTGGGGGCTGGATATTCTGGGACCGTTCCCACGCTCCAGCGGGGGCTACCGCTACCTCTACGTCGCCATTGACAAGTTCACCAAATGGGCGGAGGTCGAAGGTGCGCAGCATACCGGCGAGATCGGCGGTGAAATTCATCAGAGGCCTGCCTGCCGCTTCGGCGTGTCAAATCGCATCATCACCGACAACGGCTCACAGTTTACCAGTGGCATCTTCAGGGCCTACTGCGAAAGCCTCGGCACCTGGCTCTGCTTCGCCTCGGTGGCTCACCCACGAAGCAATGGGCAAGCTGAGCGAGCAAACGCCGAAGTGCTCAAGGGCCTCAAGACAAGAGCTTCAACTGCCTCAAGGCCCACGGCAAGAACTGGATTGAAGAACTCCCCTCTGTGCTCTGGTCCATCCGCACCACCGCCACGAAGCCCACTGGAGAAACGATGTTCGCCCTCGTCTATGGCGCTGAAGCAGTCCTCCCCACCGAGATCAAGCACGGGTCCCCACGGATCCTTCCTTTCAACGAGGACGACCAAGAAGAACTCCACAACGACGACCTGCTGCTGCTCGATGGACTACGTCGCCGTGCTGCCCTCCGGGCGGCAAAGTACCAGCAAGATCTGCGCGCTACCACAGCCGCCACATACGCCCGCGCACCCTCGAGACAGGCGATCTCGTCCTGAGGAGGATACTCTCCAGAGAGGGCCTCCAGAAGCTCTCGCCCATGTGGGAATGCCCCTACAGGGTCGCGCACATCGCCAGGCCCAGCGCGGTACGCTCGAGACGGAAGACGGCACCCCAGTCAAAAACCCGTGCAACATCGAGCACTACGCAAGTTCTACCCGTGATCACGTCGCGACAGCCATTTTTTGTCTCAAGAGGGAAGCATGCTTCACCTCCCAGCTTCACAAATCTTTTCCCTCCACGAGGACCATCTCCACTGAGCTCTCTACAACGCGTCGCCACGGGCCGCGAGAAGCCTCAGCCACTCCATGTGGAACCCCATGCCCAGACATGACGGACTTTATCTTGGCCACGCCAAGTGTAATGAACAATTTCGGTTCAACATGAACCTTTGCACCTCAGCGCCGTTATGTAATATTGCTTGGTGAGTTGTTTTTCTTACGTTCATTCGCGCTCACATTTTTCCCATGCGCACCTCGTGAGCGGGGGCTGAGCACGGTGTCTGTGCCTCGGGAGCATCCCAGCAGCATCGCAAAACCCAAAGGATCCGAGCTCTAACTCGTGGTTCTCCGCCCACGACCGTTATCTCACCAAAGAGCTCTGACTCATGGGCCAGCTCCCATGCACGTCACCTCACCAAGGACCTTGATGCTTACTCTCCTCGTGAGATACACATGAGGAAACCTATGAGCGCGCATGAGTTGTACAACTGTGCATTGCTTGTGGGTATGCCTCTCTATCCAACGCAGGGAACAGGACGCCCTACAAGGCTGTGGAACTCCAAACCAGCCTCAGGAACCTCGAGAGGGAAAACGCCTCACCAGGGAACACAACACCCTCTACGAGACAAACGTCTCGCAAAAGCTAAGTCCAGACCTTACGCCTCAAGAGCTTTCTCTCTCGCTGGTTTTGTCTCTTTTTTCTCTCTTACGCCTCATGGGCTGCTTGCACGTCAAAGGGTAGCTCCCGAGCATCGCGACTCGAGATCTCTTACCTCTCTAAGCCTTACGCACCCCCCGGCCTTGTCGAGCCCTGACTCCGGCATACCGAAGCGGCGGTGCTATTTGCGCTGAAAGCAGGGTCCTAACGACGTAGAGCGAAAAAGACATGAGGAAACAGATAAAAGGCCTCCCGAGGGGCGCTCACACTTGCATATAATAAAGATGTCTTTACAAACCATTACAAAGTGGAAATAGCAAGTCCTAAGATACACTGGTGCTCCAGGCACATCTCCCTGCGGGAGCAGCTTAAGCAGCAGGGTTGTCGTCGTCATCGCCGTCAACAGCCTCGTCGTCCTCCTCCTCAGCGCCTGCCTCGCCGTCGTCTTCCTGGGCCGAGTCCTCCTCGACCTCGGTCCTCTTGAAGCGCTGGACATACTTCTCCACATCCTCCCACACCGAGGAGTCCAGCTTTGAGGCGAGCTTCCGATCCAGAGGCTCCGTCACGGTCGTGAATTCGAAGCTGGGATGGAGATGCGCAAGTTTGGCGAAGATTTGGCCGACCGCGACCCCAAGGAGCTCGCGGCTCTCAGTATCGACCAGGTCGTCGAGGCTTGACACGACCTCCTCAAGGCTGGTGAGGAGCTGCTCGAAGAAGCCGAGATAGGTGGCGACGTCAGCATTCCCCTCGACAGAGAGCGAGGGAGCCTTGGCTCCTAGGCGGTCCGCGACAGCCCGCGCGCGAGTAACCAGAGAGCGGAACATGCGTTCCCACTGGCGTGACAGGACCCGCGCAGCCTGAGCACTCTGTCGGGCCTCCTCGACGAGCTCTACCACAGGCGCCACCTGCTGCTGCATTTCGGTCATGTCCTGCGTTAGAGCGGCAAGGTCCTGCTCCGCGCGGACCCGGGCGTCCACGGCAGCCTGGAGACAGGAGTCAAACCGCTTCTTCTCCCGCTCGAGCTCCCTGATGCGGGCGTTGAGCTCGTCGCGCTTCTTCGTGAAGCGCTCCTCCTGCAGCTTGACCTTCCTTGCGAACTCCTTGGAGCAGTCGTCGCGGAAGAGCTTCTCTTTGGTCGCAGACTCCTCCTTCATCTTCTCCTCCTTCTTGCGGAGGTTCTCGTTGGTCTGCGCGAGGCGCTTCTTGTAGAACTCCTCATCCTGGGCCACCTTGCCCTCGCGAGACTCCAGGTGTTCCCGCTGCGCGGCTTGATCTCTCTCGATCTGCTCAACCTGCTCCTCGCGCTTGCGCAGCTCAGACTCGCGGGAGTCGATGTCTTCCCCGCGCTGCACAATCAGCCCTTCACGAACGCGCAGGTCCTTGCGGAACTTCTCCAAGCTCTGCCGCATGGTCTCTGCCTCCGCGATGATCTTCGCCTCGCGGTCCACGAGCTCTTGGTGCTTGGTGGTGACCGCCGCCTCGCGCGCCGCCAGCTCCTGGTGCTTGGCCTCGGTCTCCGCCTCGAGAGCCTCGCGCTTAGCGCTCAAGTCCGCGAGGGTCTCTTCAGCCTCGCGGACCACGCTGGCGCGGGTCTCCTCAGCGAAGCGCAGCGCTTCCTCGCACCGCGCCTGGGCCGCCTCGTCCCCTCAGCGGCAGCGCTCCACAGTCTCCTGGAGGCAAGCCCAGCCCCGCGCGAGCTCGGCGTCTTCTTCCGTCTTGGCGCGGTCTTCCTCGGCGAGCTGGGCCCCAAGCCCGTCGAGCACCTCCCTCGCCGAGCGAAAGACGCCGTTTCGACGAACCGCAACCGGGCGCCGATCCCGCAGGACCAAGGCCCACGCATCGCCAGGAGGCCCGGAGGCACCGGTGCCTGCTGAGGACTCCAGAGCGTCGCGCCTTGGGCTTGGAGTGGCCTCGAGGCGCGCCTGGGGGCTCTGGTGAGAGCCTCCCTCTTCGTTCACGCCGGGGGCTTTCTGGGGGCTCAGGATGCTCCCGCCATCAGCCCCGGCGTCCTTCTGCACCTGGGGCGCATCTTCTCCCCTTCAGGGGCAGGGTCAGCCTCCTCCGCTGAGGCCGCGCCCGCCGCAGCTCCAGTGTCCACCATCGGCGCTTCAGGGCTTGCGCCTGGTGGAGGTGGCGACGCAGTGGCCCCCTCCATCTCAACGTCGGCGCGCACCTCCGCCGACGTCGCGGTCTTCACCGCATCTTCCTCCACCGATGTCGCGGCCTTCGTCGCGTCTTCCTCCGTCGCCTTCTCCTGCTGCGCAAGAGAAGCGACAGGCTGCCCGGCCTGCGACACCGTCGCTTCAGTTTCCTCCTCCTCGCGGCGCTCCTCTGCCGCGGGAGGTGGAGCCGCTGTCTCAGGAGAAGGAGCAGTGACCTCGTGAGGCACTGCCTCAGTTGTAGGCGCCGCAGATGCTGCTGCGGCGCTGGAGATCTCTCCAACCTTCCGGAGCCTCCGCCGCCTCGGCTCCTCGGGGCGCCTGGAGAGGAAAATGTTCAGAAATCCCTCGAGAGGGTCGCACAAGAACAACATCGAAAAACAAGGGAAGTACAAGACTTACGCAGCGGTGTCGATCCACTTCCTCTTCGTCGTCCGCCGCACAGGTGGAGCACTGGGCTCCGCGCTCTCCCGAGCATCGACAGGCCTGTCTTGGCCCACCTTGGCATTGGCCTCCGCCTCCTCCCGAGCTCCGGCGTTCCTGTCGTGGATCGCCTTGGAGCGGGGCTCGCAGTGGCCAGACGAGGCCTCATCGTCGTCGCTCTCCACCTTTCCCTCAACGCGCTGCGAGGGGACGACCAAGAACCGGTCGCCGCTGCCTGAGGAGATCTCGTGGATCTCAGCGTCAGGCGGCACGCCCTTCGAGGTGCTTGAGTTCTCTGCCGAGGAGTCGGGCCTCCCGAGGCGCCGGCCTCACCTGCGTCAGACTCCGCAGGCGTCTCCGTCGTCTCCTCCTCGCCATCAGCTGGCGCCGCCTGTGCTGCTGACTCCGGGTCCTCGCGGGGCCCAACTTGCCCCTCAGGCACCAGGCCCCACTGGTCAAACTTTGGCATCGTCTCCACAAAACGAGACCCGACGCCCAAGATCAATCCTGTGGAGCGGGACGGTTTTGTCGGTAGGCTTGGGGATGGACGGAGACGTGAAGAGGACCTCCACGATGTTGTCCACCTCCTCCTACGTGAAGAGGGTAGCGCTCAGGCGCATCTTGTCCCTCTGGTTTGAGTACAGCCACATCGAGTCCGCATGCCTCTGGAGCGGAGCGACGCGACGCCTCACGAAGTACTTGGCCGCCATTTGCCCAGTGAGGCCCGCCTCGCGAAGGTCCTTCAAGCGTCTCACCACGGGGCCAAGCGCTGCGCCCGTGAGTGTCTTGGAGGACCAGCTTGCCCTCTTCGTCGGGGGCGCCATAGGCAGCTCGAAGAAGGGACTCTGGCTCCCGACGTCCACGAGGAACCAGCGCCTGCGGAAATCCTCCACCTTCTTCGTCACGCTGGTCACGGGATTCTCACTGGCCCACGCGATGGGGATGTAGACGCCGCCCACGCCATCGGTGATGCGAAAGGACACGCACCTCGACCGCTCGTTGTTCGCCGTGAACCGGAGCACGTAGAAGCTGCGGAAAAGATCGACCGAGGGCGGAATGCCGATGTACGCCTCGCAGAGATAGGCGAACATGGCGAGGATGAGGATGGAGTTGAGATGGAGGTGAAGAATCTGGATCTGGTAGCGCTCCAGAACCGCCAGGAAGAAGTCGGAGAAAGGAGGCACGAGCTCGGTGAAGAGGGTGTAGAGGCTACCGCTGGAGTTGTTCGCTGGCTTGAGCACCGTGACGCCGTGCTCTTTGCTCTCAGAGGCCGCCATGTGACGCACCTTGTCCAGCTGTGCCTCCTTGCCGATGCGAAAGCCGGCCAGAGTCGGCTTGAGGTCGCCGTCCTACCGCATCGCGGCAGGCTCACTCGCCTGCATCACCGCCTTGCCCTTCATGGAGACGGTGGCCTTCTTGGGCGCCATTGCAGTGGGATTGCGAAGGAGGAGCTTGGGGATTGTGCGCTGGGAAGAAGGAGGCGATAGGGGAACGAATGAAGCAACGGCCGTCTGCGCCGAGCTCTCCGCCTTTTATCGGCTCATCGAGCCGTTGCCAGGACGTGGTGGGTCCCACCACTACGCCGGTTACTACAGAGATCGTGGCATCGTGGGCAGCAGCGGCTCTCCACGTGTCTCGAGCCAGGCAGGCTTCTATGGGCCCACGACGATTCGCCTGCGTCCGTGAAACTCCAGCGTGCCCATCTCGGGCCCAGGGGCTACTGTCGGCCCAGTGGAAACCAGGGTACCATGGGCCGGCCTGTCACAGCCCTCGGCGTTCTGCGAAGAATTCTGCTAAGGACCAGGCGCTCAGCCTGGCGAGCCTCGCGAGGAACTTTTCCCTCGCGAGGGTTCCTTCACTCTGCTGAGCTTCTCTGCTAAGGACCAGACGCTCAGCCCGACGGGCCTCGAGAGGGACTTTTCCCTCGGGAGGGCCTCTCCTGCCCTGAAAATCATCAAGTCCTGGCGCACCTCCGCGCCACCCTCATGAGGCGTCAAGTACTACAGAACCTCGGCGAGGATCCCGGCCCTCGCGGGGTTCCTTCGAGTGAAAGCAAGCTCTGCGTCCGTGATGCATGTAAAATGCATACATGAACTTTGCATTGTATTACTTATATTTCAATCATATTTGCATCATATAAGGGTTATATCATTGTTTTATATTGATTTTGGGAATATTTCATAGTTTCCCTATTTTTCTGGAATTAACCCTGCACAGGCAGAAAACCCTATTTTCTATATTTTGATGTTTCAGGGACCCAAACGACGTCCAAATGACCTGGAAATTTACGAGCATCAGTTTTTGGAAGGAACAAAGCGTGGGAGCGAAGGAAGCGAACAAACGGAGGCCCGAGGGCCAAGATAGGGTGGCCCACGCGGCCAGATTCCTTGGCCGCGTGGGACCCACCATCTTGGGCCTCGAGGCTCCGTTGTCGTCGATCTTTTTCCCGAGCCTCCGTCTTGACCTAAAAACGACTATAAAAATAGTCCCCGACGCCCTTCGGAAAGGCGCGCCGTAAAAACACAGAAACCACGAAACAGAGACCTGGAGTTGCAGATTGGAGGGGGGAAACTCCGGCGGGGCGCTGCCGGGTGGTCTCCATCTTCTCCAACGACTTCTTCACCGTCTCCATGATGAAGAGGGAGTAGTCCACCCCTGGACCGTGGGTTTGTGGTGGTAACTTGATCCAATCTCTCTATGTATGATCATTGTTGAAGTCCATATGATGTGCCTTGCATGATTATGGAACTATCTTTGTAATTCCTATGGTGGATATTGTGGTATGAGATGATATTATGTTATGCATTTACCGTCATGTTGGGATTTTATGGTTTGTCATACTTTGGAATACATCTATGTTACATGCAATGGATTTATCTATTCTTAATGCCTTGTTTATCCGCGCTAACGGGTGGTTGACAACCATCTCGGTAGGTAGATGAGAGGGATGTGGATGCACGTACATTAATAAATCATTGCACTAGTTCTTAGAATATGTTTTCCTCTAAGAGTATGATGTATGTGGGTAGAGAGTGGCCTAGTGACAGAAGGCATAGGCATTAAGTGACAGTAATGTCGCCCAACATTCTTTATCTGGAGGTAAAAAGGAAGAAGTATGATGTGGGAGTGACAACAAACCACGCTAGCCTTACGAGGGTGACCTAGCGACACAAATGATTATCTTCTTTCAACTATATGGGTGCAGACATATAGCGCTATAAAATTACCATTAAAGCATGACAATTGTGTGTACTTTTTATCTATAACATGATAATCACCATACATGGGAGAGAGAGGATTAAGTGAACCCATGAACCCATGTCCATTGTTCCTATAAGAGAAAACCTTTGTCTTGTTCTCTTGCATTGAAGAGGATTGGGACACTTTTACATTCTTATTTTGTTACATTAAACTTCCATCCATTAAAATAACCATCTTGTTCTTTAAACTTGTTTAGTGTATAATCAACTAAAACTTGTGACACTTTAGTTGTAGGGAATAGATAACTTTTCCTTCTTACTCCTGCGGATCGATACCCTACTTCCACATTGAGAGGTGCTACAGTGATCCCCTGCTCTTGGGGGTTATCAGCCCGCTGCAGAGCGCACATGGCCTCTGCGCCCGCCGCAGAGCGACGTGCGCGCCTGCGCGCGATGACGACGACGCCGCAGTTGCCATTCTCGTGTATAAAGCAGTCAATATAGCTGGGGCAAGCAAAGCGGGCTCCAAGGCTTGCCATTTTGGTGATAAAGGGACCGGCCACCGCTACGGTCCAAGCGCGACGTCACCGTGGGGCACGCCACGGGACTCTGCAGCGCCAGCCCACCGTCCTGGATGGACGGTGGCTTTTTCTGCCAAGGCGACGTTGCTCTCTGCCATGGACCGCGTCCATGGACAACCCCGACGCTGTGCGCTGTGCTCCACCTTTGCCACCATGTGGAATCCCTTCCCGCCTGTAGTTTTCGGGGAAGAGGACCAAGGCAGTATAAAAGGAGGCAGCGTACGACCAAGGAGGGGATCCCCCGCATTCATTCAGCTCACTCCACACTCAATCAGCTACGTCGCAAGGTAGAAGACGGAGCTCCTTCCACCATAGTCCACCATAGCCATAACTGTGCCCTCGGCAAGCACATTGAACTGTGAACCTCTCCAAGCAGTGCAATACAACTTAGCAGGACGTAGGGTCTTTACACCTCGCGGTGGGCCTAAACCTGGGTAGCGGCTCGTGTTCTTTCTCTGTCATGATCTTCCTCACCGAGCTCGACGAGCACCGTCGCCGAGGTTGTTGAGGATTTGTTTGACGTTGTGTTCAGCCCGTTACTCAATTCCTGGCATCTGAGAGACACCCCTAGTTCCTGGGACTAGTCTCCGACAGGCCGTTCTCCATGCCAGGTAAATGAACCATCAGAGGTGGTGCTGCGGCTCTTCTACGTCGAGCTCTACTTGTCCGACCTAAAAGCCATCGTCATTCCTCCAGAACTGAAGCCGCTGCTACTGAAGAAACTGGACCTGAAGAAGTCCAAGTCTCAGCCGCAGCCCAAGACCTCTGTGCCAATCAGGTGATTCAAGTGTTGTGAGGACTTCGTGTAGGTCTAGTGGTTCGAGGAGGACCTCTCATTTTCAAGGGCTCGAAGGAGTTTGTCTGGGAGAAGGACCTAGATGTGGGTGACCTCGTCGTGTTCAAGTACGGTGATGGTGGCTTTGACATCAAGATCTTCAACTACATCAGCTCCACTCAAAAGATGTTCGAGTGTCACATCTATCCAAGGTGATGATCTTCAGCAGTTTCAGTGTTTAGATGAAGTTTCTGAAGTTGTCTGTAGGGGAGTTGCATGAACCTACTATTTTGGACCAAGGGTGTGTAACCCCTGGCCGTTGTTAATGCATGGGATGTACCTGATACAAGCCTAAGTAGCTGGTGTCTGTTTAATTAGCTGCCACTATATCTAAGTAGGTGCACATTAAGTACATGGTTATATGTGTTTGTGTGTGATCTTCATGTGTGCTTATATTACATTGTATGTTGGTAATTAACCTCACCAATTTTAAATGTGGTGAGGGGAGCTTACTTATGTGACACACAGGGAAATATTCAAACGACGTGTCTTTGCATATGGAGAGCCAAAAACAAAAAAGCAGCCAACCAAACGCATTGCACCTGTGTCCCTACAATGCAATGCAGCCCACCAAACAACATAGACAACCAGATTCAGAGGCTATATCGCTCAGATCTGACCCCGTGGGGGCAGGCCCATGGAGGGGCCGAGTTCCATGCAAGGTATCAAACGCGCCCGATATGTTCTCCCGTAACCAAAATGTAAAATCGCGTTAAATTGTGTACAGATCGTGTTGGACCCAATTGGTACTTATACAAGCACTAGTACAAGTTGCAACTGAACTTCGAACAATACTTCGAGAATTGTGCGTGCCCCGGGATATACCGTATACAGGCCTACAAGGAGAGGGATCAAGTTGTGTTTAAATTGTGAGAGTCTGAAACCAACGAAATGCAAAATACAAACTGTAAACGACTCCTCTCCGTACAAGCAGATGGCAGTGATCTAGCACTAAACCAGCTAGTGATGCTTTTCAGGTCCAGTCGACACTTTTAGACGCATGTCAAAAGAAAAAAGAGACAATCAGACGACTCTGATATAACCAAACCCCAAGTAAATTAAGTGGAGAAAACGACAGAAAACCACCTCAATTGGGGCTAATTTGTCTGAGACCACCGAAATTGAGGCTAGGGACACAAACCACCTATCTTTGGGGCAGGAGTGTGACAAGGAGCACTGATTCTGAATTTTAGTTGTCTTAACAGCATTTCTGACCGTGCGGTCCCACTGTCAGGCCTAGGTGGCAAAAACAAAACAGAAAAAAATAAAAGTCAACAACCGGGGTTTTCTTTTCCCTTCTCTCTTCTCCTCTCCCTGATCCCTTTTCCTATGACGCCGACGCCGATGGCCGCTGCACCTGCGCCATGGCCGCCGCTCGCGGAGGGGCCGCACCCGCGCCATGGCCGCCGCTCACGGAAGTCGCCGGAGCCGGCCGCGCCCGCGCTCGTGCTCCGCACGGTCGGTCGCTAGCGGCGTCCTGCCTCCTGGCCGCCGTGCCGCTCGCGGCGCCCCGCCTCCCACTGGCCGGGACGACGACGGCGTCGTATAAAAGGGCCACCGCGGCCGCCGACAAAGCCCCTCCATCTTCCACCGACCGGTGCCACGCCGTCGGCCATGCTCGAGCTCAGCCTCGGGCGCTGCCCCGCCGGCGGGAAGCTTCCCCGCCGCGGCGATCCGTGTCGACGAGCTGCGACCTGCACCCGGAGGAGGCCTTCACCGGCTTCTGCACCGCCTGCCTCCGCGAGCGCCTCGCCGGCCTCGAGGACTACTCCGCCGCCGCGGTCGCCGCGCCGGGCCGCAGGTCCACCTCCGCCATTCGCTCCCTCTTCTCCAGGCCTTTCGCGGCCGGCGCGGCCCCTCGGGCTCCGGCCAGGCGCGGGCTCTGGCACAGGTGAGCTCCGGCCAGCTCGGGCGCGGGCACCGGCCAGCTCGGGCGCGGGCACGGGCGAGCTCCGGCCAGCTCGGGCGCGGGCACGGGCACGCTTCGGCCAGGCGCAGGCTCTGGCACAGGTGAGCTCTGGCCAGCTCGGGCGCGGGCACCGGCCAGCTCGGGCGCGGGCACGGGCACGGGCGGCGGCCCTCCGCGTCGAGTAGCTCTCGCACGGACACAGCCGTCTCCGCGGCGTCGTCCTCGTCGTCCGCGGGTCGAGCAGCTCCCGAACGGACGCGGCCGTCTCCGCGGCGCCGTCCTCGTCGTCCGCCGGGTCGAGCAGCTCCCCCCGCACGGATGCGACGAGAAGCAGGAGAGGCGGAGCTTGGAGGCGTTGACCTCCCGCCATCCCCGATTTGGTTTCTTTTTTCCTTTTCTTTGCCACGTGGGCCTGGCAGTGGGTCGGCTCGGTCAGAAATCCTGTTAACAGCACTAATCTGTGAAATCAGTGCAACTTGTCACACCTCTGCCCCAAAGATAGGTGGTTTGTGTCTCAATTTCGGTGGTCTCAGACAACTTAGCCCCAATTATGGTGGTTATTTGTCATTTCCTCAAATTAAGTGGCTTCTCCGGTCGGTTTGATCGTACGGTTTCCCTTCCCGCTGTACAAGGCTATAAAACTGTACCAGCAAGGAGATCGTGGGACTTTGTTTAGTGCAACCGACGAAGGAAGGAGACGACCGAGCCGAGCCGGCCATAGTAAAGTTAAATTTGCGAGCGAGCTTCTCGCGGCCACAAGCCTTTTTGTTGTTTGCATGCGATTGTCCACACTGTTTCGAGTCAAAACACACCGAGACTCTTCGGAACTCCCAAAAGAAATAGCAGGTTCTTGCCACCGGTTTAACTCGCTTAATGAGCTACTCCCTTCGTTTCAAATTAGTTGGTATTTATGTAGTAGATATAAATGGATGTGAAAGTATGAGTAAGTACTCTACCTCTCTCTCCGAGACCTTTGTATAATCTGTTGCTGACAGCACAAAATCTTACCTGAAAACGCTCTGCATCGATCTCTACTCCCGCACGAACTAAACTAAACTAGTGCTAGCTACTTACGTTC
This sequence comes from Poa pratensis, assembly GCA_947311845.1. Taxonomy (NCBI): domain Eukaryota; kingdom Viridiplantae; phylum Streptophyta; class Magnoliopsida; order Poales; family Poaceae; genus Poa; species Poa pratensis. The sequence continues at coordinate 40,659,263 of CAMZMU010000058.1, forward strand.
ATGTGCCCACTGACAGAAAATCTATGGATCTATATCTTCTCTGTCCAGTGCCCACAAGCTAGCGCACACGAGTGCATAGTTCCATTCCATCGTGTTGCTGCTGTCATTAGCGTCTGCCAGGTCCTCTCTCTTTCTGGAGATCTGAGTGCAGCGGTACATCGATCACGGGCGCACGGCCGAGTAAAAAAATGGACGTGCCGTTTTGCCCAACTTCTCGGGCTATGAGATCTACCGTACGAACAAACACGCAATTCCTAGTTACATCTACAGATATGTAAATTCACTTTGCGGTCAAAGCAGAGCAGAGCACGAGGACCGACACGCACCCGCACGCCTCGGCTCGGTATCCGTTCATATTTTAGCTCAAGATCTAGGACCAACCCTGCCGGCCGGCCGGCCGTTAAAGCGGCTCTAGTATGAGTTCAGGATCGTGATGCGGATTGCGGAGCGATAACCACTACGATGGTGGTGGCCCACATTCCAGCGTCGCGAAAGAAAGGTCGCCGGACCCAGGCAGCAGGCGTTCCGTGCGCCTCAAAGAATCCGACACATGAAATATAGCACAAGTACACAGCCACAACAGTGTCATGTATGTAAAAAACTAAAAACAGGTTCGTTGTCACTCATTTCTCGTGGAGTACAAATAACCGCGACACTTATGTCCGGACGGAGGGAGTATTATTTGTATCCTCTTTTACAAATAACCGAGTGTATTATTGCGGTGATAAATATATGACATGCTAAGTTTGGATACAGATGGACTGTTGGAGATGGGAGTAGAATCAAATTTTGGGAAGACACTTGGTTTGGTTCCTCTCCACTCCTAGTTCAGTTCTGGGATTTGTATTGTATCTGCAATGAACAGGTTACTACCATCTCCAAATTTTTGGAAGGAACCACGTTTAGGAGGAACTTCAATCAAAACTTTTGGAACAATGGTATGAACTTGAGCAAATTGCTGGTAGCATTAACCTCACGACTGACTGCGACTCACTAATTTGGACTTACACAGCGAATGGGACTTATTCCACAAGCTCTCTTTATAAGATCATCACCTTTAGGGGAGTAACGCAAGTTCATATACCTGCCATCTGGTCTCTTGTAATACCTCCTAGAGTGCAGATCTTTTTGTGGCTTTTAGCAAACAATAAACTGATGACTAGGGACAACCTCCTTAAAAGGAACATGCAAATAAGCCGGCTGATTGCGTTTTCTGCTGTGATTTGGAAACAATAGATCACCTCTTTTTCGATTGTACTGTTGCCTTTAGAATTTGGGAGGTTGTTTCTGCTTTTTTCAATACAAACCTTGGATCTAGTTACATGTCTATAGCTAAGTACTGGATTTCGAATAAAAAGCATGATGCTCTGAATACTATCAGTGCTGCGGTACTCGGGAGTATTTGGAAACACCGAAACGCTTTGATATTTGATGGTTGTACTTGGTTGTGCATGAAACAGATCTGATGGCTAGTACTCAGGACTATCAAGAAATGGAGGCTCCTGTTCAAGCAGCCTATGATGGAGATCATAGACTAGTTCTCAGTGACTGTGGAGAACCTTTTGAAGGAAAAGGATGCTTTGTTGTGGGGGTGAACCAAGGATCCTGCATGTTGCTCGCATCTCTGGCTACCTCGCTCCCTCTGAAGAACAACCCCCCAGCTGCCCTGTTACTCCGCAAAGCGGAGTGCTGAAGACGGTGGCCTCCCCGATGACTCCTTTCAGGCATCCAGGTTGGGGAAAACCACTTGCTCCTGCAGAAGCTCTACCGTCCAAGGAAGTGAGGACCAAGCTGATTGAAGTGGTGGATTTCCACAGGCCGTTACGTTAGATGGTTTCACTAGCTTTCCCTTCAAGACTTGTAATGCTTAATAAGGCTTTCCCCCAGTTATGTTTTTCCGTACTCTTAATGTTTTGCTAAGCAGACTGTTAGCTTGTAGTTCTTTCTCTCGGTGGATTCGCTGCCAGCTTAGACTTTTATTTCTGCTCTTAGGTCATGTATCAAAACTCTGGTTTCATTGATGAAATGGAACTGGGGCTCCCTGTTAGGGGCCCTCTTATTCTAAAAATATATGACATGCTATTGTGACTAAAAATTAGTGAATCATGCAAGATTAGGTACAAATCCATGGCCTTCTCAAACAAATATTGTATGTATTGGTCTAGCATTACAGTATAAACCGTACAATCGAAAAGTAACAATTGTGGATTTCTTAACCTCTAGATGAGGCGAGCCCGATGGCTACGATTGAGGCGGGGCTGGTCGAGGGGTGGCCGGAGGTAGAGCTAGCTGTGTGTGTCGCCCATGTACGTGGTTGCAATGAAGGATGAGGTACTGTGAGAAAGGGGAGGAGAGAAGGGCCACTCGTTGGCTCACCGACCAGAGTTACGGATGAGAGGTGATGGTGGATGCGCACAGGAGGAGAGTGACCGCATCCCTCGAGGCCGATTTCCTCCCGATCCACGGTGCCCTCGAGCAATGATGGTGTATTTGCGACCGAATCGGTTAGAGTTGGTGGAATTGCCGAATTCAAGACCAAATCAATGGCAGAGGAGGCGGCGCGGTTGTTACAGGAGAGACGGGAGGACAACATGGAACTTCCGACTGACAGTCGGCGTGCACGCGTTAGCCTTTTTGTCTTACAGCAGCAACCCAATTGTTGTAATTTGATAGTTTTTTTGGGCTGCCCAAATTGTTTTTAGCAAAATTTACATCAATAGCAGCTGGTGGAGTAAGATTTGACCATCAACTGGTGTAGAAAATAGTTATAGCTAACATAGGGCAGCTATTAGAAATCCTCCAAGAGAAAAACGTTTCGTAGAAAAAAATTCATCGGTAATAAAGTTTTGTGTTCAGCTGAACAAACCAATAATATTACTCCAATTTTCTGCATTTTCGTCGTGCGGCTCAGAAGAGCAAAATAGACGACTTCCCGTGCGCACATCAAATCGCAGATCAAGTCGTTTTTAGGCACCGGTAAATTTTGTGTTCAGCTGAAATATTTTGTATTTTTGTCGTGCGGCTCGGAAGAGCGAAAGAGATGACTTTCCGTGCGCACATCAAATCGCAAATCAAGTCAAGTTTTTGTCGGCCCGAGAGTGGTGCAGCAGCGGCGGCGCGTTCTCTCCTTGCGTAGGTGATGGTAGTGGTTTGCTTCCTCAAGAATCTGGTTGAATATTCTAGTTTTCTAGAATGCTTTGTACCAACCTTTTCTGCTAATACATTTGGCGTCTTTTCCATAAAAATATAAATATAAAAAGAGGGAACCAACAAAAGTATGCCACGTGGAGCAAGTAGGGCTCTATTCCTATTCCTAGGGAGATGATTAGATATTGAAGGATTCTCCAAGCAACACATAATTGTACAAAGAAATGGGCAATGGAATATTAAAAGCGAACAACGTGCACGCAAATTAGTAAACACAATGGAAAACACAAGACACAAGTACTAGGAAGCTCAGCAAAACAAATACTCCTTCCATTCCAATATAATTGACACAACTTTGTCTAAATATGGATATTTCTACACCCTCAAATTTTTTGGAACGGAGGGAGTTAAAAGTAAAAGGAAGAAAGAAACATCATAAGATGGATACAAGATCCAATCAAATCTATCGTATCATGACAGGCTCTCGAAATTCGGAGACTTGTAACGAACGAACACATGACGAAGATCTCTTCAGTAGCCCCTAGCTAGCTCCAAGTTTCAAAGACGGAAACTTGAAATCAAAATCCAAAACAAGACGACTCCGCCTGCATGCAGGATGCAGCTACGAATGAATGATGATGATTAGTATGATCCTATCTCTCTCGATCAAACATGCATCAAATCGCATTTTTCTCTCGGGTCATCTCCACACTCTACTCCTGTCGTCTTTCAACCTTCACATGCCATAAATGAGTGACCCTTCACTTCATGAGCTCGCAGCTCACGCAGATCCTTCCCAAGAGATACGCTTTGGCAGCAACCATCATTGTTGCCATGTCTCCGCCACTTCCCGAAGCAAATGCTACGCAGATCACGAGCTCGTATAGCTAGGCTGGCTGCATGCCTACCTAGTTGGTGTAGCCTAGGCGCTGTAGCTCCTTGCCGAGCCCGTCGTCGTCGTCGTCATCATCCTCGTTGCTGCCGTCGGCGCGGGTGGACATTGTGGAGGACGCGCCGTCGCCGGAAGAAGAGGGTGGCGCCATGAGCGACAACGCCAGCGGATCCACGTTGGCGGCCGTGGTCGCTGACGATGGCGAGGATGCGGACGGAACGGGCATGCGGGGGACGAGGAGCTCCGGCTCCGTGAGCTGCCGACCGTCGCGTGGCGGCGAGAAGACCACTGGCAGGTACTCGTCGCTCTCGCACGGGAACTTCGAGCTCTTGAAGTGATCCTTGAGCGCCTCCAGTCCCTGTAGATCAATTATGCGCATGGCGGCGATACTTATATAAATTAACACGGCGAGCTGATGCATCTAGTACGTGGTATTGGAGGAGCTGGGCAAGATTCATGACATGGCATGAGCAGCGCACGTACCTGCACCCGCGCGTACGTAACTTGGCAGATCTTGCGCGAGTTGTACACCTCCCACGGCTGCTTGTGGAACGCCTTGTACAGACGCAGGGCAGCCTCCGGCGAGGTGAGGTTCACGAACCCGTACCCCACATTGCACTTGTTGCTGCATGCATGCCACGGTATAATCAAATGGTGTTTCTTTGTTAATTTTCAGATAACACTGCTCTGATTAACTAAGAGCTACCGAAACCTTGGACTGATGATCTGCCAGGTAAAAACTCTATTTTGCACTCCTAGCTAGTGATGCCACAAGATATTGGAGTGGCAGAATTTTTTACTACTGATGTGAAGCAGCCTATGAGCACCAAAACGCACAAAGCCCCTCCCGTCATTGGGCACTGATGACATGTCTTTTCTCAACTTGATTCGTGCAATCGAAAAGATGGCAGTCAAGCAGAAGTCACAAGAAAGTGCTTGAAATTTGCCTATAATTTTTTCCCACTTTGACTCTACCCATAAAGATTAAATATATGTGAAAGAAGCTTGTGGCATCGATGCAACTTTTCACCGCTACTCCATGATTCCCTCAACACCCAGCGTTGCTTTATCCGTTAGTGCTGGCCTTGTTATGGAAGCGGGGCTGCGCAAAGCAAGCAAGAAAGCAATTGGCAGAGAGGGGGAGAGGGAGGGAGGAGGATCCTAGACTAGAGAGTAGAGAGGTAGCAGCAGATGTGCGAGAAAAGAAAGACAGGTGAAGGAACAGAGACCCTTTCTGATCGATCAGCAAGCGATGCAACAAAAGAATTCATTGCATCCAAACGAGAAGGATCCGGTGTGATCTCCAATTTCTTTTCCATTTGGGCTAATAACAACAACGTGTTGCAGACCAACTGCACAGGGTGAAGTAGTACTAGTACAGTCCTATCACAAGATGCCTCCACTCCACCCACACAAGCTCACACAGCCGGCAGCTAGAACCGAAAAACTTGTCCCAGCTTGATCTTTCTTTTTGGGGCCTACCGCCTCAACTGAACCAACTCCCCAAACAATTTTAAGTTGCAAATTACAACTGAACCAACTTCCCAAACAATTTTAGGTTGCAAATTAAGTGGGTGTTCGTGGCGCTGAGCCCCATAAAATATAAATGCAGCAGCTTATAATTGGGGGACTCACTTGAAATCTATGGGGAGGTAGAGGAAATCATAGGAGGAGAATGGCTGGCCCTGGAGCTCGCCTTCAGCCTCGCCGGCCTCGATCTTCTTGTTGTATTCGATGCAGTGGTTGTCCAGCATGTTGAGCAGCAACTTCTGGCTGCGATGAAACAACAGATCACCAGCTCAGGCATCAGCACACAAGACCAAGCTATAACAAGTAGAAACAATGTAGCATGCCCCGACCCCCATGAAATATAGTATTGCTGCGACAAATGCGGAAGCTAGCACGACGACCTGTACTTGTTCGGTATGTTCCTGATCATCACGGTGGTCCGCGTGTCCGGTACATGCGTGTCGGTGTCGGCGGCAGCCGTGGCGGCGTCGGCTTCGGCGGCCTCAGGCTGCTTGAACTCGTAGCGCGTCTCCCATCCGCCTCTCCAGCCCTTGGAGCGGCGTACTGCTTTCGCGCACTGCTGCTTGCCGGACGCCGACGACTCGGACACCGAAGCCGGAGAAGACGACGTTGCGGACACGACAATGGTGATGTTCTTCCTGCCCTTGCCCTTCTGTTCGTTACTCGTGCTGGCATTGTTGTTACCACCCTTGGACCGATCGCAAGAGCTAGACTTGCTGGAGTTCCTCCTCAGCAGCACGATCCCTTCCTTCGCTTTGCCTGCTCCGCACGACGACGACGGCGGCGGTGGAGACTGTGCTGGAGCCGGCAAGGGACGCCACGCCGTTTGCTGCCTCGGCGGAGTCGGCGTGATAGGCCGCGGCGGCACGTACCCGCGCCTACGTGCAAATTGACAAAGAGTGACGACAAATTTTAGCCGACCAAAGGATGGCAAGTGTGTGGTAAGAACTACGCAATTACCTCCGGACGCCGGGGATCGATGGCCGCGTGAATTCGACGAGAAGGCGGTGGCCGAAGAAGTCCCGGCCGTTGAGCCCGGCCAGCGCGCGCGCAGCGTCGCGCGTGTCAAAGAACTCCAGGAACTTGTTGCTCGGCCGCTGCGCCGACTCTCTCACATCCTTCAATTCACCTGCAAATTAACAAAGGACACAGAGTCAGTCGGACACTGGAGAATTCGATCTGGATGTGGCGAGAACTGCTCCGTGGGTGGTGCGCACCATAAGCTTGGAAGGCCTGGCGGAGCTCGGAGAGGGAGACGTCCGCGAGGGAATTGAGCACGACGAGGGTGCCGCGGGTGGCGCCGTCGTCCGGCAGGGTGGAGGCAGCGACGAAGTTAGCCCAGATGGCCTGGCGTAGGACGAGGCCCGGGCCATCGTCCGGCTGCCAGTCCCAGGCCGGCGGCGGCTGGTGAGGCCAGGTGGCCATGGCGGCGAAGAGCTGGCTGAGGTGGCACTGCCGCCGCATGTGCTGCTCGCGCACCCCGGCGACGGCGCGCTCAGCGGCCCGGAGGTCGAAGAAGTGCACGGTGGCCACGCCCTCGGACGCCAGCGCCAGCGTGTCCACTGCGCGCACGTCGCCGTAGGGCGCCATCGCCCGCGCCACCTCGGCCTCCGGCGCGTGCGGTGGCACCAGGCTGAGCACGACCGCGCGGCTCGGCGGCCCGTCGACCGCCGCCACGGCAGCCGATGGCATGGGGATCTCGAATTGCTGCGGAATCGCGACCTGCTCCGGCGGCGGAGGAGGCGGCGGGATGGGCATGGCCATCGGCATCGGAGCCGGCGGCGGTGGCATCACCGGGTACGGCGGCGGCTGGCAGTAGAGCTGATGCGGGAGCTGCGTGAACGGGTAAGCGGCGCCGACAGCGGGGTAGTACTCCTGAGCTCCAGCGTCCAGGATGTTCTGGGGAGCTCCCGGCATGCCCCCAATGCCACTCCCTCCTCCCCTCTCCATGGCTCGAGCAGGAGTGACCAAAATTAGAGAAGCCGCGGTGTTGATAGAGGGAAGATCTGGAACATTCTAGGGTTTAATTCTCGGTCGCGGCACCAAACGGCGTTCAAGAAAGTAGGCTAGAATTGTACTTCCGCGGTCCCTCCTCGCTCTCGCCCGGCACTTGCTACCGTCTGCTTAGGGCAGGAGAGAGAGAGAGAGAGAGGAGGTGTGGGAGGAAGTGGGAGCTCTTTTTATGGAAATGGTCGCGGGAAAGAAAGCTGGTGGGCTTTTATTTGGAACTCTACAGGAACAACGGGGAGAGAGGGAGCGGTCTCGGGAGGAAGAAGGGTCAGCACCGGAGAGAAGGAGCGGCGTTGCCCTCCGTTGTGTTTGTGTCGTGCGGCTGGTCCTGTTGGCTCGGATCTTCTGTGGTGCCAGAAATGTGTTGATCTTTCGGGAGACATGGATTATTCCGTGCAGTTTATTACACCCGTTGTGTCGTGTTTCACGGATCTTCTAATTGCCCCCCTCTGGTGCTAGTGTTAGAGAACTATTAATTCGAATGAAAACGACTATTTCATGGAGCAGTTGATACATAAAAAGTTTTGTTTCACTAGATGTTTGCCATTGTTGAGCAGAGATTTGCTAGGTATTCCAATTTGTGAGGAGAGGTGAGTTGCACAATCCTGGTCGATGTTCATGCAAACATATTAATGTGAGGAGGGGTAGAGGTGCCCAAATTATACACAGAGCTACCCAAATTGTAGGGATCTCGTTGATAAATGATAAACTTTAATTCTGACAATTAAACAAAAAATTGCTTCACCTATACATGAATATTCAAAAAATTCAAACCAAATGATAAAGATCATGGCCATTTTCAAACTACCTTTCATTATAATGTGCCATTTTTGTTCGCACAAAAATGGAACTTATCATGACAAGCAATAGTGTTAAAAGAAAATTTAACTTTATATGCGAACAAGTTGTTTTTCCAATTTCTGAATGACAAACAGGGTGACTTGCGAAGTAGGTACCACAAAATAAGATGCCAGGTGGGAGTTTGTAATTTTCAACCAACCTAGGTAATATTGGATGCCTATTATAGAAATATTTAGAAATGGTGTTTTTTTCCTATATTCTGTTGATTAAATAAATTTTTCAGCATTCACCAAATTAATTCAAAAGCAAACTACAATGTTTGTAATAGACCGTCTCTGAAAAGCAGCAAAATAATTTCCACGTGTCCTAACAATGATATACGCAATGCACCTGCTAGGTGATGTATAATTCAAAACCTTTGTACGGAATGACATGTCGAAAATACATACCCTATTTTGTTTTAAACAAAAATATAAAAAATAGTTCAAAAATATCATTTTTCGCTATTTGGTCATTTTGTGTGCTACTCCCTCCATTTATAAATATAAGACGTTTTACCTCCCTCACATGTTGACCAGGTGCAAACCTAAATGAGTGAATATAGACATTAAAACATGTCTATATACATGTAAATACATGTGAATATGGACAAAAACTAAAACATCTTATATTTATAAACGGAGGGAGTAGTCACCACTAAATTAAAATTATAAACTTTATATTTGGCAAATTATGAAAAATGAATTTTCTTTGAAAGGAAGCGGCAGGGAAGCCCCACAGTGGTGAAAGAAAAACATGATACACAAAGATATCCTATCATGTATTAAAGTTCATGAGTTTCGGTATAGATGACCAAGGTCATGCCCACTGTCATACTATATTTCATGACAATGTGCCCATTTTTTTTAACAAAACATGTGTCTTACCATGATAAGCAAAAAAGCTAGAAAGATTTTCAACCTTTACAGGAAAAAGTTGTTTTTTCATTTTCTGAATCGCTAAGTAGGAATTGCTTATGAAGCAAGTATGACAAATAAGATGCCCAATGGGAGGTTTGCATTTTTGACGTAAAAAAGACCATGTTAGACACCTACTACCAAAATATTTTGATTTTCAATGATTTTTGCTATATTCCATTGATTAAATGATTTCTCGACATTTACCAAAACTAATGTGAAATTGAAATACAAGTGTGTACATATTTGTCACAATGAATTGATTAAATAAATTTCTAGACATTTTACCGAAATTAATTCACGAATTTCAACTCAAATGACCAAGATCATGGCCATTCTCATACAATCTTTTATTATAATGTGCCCATTTCTTAAACGAGCATGGGTCTTACCAAGATAAGAAAATGTGGCAAAACAATATTTTCACCTTGTGTGGGAAGAAGATTTTTTTTTTCATTTTTCTGAGTGTCTAAAAAGGGGTGACTTGTCACGCAATATTCACAAATAAGATGCCAAATGGGACATATTATCCAAATATTTTGAATATTTTTAGGTTATTTGCTATAGTTCAGTGATTAAATGACTTTATGGAAATTTACTGTAATTAATTCAAAACTGAACAACATGTGAGCCATATACTAATGAGTTCATTCCGCATCAAGTTTCACTTTGTGTTTGCACAACTAGGCGCGCGCTCGCACTCTCCTATTTTGCTGATTTGACCAGGATCTAGAAATAAGAGGAATAAATTTAAATCAAGTAAAGTGCCTATTTAAGTATTTATGGACACAAATATGTTGATTGGGATCATGTTTAAACAATATATTTGTCACGAAAATGATAATATATTAACTCTACACCTGTCACCAATCATTGATGTGCAATTTACTTTGCAAATCTGTTTGTAAATTATTTTCTTGCAGTTTGGAATGGAATAATTAATGACGAATATCAATCATATATGTAAAGAATCACCCGAATGGGACCTGCCCAAGTTGATGAGGGCCCAAATCAAACGTCGGAATACTAAGTGACCATTGTTACAGTCGGGTGTGACCCCCGTACCAAGCGCCGGTGGCTAATTCGCATCCGAACTTCAGAAGACACCAGGGGCTAATCCATTTCAGAAGACGCCACAAAACCCTTTATAAATAATCCGGTGGTGCATACGTTCGGCAAGCGGGCGATGATTGATTATCAGCGGCGGCTGACTTATGAATCGATATTTGATCTTATTCAAAGCTGACAACAGACACCGTGAACCTCCTGGCAGGACTATATCGATGGACTAACCTAAGCAACTAAGACCGAGTTCTTTTGTTTTCTTAAAAAATAAGCCGTCCACTCCCCGCTTATTTCATAAGCCGACTAGTTTATTACTTAGTGCTTTTAGTTTAGTTATGAGCTTATCATTTTAGAAGTCTCAGACAATAAGCCGGACAGCTTCTCTCAGGGGGGAACTTTTTTTAACCTAGTAAAAGAAAAGTGGGTAGATAGAGAGATGGGCTGTTTTTTTTACATGGAGAGGGACATGGGCTGTTGCCTATTGGGCTTGGGTGGATGCCAGAACTAAATGGATCATTGTTTTCTCCTACTCTCCTAGTAATACGTGATGAGTATTCTCAAAAAAAAAAAGTAATACGTGATGAGCAATGGCCATCAGTACATATAAACGGTATACATATGCTATTACTGCGTTGCTCAGCAGAACCGTCATGCCATCTCCTGCTCCGCCATCCTGGGATGCTGGGAATGCAGCGTGCACAGTAACCGCAGAAGATATTGCACCCCGGTTCATCGCCCCTTTGGTCGCAGAAGATCACATGCTAGAGAAGTGGGTGCGTGCGGCGGCGGGGAAGGAGAGTAGCGGCTGGTTTAGACTAGGCGTTGGTCCCGGCCTGCTATTTAAGCAAGAGAGATCGACGTCCTGTCTTGTCGAGTGTAATCTATTCTTTGTATTTATCCACAGTAAAACAGTATATACGCCCTTATCTGTTATAAACAATAGCAAAGAAACGACGAAGTTCGGAACGATCAAACCAATGGGGACACGAGATTTTAACGTAGAAAACCTCTCCAACAATGGAGGAGAAAAAAACCACGGGCGCCAGCCAGCAATAGTTCACTATATCGGGTGAATTTACAAACGCCGTGGGTTTACAATGTATGGCTTACCCCAACCGGCGGCTTACAAGATGTATATATGGTGGCATAAAACCCTAGGTTGGCTGCAGTCCGACCCGGAAACGATCCGGGGCGATCCGCTCTAACGAATTTGGATCACCATAAAACAACATTATCCCCGCAGCTCGCGCTGCTTCTAGCAGGCTGACTGACATGAGTACGTATTGTCACCCTTCGCTTCGAATTCAGCTAGATCCCAGCCAGCTTTTTTTTTCTGAGGAAGACGGGGGGGATTGCTCCCCACCGGTTGTTATTATAACTCGAAAGAGGGCTTGGCTGCCCTTACAAAGTGATTGGTGAAATACATGGGGGGGGGGGGGAGAGAGAGACTGAAGCGAGATTACACGCTAGCGTTGATGATGAGCACACGCAAGTGCTCAATGTGATCCCTCTTATTGGAGGGGAATCTACCAGCCCAAGTGAGCAGGTCTTCCGCAGATCGCCGGAGAATGTCGGAGGGGGAGGAGGTCTTGGAGTTGAAGATCAGATCATTCCGGGCCTTCCATATGTGCCACATAATAGTGGCGAGGCCGTCAGTCCAAGCAGCAGCAGTCGACGAGCCGGGAGCTGCCATGGTCCAAAAAGAGGCGCCAAGAGGCGGGGCATGGACATGCAGACGGTTCCACACGTCGGAGGCAGAGGGGCAGTCGAAGAAGAGGTGTCGGGATGTCTCCTCCAAACTGCCGGCCTCGCAAGCCACAGAGGGAGCGCAATGCTTCATGAAGAGGTTCGCTCTGGTACTTAGCCTGTCGATGGCGGCGAGGTAGGAGAAGATCTTCACCTTCGTGGGAACCACAAGCCCCCAGCTGGTGCAGGCGTCGGTGTCGATGGGGCGTGGCGGAGCAAGCATCCGGTACGCGTCGCTGGAGGAGAAGGGCGTCGTCCCGAGGGGCTGGGCGTGGTGGAGTCGAGGAAGCGAGCGTCGGCGCCGTCGCGGAGCGTCGTGCCGGCAATGAGAGCCTGGACCGCGTCAAGCTCAGCAGCCGCCGCAGCGGTCAGTCGAGGCTGGAGGTCCAGCCCGTCGGCGAGAACGCTGGCCACCGTGGCGTGGGGGCGGGTGCTGTGGAGAAGAGAGCCGGGAACCGGAGATACAAAGGGGCGCCGGGGTTCCATTTATCCATCCAAAAAGCACAACGGCGCCCATCGCGTAGGGCGACGCGGGTGAGGGCGCGGTAGACTGGAAGCCCGTAGGAGACTATCTTGTCGAGGAAGGAGGGGGTGGTCGCCTTGTCCCCGAGGTCCCTGGCCAACCGCTTGAAAAACCAAGTTTTCCAAGGGAGCTCCGAAGTCTGGTGGAGGCGGTCCACGAAGTGAAGAAGCAGGCAAAGGTTCTGCCTGCGAAGATCCCGAAGCCTGAAACCACCAACCTGCGTAGACAACACAACTTTATCCCAAGCAATTAGACAGCGAGCACCAGAGCAAGAATCTTTCCCAGTCCAGAAAAAAGCGCGACGCCTCTTATCAATGTTCTCAATCACACCAACGGGCAATAGGAAGGAGCACATGAAATAGGTGGGGAGCTTGTTGAGGACGGAGTTGCAGAGAACAAGGCGCCCTCCGGCAGAAAGAAGGGTGACGCGCCATCCGGAGAGCCTTTTGTCGATGGAGGAGAGTAGAGGGGCGAAGGCCGAAGCTGGAAGTTTGATGGGGGAAAGCGGGAGGCCAAGGTAGGGCTGGGGGAACGAGGAGATAGGGCATTGGAGGATCGAGGCCATGTGTTGAGCTTGAGAGTGCTCAACGTGCATGGGAACGAAACAGGACTTGTGAAAGTTGATCGTGAGGCCGGTGGCGCTAGCGAAATCGTCAAGGACCTTTTTAAGGCAAGTGATGTCGCCGAGGCAGAGGATGAGGGTGTCATCGGCATACTGCAGGACGGGACAAGGGCTGAATGGGTCGAGGGGGTGCGCGAGCCCACCGGAGATGAAAGCTCGGCGGATTCTGCACCTCGCCTGATCGATCAATGCGTCGATCATGCGGCATGCCGAAGAGATAAGAGATGATCGGTGATGATGAAAAACTGACATTGTTACAACTTGCGTCCTGCAGTGGCGCTCGCAGCTGCCTCACAAGTCGTAGTTTGCCGAGAATTTTGCCAATGCTAGCTAGCTCTTGACGTTAACTGGTCGGGTTGGACGGATGAGAGGACACCGTGATCGACAGAGTTCAGCCCATTCAGTAACTTCAACGCTGGCACCTTGCCTCGGCCCTCGTGCTCGATGTCTTCTGTATCTGTCGCGTCAATTCGTCGAGATCTTTTATTCCCTCGAGCTATGCATCACTTCACTACCCTGTAGCACTGATGAGTGATGAGTGCTGACCGTGTCATCGTGCCTGTAGTGGCATGTCGCATGCAACAAGAAGTGCCTCTTTTGATTTAATGGGATTATTGGACGATTCATCCATATGGTTTATTCCTAAGAAATGACTTTGGATTTGATTCATAGGATTTGCAAAAGATTTGATTCATGGGTGTTTTTTCTAATTCTCGTTTTTTGCTTATCACTAGTGGTATTTGGCGCGGCGCACGCCGCGCCCTTGATGTGAAATTTTGATGATGGTTTGGATTTTTTTTAAAAAGAGAAATGTTCAGATTTAAATTGTTTGAAATGAAGACAAAATGTGTGTGTCTTTTGTAAGGCATTTTTTTTGAAATCTTCGAATTTGATTTTCGGCAATGTGGCACGTAATGTTAGTATTTTTTGTGTGTTGTTATGTTGGTATGTCTTCATTTTTTTTTTATGAGTATGTTTGAATAGAAAATTCTTGATGAATTAATAGATTTACATTTTTGATATATGTAGACAACAGGTTTTCTATAGCATTTTTTTTTATATATTTTATGGGATGTCGGAATATTTGCGCAAATTTTGGCCAAATTAGAATATTCAAACATGTTTTTACTTTTGTGTGAGCATGTAGCAATTTTGACGATAATTTTTTTATATGTTTCGTACAATATTCAAATGTTTAGTAGTTTGAAAAGTTCAAACATGTTTGTATTTCGACGTGAACATTTAATTGAGGTAAGGAGAAGTGAACATGTTTGAATTTGATTCCATATTTGGGGAAAGTTTGCTCGTGTCGAGTTGAATTGCTAGCCAAATTGAAATGTTGAAACAAATTTGGTATTTGTTTTGAGTGCACTTCGGTTATTTTTGATGAGCATTTTGGTTTTTATTTTACGGAATATCGGAATATTTGCTCAAATGTTAGACAAATTGCAACTTGAGAGCATGTTTTCTATTTTGTTATTGTAAAGTTGAATAATACATGTAGTTCTTAGATAAATGACGCCATTATTAAGTGAGACATGAAGCATTTGAGTGTTGTAAAAAAATTATTCCATTATCATTTGTTTAAGAATTTGGAACATTGCATAAAAAGTATTTTCTTTTTTATATATTTCTTTTGTTTAAATAAAACTCCGAATATTTCATATTTTTTGTAGACCATAAGAAAAGATTCGTTCAAATGAAATATAAAAGATTTTATATTCCATCATTAAGTAGACCCTATCCGCGCATGTGTTTTTTTTTTTTTCAAGTGGGTAAATAAGTTTGTATTTTGGCATTAATAAGTATTATTTATTTTGGTGAGCATGTAGATATATTTTGTAGTACCTTTAATACTGTAGGAAGTTGTAATATGCAAATATATTTCTATCTTCCAAATAATATTTAATGTAAGCACATTGTTAGTAGTAATGTTTTTTTTTTTTTTGAATTCGAGTCCACAATTCGGGAAAGTTCATTTATATTGCATCTAAATATTGACTATTTTGAATTCTGTAAATACATTTTTTTTTGAATTCGAGTCCACAATTCGGGAAAGTTCATTTATATTGCATCTAAATATTGACTATTTTGAATTCTGTAAATATGTTTTGTGTTTTGCCATAGATGGTTAATGTTGGTTTTTATGAGCATTTGTTATATAGCTTAGAGAATATCCAAATATATAGCAAATGGAAGTATTTAAATATGTTTCTTTGTTGGCATGAATTTTTAAATGTAATTAAAAAAATGTATCTGAGTTAGAAATGTTCAAACATGTTTGTATGTTGGTGTTAATATTTAATTGAAATTAGGAGAAGAATGAATATGTATTATTTCTATATGGTGATAAAATTTGAATATTTTGGGGAGAAAAATCAGCGTAAGTATTTTTTTGTCATATTTTTTTCTAATTGTTTTGATATGTACTTGTATTTTTCAGTGGATATATTTAGAGATGTTCATTTACATTTTGTTTGAATTGTAAAGTTGATGAAAGTGGGAAGATATATGTATGTTTCCTTTTTTTTTTTTTTTTGCAAATTATCAGGTTTAGGAGATATTGGAAATTTTGAAGTTTTCAGTTTCGAAATTTCGGACATATGGCATAAATAGTAAATGTTTGTTTAAATACAGTAAAACAATATCTATAAAGTGTCTTTAATTGTTGAAGGCATGCTTCATTCATACAAATCTATACTTGATATTGTAGTTATTTTAGTTAAAAAGGAACGACGAATTGTTGTGAAAAGAAGGAGGTTCACGGTATGATGAGATCTCGAATATAGTTCTTTTCTTTCTAGTCTAAAAAATGTATTGTTTGCTGATAGAAAAATCTTTTCTTCCAATAAGAGAAGTGTGACAAAAGTGAGAGTCTCAACAAAACTTTTTTGTTTAAAATTTAAGCAGTATAAATCAGTGGGGAATTATGTGTACTTTAAGGCTAGATGGCAGTGTGAAATATTGAAATTAGTTGGAATGTCGTTTATTGTATTTCTAAGTATTAAGTGTTTTGAAGTGTTCAAATATGCTTGTGGTTTTGAATAAAGATTTAATTTAGTTATATAAATTGGAGTGGTCAAATATGGTTGTAATTTGTCACAGATTTTTATCTTAACTCCATAATTTGAAGAAACGCGTTGTATAATATTTGCTAAATTGAATGTAAAGTTGGAGTGAGTGAATTTGTATTTTCTTTAAATATTTAGGAAATCATGCGTTTTGGAAATTCAAATCCATAATTAGAGAGAGTTTAGCTATATTGTTTTCTGAATATGCTAACTAAATTTATATAGTCAAGCAATTATTTAGGCAATCATGTGTTTTGGAAATTCAAATCCATAATTTATATGGTAACTAAACTAAAATAATCAAATATAGTTGTATGTTGGCTGCTTTGGAATAAATAGTTATTTGCTCATTTGGAATTTGTATAGGTTTGGAAATTAGTGTATTTCAAAGAATCTTGTCGTCGGAATTGGTTTAGTTTCAGGGAAAAATTCGTTTTGTAACCTTTTTTCAATCTGGTTTTTTTTTATGTTAGAAAGATTGCTAGATTGCGAAGGGATTCGAAATTTGTAAATATTCATATTAGCAAGCTGTGTTATTGTGGGAAAATTGTAATTATTAAATTGTTCACATTTTTTAAAGTGTTTAGATTTGAAAAGTAATAAAATGCGACGAAAAGTGAGGGGTAAAAATTGTTCTGATTTTGAAGTTCGTTCAAGTTGGGTAGTTGTGCAATTTTGAAATATTTGGTAGATTGAAATGTTCGAACATGGTTGTATTTCACTGTCAATATTTAATTGAAGTTAGAGGAAATGCACTTGTATCACCTCTGAATGGTGACAAAATTTGGGTATTCGAAATCGAATGTTTGCATTCCAGAGGCAAAATTTATTTGAGTTTAGGAGAAATGCATTTGAATTGTCTCAATATTTTAAATATGTGTGTATTCTGCCATAAATAGGTGCCACTTATGTTTTGTTTGGAAGCTGGAAATTTCACATTTTTAAGTTGTGCAATTTTGGAAATTAGCAAGTTGCAAAGAAAACTTAAGGATTTAAAACTGTTTAGATTTCGAATTTTGGGCAAATTGGGAAGTTTTCAAATTCGGTGTCAATTTTGGAAGGCTTTTGAATGTATAAAATATTCAAATGTTTAAGGTACAATTAAAGCTACTGTTTTTACACTATTCAGTAGTTTTTTTTTGGAGTTGTCTGAATGGGCTAAAACAATATCTATAAAGTGTTGGGAAATATGTAAAGGGTGTGCTATTTGTTTTTTTTGTTTTGTTGATCCAATTATATTTATTTGGGAGAGAAGTTTACGGTGTATTATACCAAAAAATTTAAGTTTCGGAATAATTTATAAAAGGTCCCAAAGTATTTGGAGTGAATATCGCATTTTGTTTACCTTTTTTTTGAATCTGGGATGAATTGGTTTGGATATGTATTTGAAAACTAACAAAAGTTCTAGAAAATGGAAAAACAAAACAGAGAGAAAAAAAAACCCGAGACGGCCGCTGAGCATCCAGCCCAGCCCAACAGCCAGCCCAGCTCGCTAGCCCAGCCCACTGTGACGTTGGTGTGACGTCATCAGTGGGTGGAGCTGCCGCGGCGGTGGCGACCTTGCCGCGTCGATTCACGGCGACGCAGGACGCGGGAGCGGCCGCATCGGCCGCGCCTCGACGCAAGCTACCCGTAGCTGGCGGCGCCGCCGCTATTGGGCTGCCGGAGTCTCATGTTGACGTCACGATGACGTCAGAGGTGGCACAGGGCTGACACTGCCGCGCCGGCGACGACCACGGCAAATACTTTTGTATGTGCATGTTGATATGTTCAAAATTTGAAACATGCAAATTTTCTACGAAATGGGAAATTTTGAAGTCACTTCAAAATATGGAACATGCAAATTTGAATTTCGATCGCATGACATAAATAGCGAGCATCCATTTTTTTTTGCGATCACGTTGACATATTTATTGTATTTTTCATCGTGGACATATATAGTGTTTTTGTTTTTCCGGTGTTTAGCAATTTCGTTTTATATCGTGGACATATCTAGTAGTTTTGTTTTTCCGGTGTTTAGCAATTTCCAAGTGTTTGCGAAATTGTAAAATGGGGAAAAAAAATACGGGAAAAAAAAAACTCTAAGCGTTTGCGATTTTGTAAAAAAAAAAGGGAAAAAAAAAAAAATCTGACATGTTGGACCCACCGTGACGTCATGATGACGTCATGGTGGATCTGGCCGAATCCGGCGCGGCGGCGACCTCAACGCCGGCGGCGAACCAGCGCGAGCTGGGACGCGCTCGGCTGCGCGTCGGACGCGCCACAACGCGCAGCACCCGCACGGAGCGGCGCCGCCGGCTTTACGTCGCCGGAGCGACGCCGGCGGCGCGCGGACACGGCGGAGTACCGCGGGGAGTGCGGCGGCGATTGCGGTGCGTGCGCGAAGCTCCGGCGACTGATTTCCGGCGAGGAGAGAGAGGCAGCGGTGGCGGAGCACGGCGCGTCGTCGGATTCGTGCGGGGAGGACTGGAACGGCGGCGTCGAGCGCGGCGGCCGGCGGCGAGCTCGGCTCGCGCGGATGAGAGAGAAGAGGAGGAGGGGGCTGTTCGTGTTTTTTTTACGAAAAACAACCTGAACTTTTTCGTAATTGCAAATAGGTCCCTGGTGCCGAATTTTCTGTGAACAACATAGAATTTTCGCCCGCACGTGTGCTTCTTCGCAAAAAGCGGCAGCGCGATGTGACGCTGACGTGTGGGGCCCACCGTGCACTGTAGATACTGTTTCAATTCTACAGTGCGTACTGTAGAAGCTACAGTAACTTGGGTGCCTCTCAGGCCGCCGTTTTTCCCATCTTTTATATAGTGAGTGATGATGTACTCCAATTTAAAGAAGCCCTAAAGAGAACTTCGGCCTGCGAGTGACAGTGAGCCAGTAGCTAGCCACAGTAGCAAAAGAGAGTGAGACAGGAAAAAGCCACGATCTGGATTAGCTGGGCTCAGCCCATTACGACAGTACAGAGGCCAGAGTCGCCAGGTTCTTGCTGCTCTTTCCAGCCTGCCATTAAAGCTCCACAGAGCATCTGGTAGGCCTGCCCATCTATGGTCCGTTACTGTACCTCGATCGAAAGTCAGGGTATAAAACAATTCTGCTACTCGTAGTAGACTAGTAGAGCTGGGGTATCTGCTACTGTACGGGCGCAGTGCGCAGTAGCGCTAGCTGGAATGCTGGTACGTTGTACGGTACCCGGCTCCAGCCATACGCGACGCTGCACTGCTACAGCTTCAGCAACCAGGGTTCAGATCCGGAAGTGAAAGGAAGAAGTGAGTAGCCGAAAGGCAAAGCCGGCCGGGAGCCAAATAGTTTCATGCCGGCCGGCGGTGATCCCGAACGAGATGAGCCGCCGGCCTCCTCGGCCAGGATCCCATCCGGAGACGCGAGCGCTGCGAAACGAGCCACCCTATCCGGCAGCTTTGCATTCATGTGCATGGTGACAAACGCCTCCCAGCAGTGGGGCGCGTATTCGCTGACTTTGCCAGGCTCAACGTCACCTGACTTTGAGTCACTGGCAAGTGGGCCCACTGTATGTGGGGTCCACATGTCAGCCACAACGTCACCGAATCCACAACGTCAGCGAATCCCAGCCGCCAGCAGTGGTGTTCACGTACCTAGCTGACGTACCTGGCCGGCCGGGCTACGTGCCATAGCTAAACATTGTAGGGTAACTATAACGCGCCGATCCTGGCTTCGGACAAGCCATCGTGACAAATCTTGTTTAGGCCGCCGCAGATGACGCGGCGCAGGGGGTCTTCAAGCCGCCAGGACCTCGCGTTGCGCAGCCAAGAACAACCGAGTCTCCCTCCACCACAACACATGCGACAACTGCGGCGCAAGAACGTCTACCCTTAGCTCTCGCCGGAGGGGAGGAAGAGAAGGGGATCCATGCGCTGCAGTGGCTAAGGTATATAAAACGGTTTGGTATTCATGTTGCACCTGGGTTGGCTGTCAACGCTGATGTAGGCTCTTGTTTGATTTGCCCAGTGTGCAACTGTAAGCATCCTGCCGGGGGGCGTAGCCGTACACACGGATCAGTATGCTCAATGCATGCAGCGTGGTTCCAAATGTTTGCCACTTAAAATAACGGCATGTCTGTGACTTCTTTTCATAGCATAGAACAAAGAGTGCTGCTATACGTACGATATTTTCGTCCGACAGACGTACGACACTACGTGGCAACGTGGTTTGCACGGAGTCTATTCCTCTGTCTACCCAAAAGTAAAGCCCATGAGCAAGCCGAACTGAAAAGCCCAAGACCAGGACGTATCTGCTAAAACGATCGTTCTCTTCTTCCTTGTGCCTTTCTTCACGGCCATGGCTTGTCGTTGCTGCTATTGCATCTCACCAATCCTACGTGCGCTTACTTGGTTCTCCGCAACACCAACGACACAACAAGCACCTACTCTCGCACACCATCCTCGTCCTTCGTCTCCGCCACTCCTGCCCCAACCATGTCGTTCGCAACTTCGAGTTGGTCGCTCGCTGCAGCCGCTGCTTGGTCGTCGCCGCAACCATGCCGTCCCCGTCCTCACGTATTAAAAAAGACTAGCACAAGACCCGTGCGTTGCTACGGGCAAAAGGCGAGAAATCGCTTTGTATGTTGTGGCAAATGCGGAAATTTCTCTCCCGCCTTAACATATTTGTTGATCACTATGTGATTTACCGATATGTCAACTTTCGCCATGCGAAAACATTGCGTTGAGGAGTGACCAGATGTCAGTGTCAACGGCGCGCACTTCCCGGCGAGGTGCAGGTTGACGGTGGCACAATGGCCGGATTTACACCATTTCAGCCTCTTTAGAATCTTAACATGACAGATGTTTGAACCGGTTGTTTTTAGAATCTTAACATGACACAATTGCAAAACTGGCGCGACGTATGACGTACCACCGAACGGACGAAGGAAGAAACACTACTCATATTATAGTAAAGATTGCATCAGTCGCCCTGTTACAAAATACAATGTTTGAACCGGTTGTTTTTATAGTATGCTTGTGACAGATTAGAAAAAGAGACCGGTAAGAAGAAGTGGAATCGGGGAAGGCTTAGGATGGATTGCTACGGGTTTGGCCTTGGGCCGGACCTTGGGGCGTGCGTTGCGAAATTAGCGATATAAGGAAGCGTCGTACAATTGTCGGACAAGAAACGTCGTACGTGAAGCAATTCCGTAGAACAAAATGGTGAAACTACTTCTGGTCGTTTTTTTAGGAGAAGTCACGTTATTTCAAACGTATCAAATAGCTACTCCAGTATCTTACGGAGTACATGACTGCATAATCTACTACAGTAGCTACGGACGATTCCATAACAAAAACAAAGATTACTAATTTAGAATACCCAGGCAATTATGTCCTTGGAGAAGGTATAACATGTGCGCTTGTGCTTCACCATGTGGAGGCCTTGGTCATGGCCGCGCACAATCTCTATCCCAGTGAGCACGGCAAACTGCCTGCCAATTGTGTCGCTGGCGTCGAAGGACTTGGCAACACAAAACTTGCCGGCGCCAAGGTTCACCAGTTCAAGAGACATCGGAATCCAGTCCTCTTCGACAGGTGGGTTCAGGTTTTCAAAACAGTACCGCAGAATGGGTCGTTGTTGGTCCTGCTTCATGGCAGAAAGGTCCATGGCACACAAGAGATTAGGGCTTTGTGCCGAGAAGCCAAACCACAGGTTGAACTCAGGGACGTACTCGGCTTTCCCATGAAAGGGCAGCGTCCAGTCCCCGGCGTGCCTCCATTCTTCCAAGTGTCTCGAGGTGTCGAAGCAGTAGGTGCCAACCGTTGGTGGAACATTGCCAGCACATGATATACAGATGGTGGAGCAGCCGTTGGGGTTCACCATGCTCGTGTATGAGGCGATGTAGGAAGTTTCGCAGCCAGGCCGGAAGACGAAGGGAGGCGGTGGAAGAAACCGCCAGCGCCAGCCTGTATGGATGTCGCGCACTTCCGGCCCCCGCGCCTAGGCCCGAACTCAAGGACCTCGAAGCAGGTGGTGGTGTGGTCAGGCCTGAAGCGACGATACCAACGTGTGGCCTCCGCCGGGCGGCGGTCCATCACGTAGAGGCTGTTCTCGACGGTGCCGGGTATGGCGATGGAGAGGCACGCGGGGTTCCACCCCTTGGGCTCGTTGAGACGGGGCAGCTTGAGGATGAGACGCTCGTCGGCATCATACAGCGTGGCTTCGCCGGCCATGTCGGCGCTTACGATCCTGCCTTCGCTACCGCGGCTGCCCAAGAGCGCGAACAGGTCCACGCCGCCCTTCGACGGTAGATTAGTCGGGGATGGAGCGAAGCTCACGACTGGCTCGGGCAGAGCAAGAGCCTGCATTCGCAGAGTAGATTCCTCCCGCTTGTTTGCGTTTGATGCTGCTGCTTCAGCTGCCGACTGGTAGAATAGATGCTTGTACGGATCGATTCGGCGCAGCGAATGGACGCCGGTGGGAGTGTTATGTACGACCAAATTAAGAACCCGCCGTATCATCTTCGATCGTCTACGCCCGAAGAATCGCAGCCTCAGAGAAAAGTAACAAATAAATCTGTTGAGACGTTCAAACAGGTGGAGGATTCACCTAAGATAATAGGAGCTGAAAAGCTAATGATCGACGAGCAATGTCCTTGACTCCTTGGCGAGAGAAAGGCAGATGGCATTGATGCGGCGGCGGAGATTAGGGCGCCACGTTCGTTGTCCAATGTAACGTATGGGCCATGACTAATAGGGCTTGCATATGTCAACTGTATATGGGCCTTTCTAGAGCTGGATGGTCGCGAGATGTTTCTCTTGCTTATATGGGCTAGTGGCAGACAGGAAAATGTTGAGTGGACCAAACAAAGGCTAAGGCTCAGCAAGGAGAATGTCTAGGAAGGAGCCCAAGAGAAACGAGATCTTGTTTCCGAGAACAATCAGGAAATCTCAAGAAGAAATAAGAACTCTCAGATGAATTGATTTAAGACTTGTTTCTAGATGAAGAACACTGAGATGATATTGTCAAAAAAAATTACTGGGATGAATGTATGGATTTTAATATCATCTATACAAGTTTGCAGACATTTTACCACGATTATTTCTCCAGTTATGAGAAGAACATGTAATCACACTTATGCAGATCGATGCGGTTGACGTACAGAATTGTACATTGGAAATTGCAGGCCGAATCCTGAACAGACTATGTTTATGACAGATTGGCCGAGTTGCATAGGTCTTTGATAGCGTGAAGCCAAGACTAATAGGAAGAGCGAGGGACTGAACAAATGACAACATCCTCTCTTAGGCCTTCTGCTTCGGTACATCCCCCTCTTCAAACTCAAACACGAAAACGGCTGTGATTGCTTCGCACCTCTTCATAACGAAAGGCATGATGGTATTTAGTCTCTTAGTCTCTTTCCAGTCCAGATCAACCACACACCAGGAAAACAAAAACAATTCAGCACTTGCGCTGGTTGGCAAATGAGAAGTCCTCAATCTTCTGACGCCTTAAAAAACTTCTACATGAGGCTTCGCATGAGGCCATAAGATTATAATGACAGCGACAACAATGCCATAAATATCAATGTCGTGATGGCATACAATCTTTATCAAAATCACGTAGTCAGTGCAAGGAGCTGGAAGAAATGGATAGGAACGCCCTGCAAGATGAGAAGAAGGAAAGCGAAAAATATATGCGGCGATGTAACAAAGTCGCCGCTCTCACACAAGTTCATGAGTATGTATACACGCGTTAGTACAGTCATACCCGTAATAGACCAATCAGCGGTCATACGCGAAATGGTCTAATTATGTTCAGATTTAATTCTAGTTTGAATATGTATTTATATCGTGGCTGTGCATATAGTTTTCCATGTGATGTTGGGATAAGTACAGTTGGGTGCAAAACCACGATACGCGGATATTCGTCGCTAAGATAAAATCTTTCTCCTCTCAACAGTTCTGAGAACGACACGGCAACAGTACTGGCACACTGCACTGCCATGCATCTCATGTCCCAGATTGTGATCGCCCCCATAAATTGCTTGATGATTGGCCGTGAGATCTGGTCCCAGAAGTACGTCGATGTCATGTTAAGTAGCGGTTCACTATTCGGGAGAAGCTGGCTCGCCTGCAGCGCAAGGGCCGGATAAACCTAGCTCCTAGCTACCTCCTCGACCGAGAGGCAAAAATGGCGACACTGCACGTTCAAACGCTCAATTATGCTAGCAAATACACCAAAAGATAATGGTGTTTCTTTGCTGAATGGAAGCGATCAAATAGTGTATATCTGAACTTGTCACGCGCCAGTTTGGAAGCAACGGCTCTTAACCAACGTGAATAGGTGACGAACTATTTCAACACGAACTAGCATGAATATACAGTTCTTTGGAAGCGAGGAGTAATGCATAATTGCATATATAGTAGTATCAGAAGAATGATTAAAATACTGTAACGCTAGCAGCATATATCCCCTGGTACTTCTAAAGGGCACCAAATGATACTGAAAATTAATCGATCTAGTTACCGGATAAGTGCTTGCTAACTACTGCATTAACGCTTGTAAAATCGACACACTTGGTGCCACTATGCCAGTGCATACAAAAGTTCCTGTAAATTAGGGAGTACAAGTAAGTCGACTCGAAGGAAGTATAATACTCCCTCCGTCCAAAAATAAGTGTCTCAAATTTGGCAAAAAGTTGATGTAACTTATTATTGGACAGAGGGAGTAGTAATAAAAGTCGGCAGACTAGATGCTAGTGGTGCAACAAAACAGACATGGGGTAAATCCAATACTTTACAGATAACCCTGACCCTACTCGCCACGTCCTTCGTCCAAGTGGCTCACAAATCCCCCCAAGCCCAACAACAACAGTCACTTGCAGACTTGCTACGCCCCCAACACACAAGGTTCTCTAATCACTAAACCAATCTTGTCCACGTCGGACGGATTAAGTCCAGCCTACCCGGGATAGCAACCCGGCGTGAGGCGAAGACTTGGCTACGAGCCTATGTACAAGCAGTACGTAGCTGATGCCTGTTGCTAGCCGGCAACTCCTAAGTTCTTTGATGCCTCCAAAAGCTACATTTTTTTTTAGAAATGGAGGGTGTGCCCCTATCCTCTGCATCCAAATGATGCACACAGCCGAGTTTTATTAATATGGAAAAACATTAAACACTAGACTTTACAAAGAAATACATCGATCAACCAGAAGAACCACGTCCAGGGGAAAACTCGCTACAATTACAAGCTTGATGAAGGGGTGGACCAATCGGAGCCAATGCCTTGACCACACGCACCTACACACATCATCTAAATCCGGAGGCTTCAACCAGGCCGCCCAACAGCGCGCCAGAAGCACAAACCGGTCCAACCGATCCTCAACGTACGCCACATGCGCACAACAGAAGCTGCTGCCACCATATTCCGCCATCCCATCTTTAGGAGCGATCAACGTGGTGACCTTGCAAGGCCTGCCATCGGCATCGCCACGACGCCAGACAGCTCCACCACCCTGCGCGAGTCCATCATCATACGCTCATCGCCCCCCGCTGCACCACGCCACCGAGACTCGCCGTCTTCAACGTGGTAGATGTACACCGCTCTACTTCTTCCATCCTCCGTCCAGCAACTGCTCCAAAACAATGCCCCCAAGAGGGAGAGCGACACCGGTAGCGCCGCCATCGTCCGATCCGAGAAACCCGGGATCTGGGGTTTCCCCCAGAGCAACGCGAGTGGGTAGACATTAGCTGCAACAATGATGAATTCAACAAGGCAACGACGCGTAAGCGCCGCCATCGCCAGTCATGACCGTAGTCACAGCTCGGTTTTCACCGGTAGCCACGCCTCCCCAACTCGCCGCCGGGGATAACTGTGGGATCGAGGAATGCCACAGCCAACCGGCCGACCACCTCTGGCGGAGGAGGAGGCCACCACCACCAAGCCAGGAACTGAAGTCCCGGCCTCTTCGTGCAGCGGGAGTAGCCCCGGAGCGGGCGTGTAGTCGTCGGAGTCGACAAAACACTGGCAGCAGCCCCGGCCCGTCCGATCCCAAAGGGCCCAGATCGACCACCGCCGCCGCGCCGCTGGTCCACCGGCCGCCGTCGCAGAACGCCCATCCAGGCCGCCGCCACCCCACAGCACCGCCGCTGGTCGGCCGGGCCGGACGCCGCCGGCACGATCCGACGAGAAGCTGAGGAGAAAGGCCGCCGCCGCCGCCGCGCTACAAGGGCTTTGCCCTGCGACGCCTATGGCGACGGCGGCGGTAGGGGATCTAGCAGGTGGGGGGAGACGGAGGCGGCGGTGGGAGGGGTCTCCCCGGTGCGGCGCGGAGGGAGGAGGTTAGGTCGGGGGAGGGAGGACACCACCAAAAGCTGCATATGATGCTTTCGTGAAAATGACAACAACAGTCAACAAAAACAAGGATATTCTTTTGCTGATCACGCACAATCTTTGTCAATGTCACAGGCTGGAATGGATAAGAATGACCGGCCTGCAGGGAAATGATAAGGAGAAAAATAAAAATCAAAGGCCAACTACGTAACTTGAGTTTTAAATTTGGATGACCATATGCGTCAGTGTACACGCATAATTCAGTAATAATGCGGGTGCAGCTAGCAAACCAGACCAATCAATAAATTTTTCTTATTATTATTTTCTGATTCATGTGAGAATAGTCCGAATCCGCGAGAGATGACAAGTTATACTAACTTACGTTCCATGATCGGACATTGTCAGCGTCTTCCCTGCTTCACAATTTTCAAGTAATAGCCCACAGAGCAATAAGTGTACAAACAAAGGTGTGGTGACCGGAAATTTTGGTCCAAACTAAAATCTATGCAAATTTGAATGTATGAAAATATGCAGCTTGTGAGACTTACACGTGATTCCTCTCATGAATATGTCAACCCAAGTGGTAATTGTGAGAGGAGGGACCTTCCGACAACCCCAAGGGCCCACCAGGAGCGGGATCGCCCAGGATGCATACCTAATGCCAAGGACTTCTACCAGCCTGGTGAGGTGAGAGACTCATAAAGCCATACCGTCCGAGAGGGTGGCGCCCCATTCTAAACTCCCAAAGCCACCCAATGGCCAAAATACCAACTCTCAGTCGCCACCGAAGCGGTCCATCATGTGGACCGTGGGTCTGAAAGCCGATATTGAATCTGTCGCAAGACTCATGAGTTTGACGATGTCCCTTACCAACGAAGCAGACGAGATTGCCATCTAGACGATGAAGCAGACATACGAGCCTAGAAAGATGGATTATGATGACATAACAATACATGGGCCCATATGCAAATAGACATCAACTCTCCTACCCACAACGTTAGGGGTTTATATTGTAAAAATGTGCTCTAGGAATAGGATTAAATAGTCCTTTGGCTACATGCAAAAGCGGTCAGGTTCTGTTGGAGTGGAAGGAAGTGTCCCGGTTGTGGACTGTGATGCATCTGGGAGGTGCTGGGGGAACTACATGCGTGTGCGCGTTCAGATCAATGTTGACAAACCGCTGCAGCGGGGAGTCACGGTGTTCTCGGAGCGACGCAACGCTACTGATTGGTTTGAGCTCCAATATGAGAACTTGCCACGTTACTGTTTCTCTTATGGCTTGATCGGTCACTCGTCCACTGCGTGCCTGAATCCGGGTGATCGTGATGCTGAGGAGAGACTACCGTTGACGAGGTGTACCCTCATCAAATCCCATGGTTAAGGACCTAGGGTTGGATTATGGGGAGAGAACGTGGTAGTACTGTAGTTTCGTCGGCTGACAAGCAAAGGCAAAGATTTACCCAGGTTCAGGCCCCTCGGGTGGAGGTAAAGACCCTACTTCCTGCTTGTCTGGTATTGATTGTGGATTATGCGATTACAGGGAGCTCCGGCGAGTTGACGATCTCGCAAGAGTTTTGGTGGTTCGAGTATGGCTTGGTCCCAGATCGGTACCCCTCCCAGCCTTTAAATAGGCTGGGTCTCGGGAGTTTGTAACCGACCTAGTTTACACGTAAGGAAAGCTAAACCGACTATGCCTATGTCTAGTCTTGGAGGGTACTCCATCTTCTTGGGCCTCTTGTCTTGGGCTTCGAGTAGGCTCTTCGATATTGGGCCTTAGTCGTCACGTGCACCAGGTACCCTCATGATAGGGTACCCGATATGTATACCCATGTCAGTAGCCCCCGAGTACTTGTTGACTCGAAGAATCGGGCATGGACTCTTTCGTAAGTGCACGTCATATGCTTTGATTCTGTATATATAATTTGGAATTCCTGTATGAATAGC
Organism: Poa pratensis; assembly: GCA_947311845.1. Lineage (NCBI taxonomy): Eukaryota > Viridiplantae > Streptophyta > Magnoliopsida > Poales > Poaceae > Poa > Poa pratensis. The sequence goes on from CAMZMU010000058.1 coordinate 40,687,857, forward strand.
ACACGTTTGGCTATGTCGAGTATCTCATCGACTGTGTTTTATGATGATCAAGGATAATAGCTTAGCAGGCCCAGTACACTCGACGGATCGGGACTGGTTAACTACACATTCGGGTAAAACCTTACTAGCTTTCAATCAAACTCGAGTCCCCGGACTCGAATCTGGAACAAACTGGTCAGATTCGACTAGGCCGCTGAGGTCTTACTGAGTCGATCTGCAGTATAACTTTGAATTTTACCCAACGCGTCCGTCGGGATTTTTCATCATGTCTGCTGACACGGAAAGTGTAAGGATTGACGTTGCTGGAACGGTCCTTAGCCCAGCTCGAAAGTTCGGCGGGTCTTACCTTTGCACTATGCGTGCAGCATCCGAGGTATTTGCGACGGACGCAACTCGGGAATGTTTCGAGTATGATTTCTGAACTTTGTTGGACGAGTCATGCCCTTTGTCGACTGATATTTGCTGTTATGCTATCGGGTGCGCGACAGCGCTCCCGATGGGAGTAGCCCCCGAGATTGTGCTTTATTGCTTTGCAATGGAGGATAATCTCAAAAACTCTTCTTACTCTGCATATGTTAATCGAAGAAATTTGTGCCATAATTCTATCGGGTGCACGACAGTGCTCCCGATGGGAGTAGCCCCCGAGATTATGCTGTATTACTTGTAAATGGAGGATAATCTCAATCATTGTTAAGCATCTTCAGTCGAAGAATTTTTTGAACACGCTCCCGATGGGAGTAATATGACTTAGTCGAAGGAACGGTCGAGTGACCAATTTTGCCTTAAGAAAGTTTTGTCACACCCGAACTAATCAGGGCAATCGAGTGACCAATATGCGTTGAGCATACTCGAACGTATTTTCTGAACAGATGCTTCAATGACGTCAGGGATGACGTTTATTTCGACTGCATTTCTGACACGCGTGGCGTGCGTTATGCTGCGATTGATGGGACGTGACACATAGGTGGGCCCATTTGTGCAGAGCTGACCGAAGACGGTGCCGTTTGGACTTGATTTGACTATACGGGCCCACTTTTTCCGCAAGCGTGATGATGGCTCCTCTTTTTACGTGCGTAGTGGGCGGAGTGGCCGGCGACGGTTGCCCTCCGCGTTTGCCACGTGTACGGTCAGATTGCGTGCGTAACGCACGATTTGGATCTGAATGGCTGTGATTGCTTTTGTCTTGTGGTAAATAGGGGAACGGCGCTGGCATTTGTTTTTTACCTGCCATTTGCTCTGCGCGCCGCCCCTGTTCCATCGTCTTCCTCGCGCTCTGCCTCCATTGCTCCTGCGCTAAAGCTTTGCGCGCTCTCCCACCTGCTCGTTGACGATGAAGAAAGTGGCGGGCAACAAGCGCTCCGCCTCGACTGCTGCCGCCGCGCCCGATGCGGCGGCGAAGAAGGGGAAGAAGACTGCGGCTAGCACATCTGCGGCCGCCGTCGACCTCAAGAAGACCAATGGGGATTGGATGAAATCCACCCTGAAGGAGCGCAGCTGGACAAGCTGCGCGAGGAAGGATTGCTGCCACCTTCCGACCAGCTCCTCGTCCGCGCACCTTCGCCCAAGGAGGTACTTCCCGAGCCTCGCGCTAACGAGCGCGTCTGTTTCGCGGAGTTTTTGCCTAGGGGTTTCTCGCTCCCCCTCCATGATTTTGTTCGAGGTTTGCTTTTTGCCTACGGGGTGCAGATCCATGATCTCACCCCGAACGGTATTCTGCACATTGCGTGTTTCATCACGCTGTGCGAGTGTTTTTTGGGTGTTGCTCCGAGTTGGGCATTATGGAAGTCCATCTTCATGGTCCGGCCAAACAACCGAGGCGGCCGAACCTATCCAGTCGGAGGCCTGCAGATCCAAGTGCGCAGCGACACCCGGTACTTCGCCCTGAAGCCAGTCGACTCGGCGCAGGGGTGGAGGAAGAGGTGGTTCTATGTGCAAGTGGACCAAAATGTGGCCCCAGCATTTTCGACTGCTGGTATAGCCGCTAGGACGAAAGCCTGGGACCATGAGCTTTCGACTGAAGAAGTGGCGGAAGCAGCGCCTATGCTGGAGACAATTGGGGGCTCCTGAACAGCATCACGGGTGTGCATCTGATTGCCACCTTTGTGAAGATGCGGGTATGGCCACTCCGCGCTCGTGCCCACCCAATGTGGGAGTATGAAGGTCCCCTCGACTCCACTCGAATGAGCAAGGAGGAGCTGTCGAGGAGTGAACTGGTGACACATGTGCGGTCCATCACCAGTACAAACAAAGCGAGCCCTGCAACGTCGACTGCCCAGTCGATCCTTATGGGGCTGAAAAGCCTTTGCCAGAGGTTAGTGAATCTTTCGAGTATATGATCTTCTGTTTTTGTTATCCTTCTGTGCATCTTTTTGACTTTCGACTGCTATATCTTGTATGCAGGGCCACTCGACTACCTCCACTCTTCCCGAAGATGGGCCAACTTATGAAACAGAGGTGACAGTAGAAGCGAAGGGAGGGGATGAATCGCCTTTACCTTCGGCTACCACTTCACCCACAGAAGAGGTTGAAGAGGAAGGGGTAGAGGAAGCACAGGGCAAGGAGCCTGCCGCGAGTGAGGATGTTAGCGAGGTTCCTCTTCGCAAGCGCCGTCGGGCAGCCCAAGTTTTGTCTTCTTCCACGAGCTCACCCGCGAGGGAATCGGATGTGAGGGATGATGGAAACTCAGCTCCGTCTCCTACGACCACAGCTGCTCCCTTGGACGTGAGTCCTTTGAGCTCGGCTCCTCCTCCTCAGTCGAGTGGGCAGCTACCTTTTGGAGGCCCAAACTTTGACGAGCTCGACACTGAGGATGAAGAAGAGCACAGGTTTGCTCCTTTTTGCACTTAATAATATTTTTTGTGAGTTATGTACTTTTGCTTATGTTGTATGCCTTTCGGTCACTTGTAGTGCCGAGACTGTGCGACCTCCAACTCCTCCAACCGTGAGAGCCTCGACTCCAGATCAGCCTGAAGCCTCTCCTGTTGCGGCTGAGGTTGTGAAAACAATAGCCACGACCACTTCCATTGAGGCTGCCAATATTGCGAGTACATCGACTCCGCAAATTGGAACTTCTGCTGCCAAGCCCGCGCCTTGGATTGAACACGTAAGTGTCTTTTTGTCGAGTCTTCCTTCTGGACCTATTTGTGTATAGCTTATGTTGGTTTCGTGTGCGTGCAGCCCTTCTACCTCAACCTGGTGGAATCAGGTAAAGCATTTGTCCAGGTTGAACAGGAGAGGGATAATCTGCGCGCTGTTATGGAGCAGCTCACCCGTAAGTATCTTGGGTTTCTGTAAGTCTTTGCCTTGTCGATTGTGAATGACATCTGTCCATCTATCTCAGGTGACAAGGCAACGCTGAATCTCGGGTTAAAGAGTAGAAGAGACACTCGCCAAGGAGCGCGAGAGTCGAAGAAGGCCTTGGATGATGCCAAGGACTCCGCCGCTTTGCGCGAGAAGAATTATGCTGAGCGCCTGGCGAGCCTCACCCGAGACGTAGGCGGTGAGTCGAGCCTTTCACTTTTTGCCTACTTCTTTTGCCACTGAATAGTATGTAACATTTTTGTTACTTCTGCTTTTTTGAAGGAGCTGTTGGGGCATCGACACCTGTAGATCAACCGAGTGTCGATTTGTCCCTTGACCGCGCAATCGGCGACCTGGATGTCGTCTCTACCCAAGCCAAGGACGCACTCGCCAAATCTACGAGCACGCTCGGCGCCGTGTTCAAGGATGTGTTCCCCTCCAGCCAACCTCCTTCGACTGTGGATGGCTTCGCAGACGTCCTGGGCCCGGGAACTTCGACTATGACGAATTTGCTCGCGCTTTGACGGTACGCGGCTCAGAGACCACCCTCAAACTCCTTTTAGGTCATGGGATAGAGGGTGACTTCGAAGCCGCTCTGTCTGCTTTCCCTCGTAAGCCTGGCGGGAAATTGGTGTCCCTAAAGCATTTGAACGAGCCAGCCGCAAAGTTGGCTGAAACTTTTATGGCCACCATGGAGCGCCGGGCAGAAGAGGTCGCCGCTCGTGCGAGTAGGGCTAGGTCAGAGTCAATGTCTGAGAAGTAGGGCAGCCGCGCCTTTGATGTCTTGTAATTAAACTTATGACCATGCGAGTATGCATGTGCTTTTGCTACCTTTGTATGAATTTATGCTCCTCGTTATGATTCTGTTTGTAAAGCTGTATGTTGTTGCTCGTCTGAGCTTTGTGACTAGTTTCTCATGAAACTTTTATGATGCTTGGAACAGAAACGGCCAGCCGCCACTTCATCCAGTTCGTCGCGGCATCATACCCCTTCTCGATCTCGAGCTCAGGCGTCAAATGATGCCGCGGTAATACGTTATATGAAGGCTCGACTTGCGAAACAGGAGCAGGAACTGGCGAGTGCCCGAAGCGAGCTGGAAAGGATGAGGGCAAGGCCTGCTTTACCCACCCAACGGGAGGAGTATGTGCTTGGCGAGATGGAGATCGTGAACAGACAGCTCGAGTGTAAGCATGACTGCCTTGATCTTATGAGTTCACAGCCTGTTCTTTTTGTTCACCCAACTTGTGTTGTTGCAGGTTTTGTTCAAGATTTCCAGGCGGAGCAGGCTCGCGTGGATGAGCAGTTGAACATGGCAACTGACGAACCCACGACTGGCCGCCAGCACTTTCGATTGGACAAGCACCGAGCACGCATACTCGCGACTCTGCAAGATCGGGTGTGGCGGAGCACTATGCTTCTTGAATTGTGCAGGTCGGCCTTCAGTCGAATCAACCAGATGGTTTTTCCGACTGGGCCACAACCTCAAGGAATCCACGCGTTGCTCGATCTCTTCCGGTCAACAGGTTCCATTCGAGGCTTCATCACCCAGAAGCTTGTGGACGGTGCCAACGCAACCATGGCATATCTCCGAAGTCAACGTCCAAATTTGCAGCTACGTCCACCCGTGCCTGGATCGTCTTTGTCCCAGTCGAATCTTGACGAAACATTCGATCACGCGAGGACATTGGTTGATTGCTATCAAGCGCAACTTATGGGCCCTGTTCTTCCAGCAAAGGATGAACCAGAAGATTAGGTATTTATGTATAGGGAACAGCCCCCGAGTGTAAATTTGCCACTTAGTACATATTTGTTCACTTGTATGTATGCAGCCCCCGAGTGTATCGAGTGGGGTTTATGAAAAACAGTTTACATAGATCATGAATTACATAGCCCCCGAGTGCTCGAGTGAGGTTATGAATTTTATGAGAGTTGAAGCTTCAACTTATGCCTGCAGGCTCAGCCCCCGAGTGATTGATTGGGGTTGAGCAACTTTTTCCTTTGTGTTTAGTGTTACGATCCAGCCCCGAGTATTCGAGTGTGGCTGAATTATTATGTTTGAAGGAGCGAAAGCTTTTATGTTTGAGGTAGCTCAGCCCCCGAGCATACGGGTGAGGCTAAGTTTGTGCTGATAATTGCGAGTAGTAGCATGAAAAGTATGAGGAATTTATTGACTATATTCCATTTATGAGTTTAGGCTGCAGGCCGCCTCATTAAAAACCTTCCAGTCCCCTTAGGTACCCTGGTAAGGAAAAGAGCGCGTCTGAAACCTGCAGCCATCCGACATATGAGCCTATTACATTATGCGACTGAGCAATCTAAGCATAGAAACGGCGCAGCTGCGCAACGTTCCAAGGATTGTGGGAGAGTTCGCCGGTCTTCGCATGCTTCAGTCTGTATGCTCCACCACCTATGACCTCGGTGATGATGAAGGGTCCTTCCCATGGAGAAGCAAGTTTATGCACCTTCTTTTGCTTCAGTCGAAGTACCAAGTCACCCACCTCGAAGGACCTGGTACGCAGTCGACGGCTGTGATAGTTGCGTAGATCTTGCTGGTAGACAGCTGTACGTGCTAGCGCTGTGTTGCGTGCTTCTTCGAGCAAGTCGACTGCATCTTCGAGTGCTTCATCTGCATCGCTTCATTGTATGCTTCGACCTTGGTGCGTTGAACCTTACGTCTGATGGCAGGATTGCCTCTGCGCCGTAGACCATGAAGAATGGAGTGAATTGTGTTGAGGCGTTGGGTGTTGTGCGTAGGCTCCATAGCACAGACGGGAGCTCTTCTACCCAAGCACCCGCAGCCCTTTTGAGTGGCACCAGGAGGCGCTTCTTGATTCCACTTGTCACAAGCCCATTGGCCTTTTCGACTTGGCCGTTTGACTGTGGGTGCGCCACAGATGCATAATTGAGCGTGATATCTTGCTCTTTGCAGAAGGATTTGAATTCCTCAGCCGTGAAGTTTGTACCGTTGTCAGTGATGATGCTATTTGGCACACCAAAGCGGTATATGATGGATTTTATGAAATTGACTGCTGTAGTGGCAGTCGAACTTGTGATGGGTACTGCTTCAATCCACTTGGTGAACTTGTCGACCGCCACCAGAAGGTGAGTATGCCCTCCATGGGAGGATTTTTTGAGTGGCCCAACCATATCGAGCCCCCACTGGGCGAAAGGCCAGGCCAATGGTATTGTCTTCAACGCCGATGCGGGTGCGTGTGGCTTTGTGGCGAATTTTTGGCAGCCGATGCACCTTTTGACTATGTCCTCCGCGTCTTTGAGTGCTGTGGGCCAGTAGAAGCCTGCGCGAAAGGCTTTGGCTACGAGTGATCGACTGCTGGCGTGATGCCCGCAAGTACCTGCATGAATATCACGAAGGATGGCTTGGCCATCTTCAAATGCTATGCAACGCTGGAACATACCTGATATGATGCGTTTGTAAAGTTCACCGTTGATGACAGTGTATGCTTTAGATCGTCGAGTGACGCGTCTTGACTCTGTGAACTCTTCGGGTACCTCGCCGCGGAGTATGTATGCAAGGAAGGGTTGAGTCCAAGTTGGCTCAATGAGGAGTACCTCGACTGGTGGGTGATGATCCCGAAGAGCAAGTCTTGATGCCTGCACAAATAACGGGATTTAGGTTGAGACTCCAAGTGCAGAGTGTATAGTATAGTGGAAGACAGTTTTCCCCACGAGGGGTGACTCGAGGGTTTAATATCGAACTCTCGGGGAATCTGAAGTGGTAGATTTATCTTCTTATCCTTCTTTTGGTTACCTACAAAACAAGGTTAGATGTTTTGGTCCTCAACCTCACCTGTGGTTGTCAAGCACAAGGTGTAAGAATGATATCAGGATAGTTATGCAATGCAAACAAGAAATAAATATGCAATGATGGTGGATGCAATGATAAATGATATTTTTGGGTTTTTGAATGATGTATGCAAGATGAAAAGTATTTTTGTATTTTCGGATTTAATGATGGCTGAAAATAGAAAAGTGGTATATGGTGTTGGAAAGGTGTTTCTTATGATTAAAAATGGACTGGGGTTCATGGTTTCACAAATGCACTCTCTCTTTATAAAGTGGTAGACAATGGAACACACAAAGTTAACATATGAGATTGCAACACAGGGTTTGATAACAAGTTACTTAGATATATGGGCATCACGTCCTAACATAGAGATCTTTTGGTTATTAACCTCTCTTATACTCCACCAAGATGCGAACTAAATCATAACACCTCAGTAATTAAGATAACTCAGAGTATAGCATTAAGTATCATGACATGAAGTGAAAATAAGAACATGCTAGATCTAGTCATGGAGTAGTGGCAATGGTCACGCCCACATCCCCGGTAGCATGGTATTTTAGTTTATCCCTAGTGAGGTAACAAAGTAAGGTAAAGATACCAAAGTGGATCGCAGAACTTTCTCTCACGTTCACTGCACTAGCCACCCCCCGTTACTCCAACTAATGCACACGTTCCCCCACACGCTCTCATAAACATGCTTGATCAAAACAAGTAGACAAGAACGGGGTACATAATATGCATCTATACTCATAACTGAAACAAACATTGCAATCTCAAACATATATTAACTCATAAAGATCCACCACAAAGGTATTACAACGGTGACCGTAATCATGTTCAGCAGCTCATACGGTGCTAATTAGTGAAGCTCAAGAGAGGAGAGATACATAAGTTACTTCCACAAACCCATAGTCCAGAGGTGGACTACTCCCTCTTCATCATGGAGACGGTGGAGAAGTCGATGGAGAAGATGGAGACCACGCCGGCAGCGCCCCGCCGGAGTTTTCCCCCTCCAATCTGCAGCTCCTGATCTCCGTTTCGGTGTTTCTGTGTTTGTGCGGCGCTCCTTCCAGAGAACGTCGGGGGACCTTTTTTATAGGCGTTTTTAGGTCAAGACGAAGTCGGTGGAGCGAAGATCGACGGCAACGGAGCCACGAGGCCCAAACGGGTGGGTCCCACGCGGCCACAGTACCTGGCCGCGTGGGCCACCCGTTTGGCCTCGGGCCTCCGTTTGCTTGCTTCCTTTTCCGTAGTCTTCTTCCTTCCAAATATTGACGCCCGTAAATTTCCAGGTGATTTCGTTGACGTTTGGGTCCCTGAAACATTAAAATAAAAACTAGGGTTTTCTGCCTGTGCAGGGTTAATTCCAAAAAATGGAAAATATGAAGTATTCCCAAAATCATGATAAAACATTGATATAACCCTTATATGATGCAAATATGATTGGAATATAAGCAATTAAAGTGCAAAGTTCATGTATGCATTTTACATGCATCAACATCCCCAAGCTTAATCCATGCTCGTCCTCGAGTATGAAGATGATAAAACTAACATGGACTTTGCAATTTAATACTTAACAATGGATATCAAAGATGATTACTATTGCTACATATAGTCAAATGATTCATTCTTCAAAGGAGTAGCAATATGCAAATAGTTTATGAAGTGATATCAAGTATTCAAGACAAGGATGTTCATTGATAGTTCACAAAGTGTAACATAGTAGCAAGTAATATGGAACACATGTATGCATAATGATAAGTAGAACATCCTACAATGGTCATAGAGTGTAGATGAAAATCTGAATATGATAGGTGTACACTTTGGAAAGATGTATATGTGAGTAGAGGTAAAGCATGCATAAGTTTCATCCAACTTCCAAACTCTTCTACTTAAGTTAATGATTGCAATAAGGTATTCATTGGTGTCAAGCTCTCATTGCCCCTATCATAGCATCTTGAATGATTAAGGTTAAAGTGAAAGCAAATATGAGTAGTGTGCTTGATAAAGAAGGTTGAATGTCTCATGCCCCTTGAATACAAGTACTACACCATGTTACTCAACTTGGAAACAAAGCAAGTTCAATTATATCATTGTAAGTAATAATAGTATCATCAAGAGCGTCAACTGGGGTACCTCTTGTCCCAAGATATGGAACAAGCCCATATCAAAATGACAAGACAAACAAACAAAATGAACAATCTCAACACCCTTTTTATTTACCATTTGGAATAGTTTTTTATTGCAAGGTGTATCACAGAAGGTTCACCATAGTATGTAAGTAAATTTCCACCATGAATGATGCATGGCTTAGATTAGCGGCCCAGGCGTCTCTCTAACCATTTATACAAACTCATTTAAACTACTTCATTTCCACTATTTCACATGATAGCATCCATAACAAAAGCACATGATATCAACTAAATGAGATGAAGAGCATGTTGAAAGCTTGCATGTGACAGCACATATGGGCTAACTCCCAACCCAAAACATTCATCAAGCCACTACATCATAATCTTAATCACAATGGGTCAAGTTTTATTATGCAAATAGAAAATGTGCATCAAGTTCGTGAGAGCTATATAACCAATTTTTTCCATTGCAATCAATAACATAAACATTTTCATTCAGAGGTAAGATAACACAAACAACATGTTAAACATACTCGGAATAGCATAAAGCCAATAGGTAGATATGGTGGACTCACTGGAATAACTTTGGTTGAAGGTGTTGGAAACAAGTTTTTGCTTGTTGGAGTTTTTGGGCTAGCAAAAGGGAGAAAGTTGACCATCTAGATGCATGCATGAGTGTCCATAGAACTAACTAATCCATGTTAAACCAAGTAAATAACAATCAGCACCAAAACATGAATAAGTGATAGCTCTACAAAAAGAATTTGCAAACTATTACTCATAAACAAGCTCATGAATCATGCAACTATATGTATCATTAAAAATCAAGTCAAACATCCCTTTTCCCAATCTTATAAAAGCATCCAACATATTTCAACCCATATTTCCAGTAGCTCTCTCATATATAATTGATAGTGTGGTGGTCTCTCAAGACTCAAACAAAAACAAAAACGACGCTCCAAGTTTATGCGATAAAGTGTTTCGATCGAAAAACAGAAGTTGGACGTGTGCAAACCGAGAGTGTGTAGGTCCAGCGGGGTTGTCTTCACATCCCCAAGCTTATGGTCTTCACCATCCTTGGATAGCTCTTGGTGCATCTCCTCCAATCCCTGTGAAAAAACTTCAAAACACCGTTTCTCCCATCTCTTTTCTGTGGGGTGCATTAATAGTGATAAACAAATAGGTTCCTTGCTGCATATAATCCTTGAACAAAAATTCATATGACATGTCCAGAAAGTGTATAATGTTGTATGCCTACTCATAAACTCAATTGGATCAAAAAGATTCAACTTAAAAGCTCAAAGCATGCATCAAACAAAATGGGACAGAATCTGTCCAGAAAAACAGCAGCAGCAAAACGTATTTTTCTACCCTACCAAACTTTCTCGAAAAATTCCGAAAAAATTCATGCATACAGAGGATGAAAAGTTGCAACTACAGTTCAAATATGAGCTCATTCGGAGTTACAGAATAAGAATTAAAAATCATACCGTGCACTGATTCGTGCAGGAATAAAATCTCCGAACGCTATAAGCAACTTTTTCAAACCAAAAAGGGTAAAACTTGGCACTTTATTAAAAACTCCAGAACCTAACTAGACACAAAATCTCTTGTTACAGCAAGAGGACACAAAGAAAAATCACACATAAAAATAACCGGGTTGCCTCCCGCAAAGCGCTTTCTTTATAGCCATATAGCTAGGCTTCTTACTTGTTGTTTTATTGTGGACGAAGCTCATGAGGGAGCTTGAACTTTGGTGGTTCCCTCTTCCTTGGAAAGTGTTCCATGCACTTCTTGTGTGGAAACTGAAACTTTACATTCCCTTCCTTTGAATCAATGATAGCACCTGTGGTACGAAGAAAAGGTCTTCCAAGAATAATAGGACTAGAGGTTTTATTCCCCATATCCATGATTAGAAAATCCACAGGCACAAAAGTCATATGTAACTCTACCATAACATCACTTACTTTTCCCAAAGCATGTTTAATAGAGTCATCAGCAAGTGCTAGTTCAATAGAGCATTTTTCAAGATTTTTCAATTCAAGCACTTCATATAGTTCTTTAGATAAAACAGAGACACTAGATCCTAGATCAAGTATGGCATGGTGTGTCTCTTTTCCAATAGTTACTAGTACCTTAGGTATCCACATATCCCCAAGCTTAGGTGGTATCATAGCCTCTTGGTTGTACCTAGCAATCTTTTCTTTCAAGACATGATTAGCAATATAAGAACCAAAACCTGCTTGGTTAGTGTTGATGGAAGGATCACTTGCAAATTTTTGTAAGATAGATATTAATTCATGCAAGCTACAATTTTCTAAGTCAAGCAAAGGATCCTTGACTTCATTAAGCATTTTAACTTCCTCAACTTCAACCTCTTTCATTACCCCAATAGATTCTTTAGCAACTCTCTCTTGCTCATGAATGTGTTCCCAAGACTTATTGATAACCTCTTGGCAATATTTTATTGTTTCCTCATGTTTTTGGGCTGTAATGATGCTCTTTAATGATGAGACTTCCTTAGTAAGCTGATCTACCCTTTCAAACAAAGCATCTTGTTTTTCAAACTTAGAGATAAATTCCTTATTAAGCTCTTTTTGGGTAGATATAAAAGATCTAATGGTGTTTTCCAAGTCACTAGAAACATTACCACTAGAAGCATATTTATTTGGCACATATGGGGGTTTATTATAAGAGTTATAATTGTTGTTACCATACCCATTATTACCATAGTTCCTAATGAAGTTGACATCAATATTTTCAGAATTGTTTCCAACTAGTTCTTGCAAAGGAACATTTTCAACACTAGGTTTATTAAGCAAAGCAAGAATAGTATCCATTTTAGATGACAAATCATTAGTTTCTTCAATAGAGTTCACTTTCTTAGAAGGATTAGGTGCCCTATCAGTATGCCATTGACTATAGTTTTGTAAAATGCTTTCCAATATATTTTTAGCTTCTACTATAGTCTTACTCATAAAAGCACCTCCAGCAGCAGAATCAAGTATGTTTCTAGACATGTAGTTTAAACCATTGTAGAAAGAGTGTAATATGGTCCATTCATTAACTCCATGTGAGGGACAAGTTCTAAGCATAAGTTTTATCCTATCCCAAGCCATAGCAACATGTTCATTTTCATTTTGCCTAAAAGAAAGGATGTTGTTTCTATTTTGCAAAATTTTAACAGGGGGATAATATTTCTTAATGAAAGCTTCTTTTAGATCATCCCAAGAATTAATACTACCAGATGGCAAGGAATGCAACCACTCTTTAGCTTTTCCTCTAAGTGAAAAAGGAAATAACTTCAGTTTTAGGATATCACTTTCCACATTTTTAAACTTTTGCATGTCACATATTTCAACAAAGTCATGAAGATGCATAGAGGCATCCTCCATAGCACTACCACCAAATTGTTCCCTAGTTATCAAGTTCAACAAACTAGGACTTACTTCATAACTCTCAGCATTTATCTTAGGTGTGGCAATAGCTCTCGTGATAAATTGATCATTAGGAGTGTTTGTGTAGTCACACAGCTTAGTTCTTTCTCCCATTTTAGCAAGTTTTTTTGGTATTTTTAATTTTTTATGCAAAACTGAAATAAATATGATATGATATGCAATGACACTAACAAAACAAATAAATTGCTTTGTAAGTAAAGATGGATAAGATGGTGCTCACGTAGGTGCAACCTCCCCAAGCTTAGGTGTTAGCACAAGTTGGTGACGTTGACTTTGTTGTGAGATGAATGCGATGATGCACACCCTTGGATAAATCTCTCAGCTACGATTCCCCGGCAACGGCGCCAGAAAACGTCTTGATGATCCCGAAGAGCAAGTCTTGATGCCTGCACAAATAAACGGGATTAGGTTGAGACTCCAAGTGCAGAGTGTATAGTAAGTGGAAGACAGTTTTCCCCACGAGGGGTGACTCGAGGGTTTAATATCGAACTCTCGGGGAATCTGAAGTGGTAGATTTATCTTCTTATCCTTCTTTTGGTTACCTACAAAACAAGGTTAGATGTTTTGGTCCTCAACCTCACCTGTGGTTGTCAAGCACAAGGTGTAAGAATGATATCAGGATAGTTATGCAATGCAAACAAGAAATAAATATGCAATGATGGTGGATGCAATGTAAATGATATTTTTGGGTTTTTGAATGATGTATGCAAGATGAAAAGTATTTTTGTATTTTCGGATTTAATGATGGCTGAAAATAGAAAAGTGGTATATGGTGTTGGAAAGGTGTTTCTTATGATTAAAAATGGACTGGGGTTCATGGTTTCACAAATGCACTCTCTCTTTATAAAGTGGTAGACAATGGAACACACAAGTTAACATATGAGATTGCAACACAGGGTTTGATAACAAGTTACTTAGATATATGGGCATCACGTCCTAACATAGAGATCTTTTGGTTATTAACCTCTCTTATACTCCACCAAGATGCGAACTAAATCATAACACCTCAGTAATTAAGATAACTCAGAGTATAGCATTAAGTATCATGACATGAAGTGAAAATAAGAACATGCTAGATCTAGTCATGGAGTAGTGGCAATGGTCACGCCCACATCCCCGGTAGCATGGTATTTTAGTTTATCCCTAGTGAGGTAACAAAGTAAGGTAAAGATACCAAAGTGGATCGCAGAACTTTCTCTCACGTTCACTGCACTAGCCACCCCCCGTTACTCCAACTAATGCACACGTTCCCCCACACACGCTCTCATAAACATGCTTGATCAAAACAAGTAGACAAGAACGGGGTACATAATATGCATCTATACTCATAACTGAAACAAACATTGCAATCTCAAACATATATTAACTCATAAAGATCCACCACAAAGGTATTACAACGGTGACCGTAATCATGTTCAGCAGCTCATACGGTGCTAATTAGTGAAGCTCAAGAGAGGAGAGATACATAAGTTACTTCCACAAACCCATAGTCCAGAGGTGGACTACTCCCTCTTCATCATGGAGACGGTGGAGAAGTCGATGGAGAAGATGGAGACCACGCCGGCAGCGCCCCGCCGGAGTTTTCCCCCTCCAATCTGCAGCTCCTGATCTCCGTTTCGGTGTTTCTGTGTTTGTGCGGCGCTCCTTCCAGAGAACGACGGGGGACCTTTTTTATAGGCGTTTTTAGGTCAAGACGAAGTCGGTGGAGCGAAGATCGACGGCAACGGAGCCACGAGGCCCAAACGGGTGGGTCCCACGCGGCCACAGTACCTGGCCGCGTGGGCCACCCGTTTGGCCCTCGGGCCTCCGTTTGCTTGCTTCCTTTTTCCGTAGTCCTTCTTCCTTCCAAATATTGACGCCCGTAAATTTCCAGGTGATTTCGTTGACGTTTGGGTCCCTGAAACATTAAAATACAAAACTAGGGTTTTCTGCCTGTGCAGGGTTAATTCCAAATAAATGGGAAAACTATGAAGTATTCCCAAAATCATGATAAAACATTGATATAACCCTTATATGATGCAAATATGATTGGAATATAAGCAATTAAAGTGCAAAGTTCATGTATGCATTTTACATGCATCAGTGGGTCCTCTGTGCTAAGTGTTTTGCTCTTGGCTGGTGCGCCTGATGCGGGAGTTGTCCGCTTCTTTTTGATTGATCTGTGCTCGATGCGCTCGAAGAAGACACCAGGTGGCACTGGTGCTTTGGTCGCACCAATGTTGGCTAACTTATCTGCTTCTTCATTGCTCTCACGCCCTATGTGCCGCAATTCGCAGCCTTCGAAGCTGCCCTCCATGATGTTGTAAAGGTCACGGTAGGCAATCATGTTATCTGCGATTGCGTCACAAGCCTTCATTGTTTGCTGCACCACCAAATTCGAGTCGCCGTAGATCATCAGTCGAGTGCACCCAAGTGCTTTAGCCATCCTCATGCCATGGATCAGAGCCTCATATTCTGCCTCGTTATTGGATGGGAACTCGAATCCCATTTGCAGGATGTAGCGAAGCTTGTCGCCTTTTGGTGATATGAGGATGACACCTGCGCCTGCGCCTTCGTTTTTCTTCGAGCCATCAAAGTACATGGTCTAGGAATTGGACACATCTGGTGCTCCTGGGAGCTGAGCTTCAATCCACTTGGTGTGGAAGTCGGGTAAAACTTGTGCTTTGATGGCCTTCGGGTAATCATACCTGATGTCTCTTGGTGCTAGCTCGATGAGCCATTTGCTACTCGCCCGTTGCATTGGGGTTTGTGAGGATATCCCCGATCCCTGAAGTGCTGATTACAGTGATCGGGTGCTTGGAGAAGTAATGCGTCAGCTTTCTTGAGGACATGAACACGGCGTAAGCCAGCGTCTGATAGTGCGGGTACCGCTGTTTTGATGTGGAGAGCACTTCACTCAAGTAATAGACTGGACGTTGTATGCTTTGGGCGTGTCCCTCCTCTCTGCGTTCGACCACAAGAACAGTGCTCACCACCCTATTAGTTGCAGAGACATATAGGTATAGTGGCTCGCATTCCCTTGGTGCTACGAGGATTGGAGGGCTTGTGAGGACTCGCTTGAGGTCCGTGAAGGCTGCTTCGGCTTCTGGCGTCCACTCGAACTTATCTGCCTTCTTCATCAGTCGATAGAACGGGAGTGCTTTTTCGCCAGCTTGCTGATGAATCGACTGAGTGCTGCTAGTCTACCTGCCAACTTTTGCACGTCGTGGAGCTTTGAAGGCCTTTGCATCGTCAAGATGGCCTGTATTTTCTCCGGGTCCGCCTCGATTCCTCGAGCTGAGACTAGATACCCGAGGAGTTGCCCGGCTGGCACGCCGAACGAGCACTTCTTCGTGTTGAGCTTGATGTGGAAGCGTTTGAGATTTGCGAATGTATCCCGCAAGTCATCGAGTAGCGTGCTTTCTTCTCTTGTGGTGATGACGATGTCATCTACATAGACCTGGACGTTTCGCCCAATCTGCTTCTTGAGGCAATCTTGCATCATGCGCTGATAGGTTGCGCCTGCGTTTTTGAGCCCGAAAGGCATTGTGGTGTAGCAGTAGACCCCGAGTGGGTTATGAACGCCGTTTTTTCTTCATCCTCTTCCTTCATCCTTATCTGGTGGTAACCCGAGTAAGCATCCAGGAAGGACAAGCGAGCGCACCCGGCGGTGGAGTCGACGATCTGGTCGATTCGAGGAAGTGGAAAGTGATCCTTTGGACATCACTTATTGAGTGCTGTAAAATCTACACACATCCGCAGGATGTCTGTATGCTTCTTCTCTACAAGTACAGGGTTGGCCACCCATTGTGATTTCTTGATCTCTCTGATGAATCCTGCTGCGAGTAGCCTGTCGACTTCGGCTTCGACTGCAATTCTTTTTGGGCCGGATATGCGGCGCATTGTTTGTTTGACTGGTTTAGCACCTGGAAGTAGCTGGAGAGAGTGCTCGGTGAATTCCCTGGGAATACCTGGCATGTCTGCTGGACACCATGCAAATATACCCCAGTTTTCGCGGAGGAATTCGACGAGCGCGCTTTCCTATGCGATAGGCAGACTCGACGAGACATTGACTGTCTTGGTCGGGTCAGTCGGGTGCACCTGATGCGATCTTGTGTCATTGGTGGCACTGAATGCTCTGTCGACTACCACCTTTTTGTGCTCTGGCATAAGTGTTCGATCGTTGGAGATCGCTAGATCAGCGAGTGTTGCTTCCATGCCAAACATCTCAGAGATTTTGCTGAATTCGCGGTCACAAGAGTCAGACTTTTGGAAGTTCCCCTTGACTGTGATTACTCCTTTTGGTCCAGGCATCTTCAGCTGGAGGTATGCATAATGTGGCACCGCCATGAATCGAGCGAACATCGGGCGTCCAAGTATAGCATGATATTGTAACTTCCAGTCGACCACTTCGAACTCAATCGACTCTGTCCTGAAGTGATGCTTGTCCCCGAACGTCACGTCGAGTTGTATGGTGCCATCTGGGCTTATTGCTTTCCCTGGAACGATACCGTGGAAGGTATTTGAAGATCTTGGCAGGTTTTCGACTGACATGTTCATTTTGCGGAGCGTATCTGCGAAGATGATGTTTATGCCGCTCCCACCATCCATGAAGACCTTGGACATGGCGTATCCTCCAATTTGCGCGTCGAGTACCAGAGCAGAGTGCCCTGGGCGAACAACCGATGTAGGGTGGTCCTCTTTGCTAAAGCTTATTGTAGTTTCGGCTCCTTTCAAGTATTCTGTTACCGCAGGAGGTGACATGACCGCCATGTTTACCTGTCGAGTGCGAAGTTTTTGCTCCCTGTTGGAAGGTCGACCTTTCTGGATCATGTACATCTGCCCTTGGGGCGGAGGGTACTGTGGTTCGTCCACCCGAGGCACGGGCTGTATGGCACCCGCGAGATTTCCGCCTGGGGCAGGCTGTGGTGGTGGAGGTGGTGCACCAGAACAGGCACGTTGTTTGGCTGAGGCACAGATGCAGTTTCTCATCGAGTGGTTGGATCGCAGTTTTCCATCGTCCCCCTTGTACAGGTGGAATCTGCAATCAGCGTCCATCTTTTCTTCGAATGATCGCTCAGATTGTGCCCGTGACTTGCGCCAATCCTTCCTCTTGTAGCTATCACTGCGTTGGCTGTCTCGACGATCATCTCGACTATCTCGCCGATCGTCTCGACTGTCTCGCCGATCATCTCGACTGTCTCGCCGATCTTCCGACCGTCGGTCGCTTCTGTCCTGATCATTGCGGGGTGTGGAGAACCCAGCCGCCATGAATTCGGGTCTGTCATCGTCGTAATGACGTTTTGAACGTTGCGCCTTCGGTCGTCTCTGTACGAGTCTCTATGGCTTCGACTGCTATTCTCATGTTTGTCACGGGGTGAGGACCCGCGTGTGGTGCATGCCATATCCTCTCCATCTGCCCACTCAGTCGCGATCTGCAAGAGGTGGGCTACAGATTTTGGCTTTTGGCGGCCAAGTGCTTCTTTGAAGTCTCGCCTGGCGAGGCCCATGACGAAAGCATCCATGGCCATATCATCTGAAACCACTCCAACTGAGTTACGTATCTCAGTCCATCTTCTGATGTATGACCTCAACGTTTCGTCTGAACGCTGAACGTAGGCCCGCAGCTCCTCGAATGTTTTCGGGCGCTCACATAGAGGCTCGAAGTTTTTGACGAAATCCCTGCGGAAGTGATCCCACGAGTCGTATGTTGATGGAGGTAGGGCCTTGAGCCAGTCGCGAGCTGTGCCTTCGAGCATGAGTCGTATGTACTGCATGGCTGTAGTATTGGTGCCCCGCTGGCACGCAACTGCCAGCCTGTAATCTTCCAGCCACCCGGAAGGTTCCTGTCGACCCGTGTACTTGGGCTGCTCAGATATGAGTTTGAATCCTTTGGGCATCCGTGTCTCGCGGACGCGTCGAGTGAAGCACAGAGCTCCATGTGGCTCAGGCTCTCGATCAGAGTATGAGTCGCTACTGTAAGATCTGCGTGATGTGCTCCTGGACCTGCGCCTTCGCGAGCCGCTTCTTTCCTTCGAGTGGTGGCGACGACCACTGTGATTATGCTCTTCCCGAGGCGCGTCGACTAGGGCACGGTCTCGACTCCCACCTGGAGTTCTTGGAACTTGGCGTATGGCCTTTGCAGCTAAGGCAAGTGATTTGATCTGTTGGCGGTGTAGTTTGCGTTGGGGTCATCCGCTGGGGCTTGATTGCCTCCAGGTATGCTGCAGCGGTGTAGAGAGCACCTGCTGCTGTTTTGGGCACCGGCAGTCCTTCCTCGTCGTATGTCATGAAGGAGTTGCCTAAGTTGCGGGTGAGTGCCGCCTTCTCGCCTGGCGAGAGGTGTGACAACCTTGATCTGGGTCTTGTGTCTGCTCGCCCGGTGGAGCTGAAGGAGAGCTGTCTTCTGCGCGCACTCGACAAACTAGCTTGCTTTTTGCGTTCTTCGAGTGTGGCTCTTATCTGCTTCAGTCGAAGTGACTCCTGCCAGTTGAAGTACTGGAAGGTCAACATCTCTTCTTGTGTTGCGTCTGCTGGCATCATTGTGCACTCCTTGATAACTTTATCTGCTTTTGCTGCCATCTCAGCAGTGATTGTGAGGGTTGTGGCTCCGTCCGGCATAGTGACTGTGCACGGGAATTCTGTAGGCCTGCGGCTGGCCGCAGTTTCTGATGTTTCTGCGGCGATGGCCACATAGACCTGCTGTGGTATGACCCGAGGGTATATGTATGTACTTTCGAGTCCCGTCATGGACTCGACATCTTCATCGAGGCTCATGTCTGAGCCTGTATGTTCATCGAGTGGTTCGTCTGGACGGATCTCGCAGTCGACGTCTTCGTCGCCTATGCCCATCTCGGCGTCGGCGAGGTTGTTATGAGTCTCGAAGTCGAGTTGTTGTTGGCGCAGATCCCGGAGTCGACGTGGTTGTCGATATGAGTTTCAGGTTCGTCGAAGTCACTGAGGGAGATCCCGCAGTCGAAACTATCCTCGAGTGGGAGATCCAGCTCGGGATCGTTTGTGCGATATGCTGATTCGGCCTCCTCACCCTGGAGTTCTTCAATGAGCTCGCGCATCTCTCGTGTGGACATGGTTGTTGCAGACGAACAAGCTTGGAGGGTCGACGATGGTATGGACGCAGTGGAAAGATCCGCAGTCGAAGGAGCCGCAGCCGATGGAGCCTCGGGTGCGAAAGTCGCGAGTTGGCGTGGATCCGTCAAGTCCTGCACACCAAGCTTGTTGACGAAAAAATTGAACGAACCAACGGTTAAACCCAAACCAGACTCGAGATCGGAGAAGGCTTCCTGGAATCCTGGCGAGTGTGGCTCGAAATCCATCAGAGGATCCGATGTGCCTTTTGCGGGTGAAGCTGGCGTGTTGCCGTTTGTTGAGTGAACCGGCGAGTTGCCGTGTGCCGCCTGGGTCGGCGAGTTCTGGTTTGTCGATGCAGCCGGCGAGTTGCCGTTTGTAGATCCGATCGGCGAGTCGCCGTGTTCTGACGGAACCGAAGAAACCGCGAGTCTAGCACTATTCTTTCCCACAGACGGCGCCAATTGACGAGGTGTACCCTCATCAAATCCCATGGTTAAGGACCTAGGGTTAGGATTATGGGGAGAGAACGTGGTAGTACTGGTAGTTTCGTCGGCTGACAAGCAAAGGCAAAGATTTACCTAGGTTCAGGCCCCTCGGGTGGAGGTAAAGACCCTACTTCCTGCTTGTCTGGTATTGATTGTGGATTATGCGATTACAGGGAAGCTCCGGCGAGTTGACGATCTCGCAAGAGCTTTGGTGGTTCGAGTATGGCTTGGTCCCAGATCGGTACCCCTCCCAGCCTTTAAATAGGCTGAGTCTCGGGAGTTTGTAACCGACCTAGTTTACACGTTAGGAAAGCCTAAACCGACTATGCCTATGTCTAGTCTTGGAGGGTACTCCATCTTCTTGGGCCTCTTGTCTTGGGCTTCGAGTAGGCTCTTCGATATTGGGCCTTAGTCGTCACGTGCACCAGGTACCCTCATGATGGGGTACCCGATATGTATACCCATGTCAACCGTACTCGGCAGACTTTCTGTGTGCTCCCGATGAGAGGAAGAAGAAGGCACAGGGGGCCCAATCTTCGAGTGGCTCGGTGTCGGCTGGAATGGGTCGATCATCCTCACCGATGAAGGATCGGCACGCTCAGTCGGGCAATAAAAGTGCGGCGACGGAGAAGAAGAAAAACACTGAAGGAGAGGTCTCATGTCCGGTGAAGAAAAGGCAGCCGCGCTCTCGTACTAAGGTAACTAAGACCGGTGAGGGGTCTGAGAAAGAAAAAGCAGCGGGTCAGGATGGGAAGGTGATCTCTGGTCAGAAACGTAAAAGTGTGCAAGTATACAAGGCCAAGACCACCCCATTGTTGACAGCTGAGACGATGCACCCACTAGCTGTGGTGGTGCGTGATAGTGGAACAGCTCCTGTTGTGGACGAGGTTCTGTCGTCAGGTGCTGAGAGTTCTGACTCGAATAAGAAGCGGAGTAATGCCTTGTAATGCCCGGTGCATCGATGTTCATATCACACCGGAAAATGGAATAAAGTGGAGAGCAACCTTTATTTATGGAGAACCTCGGAGGGAACGCTGTCATGAGTTCTGGGAGTTTCTTCGTTTTATGTGTGCTCAGTGGAATGGTCCCTGGTTGTGCTGTGGAGATTTCAACGAGGTGCTTAGCCAGGATGAGCATCTTGGGCCCCGAGACCGCACTGAAACGCAGATCAATGCCTTCCGTGACTGTTTGCAGGACTGTGAGCTGAGGGATTTGGGTTTTGAGGGCCCCAAATTCACCAGGAGCAATAGACAGGGAGCTGACAGCAACGTGCAGGTACGGCTCGATACAGCTGTGGCGAATGGTGGTTTTTCGAGTATGTAATCCTCATCTCTGTGCACTATGCAATCCTCATCTCTGTGCAGGGTAGGCGAGCTGAGGTGCGTGCTCCTGTGCAGCACGGGTTCAGGTTTGAAGCAATGTGGCTGCGTGCCCCTGACTATAAGGAAGTCCTTGAGAAATCCTGGGCAGAGGGGAGAGCTGGCGCCTCGTCCCTGCAGTCTTTATGGTCTAATCTGAATCGGGTTGCGTCATCTCTGAAAGACTAGAGCCGAGCAACGTTTGGTTCGGTTCGCAAAAAGATTCGACAGCTTGAGGGCAAGTTACATGACATCCGAGAGCTGGAGCTGTCCGATCAGAATGTGTAGGCAAAAAAAGAGGCGGAACAAGAGTTGTGTGAGCTCTTTGAGCAGGAGGAAATCATGGTAAGACAACGATCTAGAGTTGATTGGCTCAAGGAGGGAGATCGCAACACTTCATTCGTCCATGCAAGGGCTACTGCAAGACGTAAGGCAAACAAAATTGATGTCTTATTACGTGCAGATGGCTCCAAATGTGAGGTGCAAGGAGAGATCAAAGGTATGGTTCAAGGTTTTTATGAAGACCTTTTTACCTCTGAAACTTGTACCTCGGTGGATGTAGTGTTGGATGCTATCTCATCTAAAGTGACAGCGGAAATGAATGAGGACCTCTGCAAACCGTACACTGATGATGAGATAGGCGATGCTTTATTTCAGATGGGTCCAACCAAAGGACCCGGGCCCGATGGCTTCCCGGCGCTGTTCTATCAAACCCACTGGGAGTTCTTCAAGGAGGAAATTTGTAATGTTGTCAGGTCTTTCATCTTGGGAGGAGAGGCGCCCAAGGGTTTCTGTGATTCTATCATCGTCCTGATCCCAAAGGTTGCCAAACCAAAACATCTGAAGAATTTCCGTCCTATCAGCTTATGTAATGTGATTTACAAGATTGCTTCTAAGGTGTTGGCGAATCGGTTGAAGGTGCTTCTTCCATCTATTATCTCAGAGCAGCAGAGTGCTTTTGTTCCAGGCAGGCTCATTACGGACAACGCTCTTATTGCTTTTGAGTGTCTGCACACCATTCGTCAACAAGATTGTAAGAGGCCTTTCTTCGCCCTCAAGATTGACATGATGAAGGCATATGACCGTGCTGAATGGGATTATCTACATGGATGCCTTACTAAGTTGGGTTTTGCACCCTCTTGAATTCAGTCAGTTATGCGATGTGTGACCTGTGTTCGGTATGCTGTTCGTGTCAATGGAGAGCTAACTGAACCAGTGGTGCCCTCCAGGGGCATTCGGCAGGGTGATCCTATTAGCCCCTACCTATTTCTCTTATGCACTGAAGGACTGTCATGTTTACTGCAACAAAGGGAGGACCGAGATGAGCTCTATGGTATCAGGAATGGTAGACTCGGCCCCCTATCTCACATTTACTGTTTGCGGATGACAGCATTTTCTTTGCTCGGAGTGATAGTAGGAGCATAGACGCCCTAAAGGAGACGCTGAAGAGTACTGTGATGGATCTGGCCAGAAAATTAATTTGGACAAATCATCGGTATTCTTCGGCAACCGTTGTGATGAGGTGATCAAGAATAGAGTTAAGAACAGCCTAGGTGTGCAAAGTGAGATCCTAAATGATAAATACTTGGGTATGCCCACCTCGGTTGGTCGCTCCCCCAAAGTGACATTTAACTTTCTCTATGACATGATCTGGAAGCGTATGAATGGGGTGACGGATAGGCCTATGTCTCGGGCTGGCAATGAAACTTTTCTCAAGGCAGTCATTCAGGCTATTCCGACCCATGTCATGAGCTGTTTTCAATTACCCGTTTCAACCTGCGAGAAGATGGGGTCCGTTGTGGCAAATCAGTGGTGGGGAGTTGAAGATGGGAGAAGGAAACTTCATTGGAGGTCTTGGAAGTGGCTCTCGGCACCTAAACCTCTCGGAGGGGTGGGATTCCGTGATATTGCTCTGTTTAATCAGGCTATGCTCGGCAAGCAAGGGTGGAGACTACTTACCGAGCCATCCTCTTTATGCGCTAGGGTATTGAAAGGACGGTACTTCCCCTACATCGACTTTTGGCATGCGCAAAAACCTCGATCATCATCGTACACCTGGCGTAGTATTCTGTTTGGGCGAGAGCTGCTGCTCCGTGGAGCACAATGGGGCATTGGCGATGGACGGTTAGTCAAGATCACGTCGGATAATTGGATTCCTTATCGCCCTGCCTACATGCTTCGCCCTGTTAAGCCGATCCCGGTTGCCGCTACTGTACACTACCTAATCGACGAGCAAACAAAGTCTTGGATTCCCGAGACTGTCAATGCCTTCTTCCATAAGGAGACGACATACCAGATTATGCAGATTCAGATCAGCAAAGACGGGGAGACTATTGATGACGTGGATCACACGTTCGTTGGGAGACCCCAAGAGGAAGGTATGAAGCAGTGTAGCAGCTGTTTCCCTCAGTATGAAACCAAGGTTTAATCGACCAGTAGGAGCAAGAAATCACTTCTGAAGGTTGTTGGTGGCGCCGTTTACTCGATCACCAACGTGGAATCTGCACACAACACAATCAAACTATTTTGCCACAACGAAACAGTGAGGTTGTCAATCTCACCGGCTTGATGAAAACAAAGGATTAAACGTATGGTGTGGAAAACAGTAGTAAATTGCAGAAAATGAAAAGGAACAATGTTTGCAGTTGGTTGTATTATCAGTGTAAAAGAATGGACCGGGGTCCACAGTTCACTAGTGGTGTCTCTCCATAAAAGATAACTAACATGCTGGGTGAACAAATTACAGCTGGTCAATTGACAAAATATTGAGCGCATGACAATGCATATATATGACATGATGATTACTATGATATTCATGTGGGAATTACGACAAAATACATAGACCGTTATCCAACAGCGTCTATGCCGAATAATCCACCGCCAGGTTGTCATCCGAGTTCCACGTTGGTATTAAGTTGCAAGCAACGGATAATCGCATTAAGTAATGTGCGTAATGTAAACAAATACATTAGACCTAACGGCGCACCCTTAAGCTAAGCATCGGTTATTTTATCCCTAGTGGCAACAGCACATCCACAATCTTAGAAGTTGTTGTCACTCTCCCAGATTACCGGAGGCATGAACCCACTATCTAGCATAAATACTCACTCTTGAAGTTACAAGCATCTACTTGGCCAAAGCATCTACTAGTAACGGAAAGCATGCAAGATCATAAATAACATATAAAATAGATTGATAATTAACTTGACATAGTATTCAATATTCATCGGATCCCAGCAAACACAACATGTATCATTATAATAAGATGATCTTGATCATGATAGGCAGCTCACAAGATCTAAACATGATAGCATAAAGTGGAGAGACAACCATCTAGCTACTGCTATGGACCCGTAGTCCAAGGATGAACTACTCACGCATCACTCCGGAGGCAGGCATGGTGATGTAGAGCCCTCCGGTGATGATTCCCCTCTCCGGTAGGGTGTCGGGAAGAGCTTCTGAACCCTCCCGAGCTAGGGTTGACGGCGGCGGCGTCTCTGGAACTTTTCATGGATAATGGCTCGGGTGTCTAGGGTTTTCCCGTGAAGATGAATAAATAAGCGAAAGGGCGGCGGCTGGAGACGCCCGTGGGGCCCACACCACCCCACGGCGTGGCAGGAGGGCCCGCGCGGCCCCATGGTGTGGCTGCCTCGTGGCTCCCCTCCGTCTCTCCTTTGGACTCCGTGTACGTGTTGGAAAAATAGGAGGTTCTGTCCAAGTTTCGTCCAATTCCGAGAATATTTCAAGACTAGCTTTTCTGGAATACAAAAACAACAGAAAACAGGAACTGGCACTGTGGCATCTTGTTAATAGGTTAGTCCCAAAAAATGCATAAAAATGCTATGAAGTGTATATAAAACATATAACAATTGGTATAATATCAACATGGAACATCAGGAATTATAGATACGTTTGAGACGTATCAACTATGTTCGTTGGCCGCACACAAAGAATGGCATGTATTCAGTGAGGTCAGCGTACAACCTTGCACGATCGAACAGTTTTTTTGTTTCTCGCAGCAAGCGGGGTGGGGCTCCTCATCATCGGCTGCTAATGAGGAGAAAGAATGGAAACTGGTCTGGAAGATTAACGCGCCCGGCAAGATGAAAATTCATATGTGGAGGTTCGCACATGATTGCTTGCCGAGCGGCGTTCAGCTAGTTCACCGCCATATACCTGCGAGCGATACGTGTGTTTTCTGTGGCAGGGAGGAGGACGTCGAGCATACCTTCCTTCAGTATCAATTTGCGCGGGAAGTGTGGCGGCTTGTGAAGAACACCTTCGGTCTACAGCTTGCTAGGTGTGATTTCATGTCACCTAAGCACTGGTTGTTCGACTTCTTGGAGAGCAACTGAGTTGGAGGCCATGGTTCTGACTGTGGGATGCTGGCATATTTGGGAAGCGCGGAACGATGTACGCAATAACCAGCAGTGCCCAAACCCGAAGCAAACAAGTTTGAAGATCATTGCGTACGTGGACATGATTGTGCAACACTGCTTTAAAATCAAACCAGGCAATAGGTGTGAGTCCAACAAAGCTCAGAAGTGGACACCGCCGCCGCCCAGAGAGATTCTGGTGAATGTGGATGCTGCTTTGTTCCCGGAGCAAGGTCGTTCTGCTGTTGGCGCAGTGTTCAGAGACAGCCGGGGAGAGTGTGTGCTTGCTGTTAGCGAGCCCCTCTCGGGTTTCCCTTCCCCGGAGATGGCGGAGGCGATGGCACTCCGGCGTGCTGTCCTGGTCGCTGTGGAGCGTGGCTTCGACAAGGTGACCTTCGCATCGGATTGTTTGTCTCTTATCCAGCGCATTTCTACTCCTTCACCTGATCGATCCATGGTGGGAGTAGTGGTCTCGGAGATCAAGACGCTGATGGCGAGCTTTGCATCGGCTACTTTCAAACACGTTAGGCGGTCCCTTAACGAGGCGGCTCACATTCTGGCTCGCTCTTGTGATGTATCTAGCCTAGGCTTTATTTCAATTTCTGCTCCGGTGTCTATCCGGAACACTCTGTGTATTGATGTTCTGTGATCAATAAAGTGTGTGTTAAATTAAAAAAAAAGAGAGGGGGCTAAGTAGAAATGTCTCTAGATATATATTTTCTCTCCGCCTCCACTTAGAGGAATATGCCTTTCGATACACCAGTGGAACCCTATGCAAATATCCGACTCCAAAATCTATATAAGAGCATTCCAACACCCCCACTCCTTATTTACCCCTAGAGAAACAAATGTGAAGAGAGGACACGAGCTCCTTCCCACCCGTGACAAGCTACCGACTCGTCTGTCCGAGCCACGAGCAGCCTCCCTCACCTCTCATCCCTTGGCTCCATCCGACCTACCGCCGATGGACCTAGACTCCATCGTCCGAGCACTCACTGGGGCCACCGCCTAATTAATTAAACCATCATGTAGTGGTTGGAGATTCTATATTACCAGAATATTAAGTCTACTAGACATATAACTTGAGAATTTAGGATTTTATTGGGCTCCTAGTAAAACCATTTAGCTAAATGTTGGGGGGGGGGGGGGGGGGGGGGCTCCCCATTTCGCAAAAAAAGTGTACCACTATCTATTGGTAGGCAATAGTCCTCCATGAAGACGACAATTTCTCGATAAAATTGCCCTTCCTGTTTCTTGTTGAGAGGGTTGCTTGAGTATATTTCATCATATAGCTCAAATCTGTTGTCTTCAATTTCCTCACTGATTTCTCCAAGACTATCCATATCAACAATTACAAGTAGATCCTCTTACATCTCCAAAGGACACCCCAAATCAAAAATGGTCAAGACGATATCGTCCCCGAAATAAAACACCCTAATTTGTTCACGTCCCTCTCACCAAAAGAGTAAGCACATCAAATAAATACTGCCTGTAAAATCGACAGTTGACACACTGTAGTTTCAATGAAATAGAAAGGCATTTTTTACGAGAACAGAAATGCATATTTTAAAATCCGCAGTATAAAAATCGGCACAGTTGATGCTAGTGTTGCAACAAACAAGTCATAACATGAGTAACGGATAACCCTGACCCCACTCGCCACGTCCTCCTTCGGTCCATGTCCATGCATGAATCTGGCTCAACCATGTATCCATCCGCTAGGCTCCGACAGGCGACAACAACATCCATTTGCTAATTACTTACTACGCCTTCGTGGTCAGCGATTAACATGCCATGGACCTTACAACTAAACTAATGACGGCCACGTCGGACGGATTAAGTCAGGGCGTGAAGCGAAGACTCGGCTACGGGCCTACGTAAGAGCATGTAGTAGGCGTAGCTGGGACCTGAGAGGCTTACGCTGTCCGGCAAGTCCTAAATCCTCCGACAAAAAAAAACTTTGCATGATGCTTTCTTAATATTTAAGTTGATCACGACAGCGTTGAACTAAAACACGGATATTCTCTCGCTGATGGCGTGCAATCTTTTATCGAAGTCACAGGCTGGAGTATGGATGAGAATGACCTATACAAGAAAGTGATAAGGAGAAAATTAATACATAAGACCAACGATGTAACTATAGATTTTGAATTTAGATGGTCATGTGCGTAAGTGTACACGCATACTCATCAGCAATGTACACAGTTGCAGCTGTCACATATACCTGACCAAGCAACAACTCATTCTTCGATTCATCTCTCCTTAGTTCGAGCGAAAAGTCGAAATTACGACCAACTATGAACTATTCATGACCGGACATTTGTGATCATCGGGCTATTCCATCCATTACATTTTCCATTTTGGGGCTATAGCATACACAATACTCGAAGAGCGAAAGTATACACGATGGTCAACCAGAAATATCAGTACTAACGCCTCTCGAGCATCTATGCTGCAAGCATGCTTAATTGATAATTAAACACCCTATAGATATCATTCAATCATGGTTAAGCCGCTCTGGTCCGAACCAGTCAATGCCCATAGGAGCCAAGAGTTGCAACTAGCAGTACAGTAGCTAGGAGTACTACCAGAAGACGCTGCTCGATGACGTGCGTGAAGGGCCAGGTTAGCCTCGTCGAGAGGCAAAATAGGCGTCTTTGAAAGGTCAAACCAGGCGATTTGTTTGGTAAATGGAATGGAAGCCGTCTACATCCATCCATCTCAAGCGCCAGTGCCTTAACCGACTAGAAGCAGGGGCGTACTTGAGAAATTAAGTGCCTCGTGCTAAATGTGGAAATAGACCCGCCCCGGGCTAAGAAGAACTCAACGCCCCGCTTTCAGATCTGCTCCTAGAACATACTTGCGTTGACGGGGAAATTTTGAAGGAAAGGCAAAAGATTTGCCCTATTTCATTAATTAAGAAGGAGTTTGGTACAAAGTAATCTACTAATTGTCTGAGCATGGAGATCCCTAATTAAACTCCAAAATTATAGAAATTTGACACCAGTGCTGTTGCCTGTTGGAGCGTATATGTTCGGTGCCTCAAACAGTTGAAGAGCTGTTTTATGGTGTGGCGGTCGTTCGGCGTTGAAGTCGATCTGGTTGTGGGCAAGAAACTCGAAAAGAATAGAAGTTTTAGAATAAAATGAGAAAAAAAAATGAAAACTACAAATTGTTCATTAGAACCACAAAAAATAGGAAAATCATCAAAATTGACAAGAGTAAAATATGAAATAGTCCAGAAAATGTATAGAAAATTCTTAAAATTTCTTAGAGTGGTGAAAAAAATAGCATACAAATTATATCTGTTGTAGGAAAACCAGGAAATTCGGAAAATAACTAAAAAATAGTTTATGAACAGTCATACAATTTTACTAAACATGTCAAAACACAGTTAACTCGAAATTCAAGAACACTACATTCAACATTGATGTTGCTTTCTCTGTGTCCGCTGCACTTAATTTTTTTCTGATGCTAATTTGCATCAACATTCAGACATCCACTCATACAACTGAATGCATGCGATTCTCTAAAAAAAACTGAATGCATGCAACTCATACATCCATCTGAAGACAAAACACAGAGGCATCAACTATCAACTCATGCAATGCGATAGACCACTGTCATTGACCCCGCAAAAGAAAATTCCAATTATTTGGATTTGAGTAAAGATGCCACAACTTATAGCTCTTCAGAGACTCCGAAAGGACAACATGCAAAAAGCGCTCAAAACTAATGTAGTCAGAAAAAAGGTGTTTAAAAGTGCACTTTAAGTATAGTAATCCTTCTCCCACATTTTTTTTACAGTGGTGCAAGAAAGCGCAGTACATGCCAACTCGATGGCATTATAAGTCAACACACTAGGATGCCAGTGGTGCGACAGACAAACATGTTGAATTCATACATCCACTCATACAAGTCGCATAAAGACAAAACATAGAGGCAGCTGCAACCCCTAACTCATGCAATGTGATAGACAAGTACAACATATGAATTAAATTCTTCGTCCCCGTAGAGGAAAATTGCAATTCTTCTGACTCGAGTAAAGTATGCCGCAATGCTTAAGCTCTTGAGAGACTCCGAAAGTCACCATGCGAAAGGCGCTCAAAACTAATGTAGTCAGCAAAAAAAAAGTGTCCAAAAGTGCACGTTAAGTATAGTATATGTCCTTCTCACTCAACAAAAAATTACTCCGGTGCAACAAAAGCGGCCGTTAAGTATAGCACGGACTAACTCGACGATGGCACTATAAATCAACACACTAGATTCCAGTGGTGCAACAAAAACGGCTGTTAACAATGGTACGTGCCGACCCGATAATATGATAATTTACAGCTGCCAGTGGTGCAACAAACAAACAGGCATGCTTATAGATAACGCCGGCCCCACTATCCACGTCCTCCTTCCTTCCTTCGTCCACGCACGCAGGGATGTGGCTCAGGCTCATCCCAGCTCCAGCAACAGAACAGCTCGCTGACGACGCAGTGCCACGTCAACCCAGTCACTGTGCCGCTACTAATTAACCCGACATGGTAGTAGTTTAACCCTAAACTAATCGCGGCCACGTCGGACGGATTATGCTCGCTCCCGGCCGGCCGGCCGGCCATCGCCGGATAGCAACGGCGCGTGAAGCGAGGACTCGGCCACGCCGGAGCCGAGCCTACGCGAGGAGCAGTAGCTGCGGCGTGAGGCTGAGCTGTGACATGGCTGCCGCGCCATCGTCCGGGCACTGACAGGCAGGTGGGTCCCCGTGCGGATGAGGACGAGTCGGCCAAGTCGGGAGCCACGTCGCCGTTGCCGGAAGCCTATGTGGCGCTTCCTCCTTCCAAGGGCCGGTTTTGCTCTGTCGTCGTCCTCGTCGGCGCGACCCCTGGACCGCGCGCTCGATCGCTTCCGTCAGCACGCGCGTCCGCTGCTCGCTTTTGTGAATTGCACCCTCGGGAATAAGAGGTTTCGTAGTGAACTCCTTTCCTACCTGTTCTTTTTCTTCCGTTTTGTCTTCTATATGGTCTCATTCTGTCTCCAGGCTCCGGCAGCGGCCAACGACCTCGCACTTTCGGCTCCTGTCGGCCACTTAATTAACCTACTACTGTATCATCATCATCATCATCATCATCATCACTGGATCCGCTGCTAACGATATGTTTTCTTGCATCTGCGCGTGATCATTGCGTTGGTGTATTTTTTTAGGACGGCTCATGGTGGGTAGCAGTGGCAGAGCTAGAGTTTGGAGCACCAGGGTGCCTACTGGTGCACCAAGACAGAAATTCAATCTTTTGAGTGTGCATATGTGGTGAAAAATACAAATTTACCAAGAATTTGTTTTTACCCGGTGCACCCCTTGGGCACAAGTAGGTGGGTAGTACAGTAATTCACAATGAGATGGTGCACAATGTGCTAGCTAGGGCCCATGGTGTATTTCTAGCACCCATGAAAAAAAAGCACCGATGATTTTATTTATATATATTTATAAATTTGTGCATGCCAAAGCGAATAAAGTTAAGCACACATAAATAACAAACATCTCCGATGATTTTATTTATAAATAAATCTGAGTATACCAATGCGAAGAAAGTTAAGCACACATAAACAACAAAGATATATCTGATGGAAAGAAAAACTTATACGAAAAACTTTGAAATCTTTCCGTAAAGGAATTCAAATATTGAAACCTTTGAAAATTTATACCAATGTGAAGAAAGTTAAGTGAACATAAACAACAAAGAGAATTCATACACTTTATGGCACTTACGTAATGCCTCATGACACTTTTTGTTTCTAATAAGTTTGTCCTCCTACAGGGTGGAGACAATGGGATAAATCCATAGATTTTCCTTCCCTTTGCAGGTTAAAGTGAGATAGTGCATCAAGTTATTAACAAGAGCTACCTTGATTCTCTTCCCAAGGATCCAAAATGAGGGAAGTCTACTGTTCTCTATCCTTTTTGCTGGTAAGAGGGCCTCACATTCTTTCTTCGTCTTTTGACATTGGTATAAAATGCGAGCCCCAGTTGGGTAAAGCATTCTTTCTTCATTGGAGTAAATTATCACCGGGTAAAGCAATGAAAAATACTTGAATCCATCATCCATGACACGAGAAAAAGAACCGAAACTGGTCCACTGAAATAAGACTAAAGTGGTTCATTAATGTCCATAGATTTAGACTCCTTCCCCCTTCCCTTATACGCAAAAGATCGAGAGTGGCCTCTTTGATTTACCAGGAGCATAGGAAGAATTAGTAGTAGCTTATCTAACCAGATATTCATGTATTAAATATGCTTTATTTTGTCTAGTTTCTTATATAAAATTTATTAGTTCCCTCTTCATTTAACAGTTCTCTACTTGGGCGTGTGGAATTTATCTGTTACCTATATGTCATTGTTTATTTTTTCCGAATGAATACCGCAATTGGAATTTTAGAAATGACAATGGTATCTTTATTGCATTGACTAAAGCTTCTTTATTTCTCTTCATTTCTATAACAATAAGATGGACTTTATCCAGGATGAGAATGGATCGTTTACTACATCTTGGATGGAACGAATGAATGTCTGGAATGACTAACACCAGCTTACCATGCGGCGACAAGTGTTTACCTTACTCAGTTATCATAGCTTTCCCCCAAATTGATAAGTGAGACACAGCGTTAGACTGACATGGCAGCTTCGCAGTCACACAACTCAGATACATGTGATCGTTGGGACTGTACACGACGCTCCAATCGAATACGGTGCAATTGACTTAACCCCACTTATTCTGATACAGCACACTCGTCCCCGATTACTCTCCATCAGTCGGGTTAGGACTAGGAAATACGACTGCAAACAAAGATCAATGGAGGTGGTCGTGTTGTCTCATCTATCAATGGAGGTGGCTGTGTTGTCTCGTCTATCATGCGTCAAACGAAGAAGAAAACTTAGGCAAGCTGGCCGAGTGGAAGGCGGCGACGAGCAAGTGACGATACATCCTAATAAACCTGGCGCCAGTGCTTGCGGAGGTTCACTGAATCTACGTACAGGCGATGTGAAGCTAGGAGCAAAATATCTGCTCTACAATTTTGGCAGGTTAGCTATCTTGGCGGGACTTGAATCACGAGGCTGTTTGCTTGCTGCTGGTCCAAATTGTATTTACTTAATTTTTTGGGACAAATGTATCAAATAGTATCGCCAATACACCTGTTGTTTACTGATTCTTGGCAAACTAATCAAGCATGCATAAAAAAAAACCAAGAAGCTTCTGCTCGGGGGCAAACCGACGTGTCCGAGAATACCATTTCTCTCGGGGGCAATCTTTGAAAACGTGCAAGGAGCAATCGCCGCTTCGGCGGATTCCCGTTCCATTCCCGCCGATGTCTATATAAACGTTGGAACGCCAGCAGCGATCTGCCTCCTTCAAGAATCAAGACCACCACAACGCGCACACAGACGCAGCCAGCGACGCCCCTCACCATTTCGTTCTCTTCCCCAGATATTTCCCCTGCGCTTTTCTTCTCCCTCCTCCCTCTACCTCTCCTTCGCGATCCCACTTAATCATCCTTCACACAATATGCCCGAGGCACCACGATCCGACGGCGCCGCCGTCCTCTCGCCCGCCGACGTCGACGTCGTCACCTCCAGCGGCCGCCGCAAGATCCCCGCGCATTCCTCTGTTCTTGTAAGCACATCCTTCTCCGCCTCTTTTGAGTTCCTAGCGCACCATTACTCTGTTAATTTGCAAGCGATTCCGATTGGATGCTAGCTTTCTCAGAAATTGATTTGCTGTTCAAAACCTTTCTAAAGTTCGAGTTTTTTTTCTCTAACCAGGCGTCGGCGTCGCCGGTGCTAGAGACCATCCTGAAGCGCCGCCTGCAAAGGCTCAAGGAGAGCGGCAAGCCCGGAAGAGTCGTCGTTCGGATCCGTGGCGTCACCGACGACGTCGCGGCGGCCTTCGTCCGCCTCCTCTCCGCCGGCAGGTACCGTGCTGTGCTCCTTCTGTCGCCTCCCTGGAATTGCTACTATTATTTTACGCACATGCGTTTCTTGCAACCTTGGGTAAAGCGACAAGCCTGTTCGTTCGGCGGACAATCATTAGCAACCGTGTTAATTAAATCACGAGGTGGAAAAACGACAGCTCGTCAATAGTGCAATTACTGCTAAGACACGAGGTGAAAAAACTCCATTAACAACAGGAGGTGAAAAAACGAACAGCTCGTTAGTAGCACTATTAACACACGAGGAGGAAAAAAAGGAAACATTTACATGTTTGTATTAACCCACGTTGGTCTATGGGCTGGACGATCTGGCAAAGCCTAATTAACGTTTCTGCTCTGTTTTCTTGCATTCACAATAGTAGTACAGTAAATTGCTAGCTAATTTCGGCACCGGCAAAATCTGAACTTCTGATCGATTCCCCCTTAGATAAATACTCCCTCCGTTCCAATTTAATTGACTTGCTATACACTAAATGTGGATGAATGTAGACATGTTACATGACTAGATACATCCACATGTGGTACATAACAAGTCAATTAAATTGGAACGGAGGGAGTAGTAATCTAGTTTTCGGTGTATTGCTGGCATGTGAAGGACCAAGTTTTAAAGTAGTACTCCCTCCGTTCGGATTTAATTGACACACACTTGGTTACACACGGATGTATCTAGACACCTAACAAGTTTAGATTCATTCATATTTGGACAAAAGCAAGTCGATTAATTTGGAACGGAGTGAGTACAACTGTACAAGAATGTTCATCACAATGAGGATCAACAGCTAGCCAAACCACAACGAAGAGTCCCCAACCACACATGCTTGCTGGCAATTACGATTCAACACCGCCAAAATGCAGAGAAGATATTTTTGTTCCTGTTCATTTCTGACCGACCAGCGATCACCGGCATCGGCAGTATGATAGATTCAGTGAACCTCCACATGAATCGCGTGAACAGGCGATCGATTGGGATGTACTCCTATGTATCACTCTCTCGTCGGCTTCCGCGGCGGCCCCAACTCGGCCAACTTGCCGATTTTGTCTCGTCACTGCATTGGTCACAAACGATAGACCAGACATCAGAGTACGAGACGACATGGCCACCACACGCTGAGTTTTCCTGAGAGCCGTCGAGTCGAGCATGGAAATTGTTTCTCGAATTTTCTCACGCCGGTTCCCACGTCCAGGCAGCAGCCACCCAAGCACGAACGGCGGTATTGAGAGAAAAAAAAGAAAGAAAAGTAAACAAAAAACGAGTTTGGTTTCGTTTATTTTTCTCGTGTTTGGTCTCTAGTTGGTGCGGCGGTAGCGGCCTGCCTAGTTGGAGGCGGCCCCGGCCACATATGGTTGTCGCCGTCGCAGACGAAGCCAACATACCAGCTGCCGAAATTGAAATATCAAAAAAAAAACCATCCTCTCTTCTCGACCGCCCAAATGGTCGCACCGTCCAATATTACAATTTCCGTCTGCCTGTTCAAGCGAACTGTTCCATATTTGTTTTTACATATGAATCTTCCGTGATCGCGAGTCGACAAGTTGGAAACAGTATCTAAATTCGTTGCTGAAAACTGATATGCAGGCGTGGCGACGTGGAGGTGGTTGACGAGGACGTGGAGCGGTTCGCGGAGCAGCTGCTGGTGCTGGCGCACGCGTACGGGGTGCCGTGGCTGAAGCGGTGGTGCCAGGAGGCGATCGGCTCCCGGCTCACCCCGGGCACCGTCGTCGACGCGCTGCAGCTCGCCGACCTCTGCGACGCGCCGCAGCTGCACCTCCGCTGCATGCGGCTGCTCGCCAAGGAGTTCCGCGCCGTCGAGCGCACCGAGGCATGGCGGTTCCTCCGCGACAACGACCCGTGGCAGGAGCTCGACGTCCTCAGCCGCCTCCACGACGCCGACATGGTAAGTGCCGCTGATGCAGTAATAATAATGTCGCAACGACGAACGGGAACTAGTGGAGTGGACATGCGTGTTTCACTTGAGGTGTGTCTGTGATGGGTGTCGTGAGTGATGATGCAAGAAAAAGATGGTCTGCCGGCCCCGATGTCTCAGTGCGCCGTGCACTGGGGACATGGTGAGCATGCATGCCGGCTTCATCATCCTCCAGGCTTTGGGTCCGGCAGATGCCGGGCATGTCCGGGCCGGCATGTCGCGTCGTTCGTGCGCATTGAGATATCATGTCTGATCGGCTTTGGCTTGGCCGGTGGGCGAGGTCTCGTCATGCTGCACACGTCGTTTTGGATCGGCCGGTTCACGTCCACGCACACCGAGTGCGAATGGACTGGTCGGTGGACGTTCACATCTCTGAAATCGTCGTGCGAAACGTTTTCATTTAGGTGGAAATCCAGGGGTCATGGCTATTGCTTATGACCGCATACTCCCACCAAACTTCTGATTTGACAAAAGTTGGGGAAATTTTCGATCACGCTTCTTGCTTAATGACGTCAAGACCAAATAATTTTACTCCGATAACTTTTAATTTTGTGGGTGTTGGTGTATGATGAACTGACTGAAAGTTTCTCGGGCCTGCAGCGGCGACGCAAGTGGCGGCGGAAGCGTGCCGACCAGAAGGTGTACATGGAGCTGAGCGACGCCATGGACAGCCTGCACCACATCTGCGCGGAGGGCTGCACGGAGGTCGGCCCCCTGGGCAGGCGCCGGCCAAGACGCCGTGCCCGTCCTACGCCACCTGCCGGGGCCTGCAGCTGCTCATCCGCCACTTCTCCCGGTGCGGCAGCCGCAGCAGCTGCCCCCGGTGCCAGCGCATGTGGCAGCTCCTCCGCCTCCACGCCGCGCTCTGCCACCTCCCCGACGGCCACTGCAACACCCCTCTCTGCACGTAAGTACCCAACTGCAATGCAGCTGCTGATCGATCGCTCACACCTTTGTTAATGTGTAGCTTGTTGCTGATGTTGCCATGGATCTTTGTGACCGTGCAGGCAGTTCAAGCAAAAGGAGCAGCAGAAGGAGGCGATGGCAACTCCGGTGCCGGCCAAGGCCGGCGATGGCGGCGACGGCAGGTGGGGCCTCCTGGTGAAGAAGGTGAAGGCTGTCAGGGTCATGTCCTCTCTCGCCAAGAGAAGCCCCACTGAGACCAAGTGTTTGAGCGAATGTGTTCATGAGGATCGATCCGCTCTCGGAGCTGAGGCAATGTGTTGATCACAGCATCAGCCTGGGACAAGTTAGGGTAGCTAGATGAGTAGTAGTGTACGAGTGTACCGAGCCGGGGTTATTTTTTACCCCTCTTTGAGATGTGTAATCTCTCTATTGAGTAATGTAAATTAGTTCTATCCCTTGAAGTGTTATTGTTTTGTGAGGCGAGAGAGGAAACGAGAGCAAATTTGTTGTACAAACTGCCTGTACTGCAATAGTAGCAGGATTTATCAACATAGCAAGAAACTTGCAGTCCTGGAGTACAATAGCAACGGTTGAAATAATTTATCCGTTGCCAATACATTGCCAACGCTTGTTGATATTATCCCCGTTACGCATATGTTACCATCGTAAACGGAACTTTACTAATGTTCATTGCCAATGTGACATTACATTAGTGGCGAGCCTATAAAAACCTCCATTCCAGTGTCTCTCACTCTTTGTCTCTCCGAGGTTACAAGGTTATCCGCACACTCTCTACACGCACTTCACTCCCTCACATGGTATCCAATGGCGAACCCCTCAGGCGCCGGCGGAAGGTAGGACATAGCATCCTCCTCCACCAATAGTCAGAGTCGCCACCTGCCGCGGCGCAAACCGCAGCCACCGCCACCCTCCACCACCGGCGGCAACACATCCAACGTCGGGGCCCCTCCTTACCATCGTTGACGCATACTTGCGAGTTCTTGCTCCGTCGTCTCGTCCTCCGCCTACAATCGTCACGAGTACATCTGATGCATTCATAGGTCCTTTAATTTGTATAGGGTTACGTGCAACTAGGAGGGCGGGCGCACCTCCTCCAATCCGGCTAGGACTCCTAGTTCCTGCCATACTTCTCCTTTTTCTTTTCAATTAATTTGGAACTTTCCGCAAGTCCATAAATTAATAATTAGGAATCCTTGGGAGGTGGATGAGCCGGCCTAGGTGACCCTGGTGCCCATGCGGCTGGACCCACAAGTGTGGCGCGGCCCTAGGGCACTGAAGACGTGGAAACACACGTTCGTTGGGATACCCCAAGAGGAAGGTATGAAGTAGTGAAGCAGCAATTTTCCCTTAAAATCTAACAAGTTTATCGAACCAGTAGGAATTGAAAGAGCTTCAACACGGTGTCAGCGGCGCCGTTATGATCACTGACGTGGAGCTGCACACAACACAATCAAAGTACTTTGCCCCAACGAAACAGGAAGATTGTCAATCTCTCCGGCTTGCTGAATACAAATGATTAAACGTATGGTGTGGAAAGTAATGATGAGTGCAAAAAGGAACAGCGAGGAAATAAATGCTGAGCGTGATGGAAACGGTGTTTTTATCAGTGTGGAATAAAGGACCGGGGTCCACA
Source organism: Poa pratensis (assembly GCA_947311845.1). Classification (NCBI taxonomy): domain Eukaryota; kingdom Viridiplantae; phylum Streptophyta; class Magnoliopsida; order Poales; family Poaceae; genus Poa; species Poa pratensis. Next base: position 40,726,292 of record CAMZMU010000058.1, read on the forward strand.
GTTCACTAGTGGTGTCTCTCCATAAAACAGATAAATATGTTTGGTAAACAAATTACAGCTGGGAAATTGACAAAGTGCAAATGCATGACAATGCAAGATATGATAAGAACGTGTTCATTGTTAGATCTATTGGGCATTACATCAATATACATAGACCGCTTACTAGCTGCATCTATGACTAATAATCCACCCCGGGATAGCTTTTGTGTCTCCCGTGAGTATTAAGTTGCAAACAACAGATAAAAGCATTAAGCAAAGTGTGTAATGTAAACAATGCATATGACATATACATTGCAAAGTTGTTTTCTCCCTAGTGACAACAACACATCTACAGCCCTAGTCGTTTCTGTCATCTCGAGTCCAGGCTTCTAGAGGCATGAACCCACTATCTAGCATAAATACCCCCTCTTGCAGTCATTAGCATCTACTTGGCCAAAGCATGTTCTAACAACAGAGAGCATGCAGGAACATAGATAAAACATGGATATAAATAGATGAACAAACTTGATCATAACTTCACAATTCATCGGATCCCAGCAAACACAACATATAGCATTACATAAAGATGATCTTGATCATGTTAGGCAGCTCACAGGATCTAAACAGGATAGCACAAGGTGGTGAGACTACCAACTAGCTACTTCTATGGACCCGTAGTCCCGTGAGAACTTCTCACGAATCACTCCGGAGGCAGGCATGGTGATGAAGAGCCCTCCGGTGATGACTTCTCCTCAGGCGTGGTGCCGGAAGAACTCCACAACCCTCCCGAACTAGGGTTGACGACGACGACGGCGACGGAACTTTTCGTGGATTTCTGATCGGGTATTTAGAGTTCCCGAATAGATGTAATTTATAGGCGAAAGAGGGGCGCCAGGGGGGCACCAGGTGGGCCCACCCCTGGCCGCGCCGTGGGCCCGCCTCCTCTCCTGGGATGCCTCCTAGGCTTCTCCTTCGGACTGGTGCTTTGTTCCCATGCAGAAATAAATCGGGTAAATTGGCGTGCCTTTTGGAGAATATTTCCAGAAGAGAATTTCTGAAACAAAAAGACAGCAGAAAACAGGAACTGTCACTGTGGCATCTTGTAATAGGTTAGTCCCAGAAAATGCATAAAAATGATTTAAAGTGTAAATAAAACATGTGGTATTTAATATATAACAGGCATGGAACATTAAAAATTATAGATACGTTTTGGATGTATCAAGCATCCCGAAGCTTAGTTCATGCTCGTCCTCGAGTAGGTAAACGATAACAAAAAGATAATTTTTGAAGTGACATGCTACCAACATAATCTTGATCAAATAGTAATGTAAAGCATGTGAACTGAGATCAAATCATTCAAAGTAAATGTCTATATTGATATTAAACAAACTGATGATAAAGCAAGACAGTGAAACAAGTCAAAATCTTTCGTGGATGATGCTCTAAAGACATGAAACCGTACAAAGTTCATTATAGTTGATTTAAGTATTCAGTGTAGAAGTTCTATCCTTCTACTCAAGCATCAAGCAATTTTTCACAACACAGAAAGGATCCAGTCAAGTAAAAGCAAACATGAACGTCATGAATCAACTGTTTCGAAGTTTTACTCAACCAGTGAGCGTAAGCATTTGGTTTTGGCACCAGGGTGTTATGGCAAAGAGAATAATAATGGGGGTTTGGAAGGCCAATGGAAGAAGTCTCACAAAGCTGTAAGTGATCAGTAGACAAGAGGAAGTCTTATAATCGAAGCTATGCAAAGAGTAGTGATTGCCATGCAATGGATGCACATAGAGCTATATGTGTATGAAAACTCTCCAATGGAACTAGTGGGGTGCATCCAACTCGGTTGCTCACGAAGAGCTAGAGCACTTTTGAGGAGGCTCATCATTGGAATATACAACCCAAGTTCTATAATGAAAATTCCCCACATAGTTATACTAGTAAAACATGAAAACTCTCTCTCATGGAGTATAGGTGCTAAACATGAGCACAAATGATGATTATGAAACTGCAGGTGCTAAACATGAGCACAAGTGTGGATAAAGGATAGTAATGTTGCCCCCTCTCTCTTTATTTCTTTCTTTCTTTCTCTTTTTTTTTCTCTTTTTCTATTTTTTTTCTTTTTTTGTTTCTCTTTTCGATGGCCTCCATGGCTCTTTTCACTTTTCTCTTCCTCACTGTAGGGGCGACATCTTAATATGATAACACACTTTTTGGTACAAATAACTCATTGATACGTCTCAAACGTATCTATAATTTCTGATGTTCCATGTTGATATTATACCAATTGTTACATGTTTTCTATACACTTCATAGCATTTTTATGCATTTTCTGAGACTAACCTATTAACAAGATGCCACAGTGCCAGTTCCTGTTTTCTGCTGTTTTTGTATTCCAGAAAAGCTAGTCCGGAAATATTCTCGGAATTGGACGAAATTTGGACAGAACCTCCTATTTTTCCAACACGAAGACGGAGTCCAGAGGAGACACGGAGGGGAGCCACGTGGCACCCACACCATGGGGCCACGCGGGCCCCCCTGCCGCGCCGTGGGGTGGTGTGGGGCCCTCGTGGCTCCGCAGCCGCCGCCCTTTCGCCTATTTATTCCTCCCGACGCGAAAACCCTAAATACCCGAGCCATTATCCACGAAAAGTTCCAGAGACGCCGCCGCCATCAACCCTAGCTCGGGAGGGTTCAGAAGCTCTTCCGTCACCCTGCCGGAGAGGGGAATCATCACCAGAGGGCTCTACATCACCATGCCTGCCTCCGGAGTGATGCGTGAGTAGTTCATCCTTGGACTACGGGTCCATGGCAGTAGCTAGATGGTTGTCTCTCCACTTTATGCTATCGTGTTTGCTGGGATCCGATGAATATTGAATACTATGTCAAGTTGATTATCAATCTATCTTATATGTTATTTATGATCTTGCATGCTTTCCGTTACTAGTAGATGCTTTGCCCAAGTAGATGCTTGTAACTCCAAGAGTGAGTATTTATGCTAGATAGTGGGTTCATGCCTCCGGCAATCTGGGAGAGTGACAATAACTTCTAAGATTGTGGATGTGTTGTTGCCACTAGGGATAAAATAACTGATGCTTAGCTTAAGGGTACGCCATTAGGTCTAATGCATTTGTTTACTTTAAGCACATTATTTAATGCAATTATCCGTTGCTTGCAACTTAATACCAACGGGGAACTCGGTATGACAACCTGGCGGTGGATTATTAGTCATAGACGTTGTTGGATAACGGTCTATGTATTTTGTCGTAATGCCCACATGAATATCATAATAATCATCATGTCATATATATGCATTGTTATGCGCTCAATATTTTATCAATTGTCCAGCTGTAATTTGTTCACCCAGCATGTTAGTTATTTGTTATGGAGAGACACCACTAGTGAACTGTGGACCCCGATCCATTCTTTTACACTGATAATACAACCAACTGCAAACACTGTTCATTTTCATTCTCTGCAATTTACTACTTTTTTCCACACCATACGTTTAATCATTTGTTTTCAGCAAGCCGGTGAGATTGACAACCTCACTGTTTCGTTGGGGCAAAGTAGTTTGATTGTGTTGTGTGCAGATTCCACGTCAGCGCGCCACTGACAACCTTCCGAAGTGATTTCTTGCTCCTACTGGTTCGATTAAACCTTGGTTTCATACTGAGGGAAAACTGCTGCTACACTGCATCATACCTTCCTCTTGGGGTCTCCCAGCGAACGTGTGATCCACGCAATCACTCATAATGAACAAAACATGATGTATGGAACTGAGTGCCTCTGCCAGTGTAGCAGGATGTGCAATGATCTAACGTAACATGGGTAAAACCACACATCAGCTGTATAGAATCATGCAAAGCAATATATAACAATGATGAATGACAACAAGTCATGTAATGTAAGATGGAAGTTGCATGGCAATTTATCTCGGAACAGCTATGGAAATGCTGTGATAGGTAGTTATGGTGACTGTTTTGATAAAGATGTTTGGCTTATATGTAGGAGAACAAGAGGAAGTTCTCCCACGGAGTTTGGATGTACTGGCGAAGTATGCACAACTCTCAATGTGAGCAGAAGGCAATGCACATCACCGAAGAGGCTAGCAAAATTTGGATGGTGGAAGTGCCAAAAACCGTAGCTCAACATTAGTCAAAAAAGAACTCACAAGCTTATTGCAAACAACTAGCATGTTCAACATTAAGAGCATGATTAAATTTACTCCAAGGAGGGCCGTTCACGGCGGCACAAGTACCCCGTTAGATCCCTCGACCTTAGCACGCAACTATGTTATTACGAATTACTTTTCAGACATGAACAGCTATCAAGACCAACTACACCTTCAACAATTTTAGTAGAGTTTGTAGTACGGTACAAGCTTTAATAACACAACCACTAATAAATTTTAACTTAAGTAACCAGCAAGCATTAACATCTAATTTCTTAATATCTCAAAACATTTGCAAGGAATCAAGTTATCAAAGTTCAATGATCTACAAGACTATGCAAATTTTCCGTTATACAACTACCACACACTTAGCATTTTCTGTTCCAACCAGATGCCAATCAACTTATTTAAACAACTCTCCAAACAAATATAAGTGAAGCAAGAGAGTACTTTCTACAAAAGAACTAATAGCTCTGAACAAGAGGTACATGAAAAAACGAGAGCTAGAAGCTAACAAAACATAAACAGAATACTCAACAGATATAAGTGAAGAACAAGAGTATTCTAAGAAAAAGCGGAGCGTGTCTCTCTCCCACACAAGAATGCTAGGATCCAACTTAGTTATGATCAGAAAACAAAACAAAACAAAAACAAAAACAAAACAGAAAATAAAAACACACAGACGCTCCAAGAACAGCACACAACATGTGAAGCAATAAAAATATAGTCTCACTAGAGATGACCTGATAATTTGTTGATGAAGAAGGGGATGCCTTGGGCATCCCCAAGCTTAGACGCTTGAGTCTTCTTGATATATGCAGGGAGATCCATGGGAGCTTCTTCCCAAGCTTAAGCTTTTCTCTCTTCTTGATCTTCTTGTATCATCCTCCTCTCTTGATACTTGAAAACTTTCTTCACACAAAGACAACTCGTAGACTTCATTAGAGGGGTTAGTACATCAAAACATAAGCTCACTTGGTTCTGTAAAGACACATTGCATAATTTCATTTTAAACATTAGCTACTGTTACTAAGCAAGATCCTGGTCTCCCCCCGAAGAACGTAAATCAATACTTGCAAAAGAGACAATGCAAAACAAAAACAGAATCTGTTAAAACCAGAACAGTCTGTAAAGAAATTCGAGGTACTTCCGTTGCTCAAATCAGAAAACGGTTAACTAAGAAAGATAGATATAAAGCTCAGGCTTCTGCTCAAAAATTTGCAGATTAAGATCATGTTCTGTGATTTTTGGATTTTCGTACAGTAAAGAACAGAAATCTGTTTCTGGACAGCAAACCAAACTTTAACACTTTCTTGCATCAGAGGCTTTTCTTGGCACAAAAACAAAACAAAAAGGATACAAAGGAGTTGTTACAGAAGTAAGCAACATCCTTGACTAATAAAAACTAAAACAAAAGATAATGGGTTGCCTCCCAAAAGCGCTTTCTTTAATGCCTTTTAGCTAGCTAGAAGATTTTAATGATGCTCTCATAAGAATAAGAGTTAAAAAAAAAGAGAGCATCAAGAGGCAAATATCAAACACATTTAAGTCTAACCCACTTCCTATGCAAAGGAATCTTGTAATAAAATAAATTATTGAAGCATAAAGCAACTAGCATAGGAAGATGAAACAAATGCAACTTCAAAACTTTCAACATAAAGAGAGGTGTTTTAGTGACTTGAAAACTTTTACAACCATATTTTCCTCTCTCATAATAACTTTCAGTAGCATCATGAACAAACTCAACAATATAACTATCACATAAAGCATGCTTTTCATGATCTACAAACACATAGTTTTTATTAAGCTCAAAAACAGTGGGGTCATTAAACCCACTTTTGACAATAGCAGTATAATTAATATCATCAGGCAATATAGGACCATCATCAAGAGCATTATCATATATAACAGTAGGGAGCACATTTTTACTTTCTGTTATTTCTTCTTTTTCTTGAGTCAAGGAATTGTTACTTCAAATTTATCAAAAGGAGATATTTCAATAGAATCATAACATTCAACAATATAGCATTCTTCTCCTTAGGTAGGCATGGAGGGTAATCATATAATGTAAGATTTAAAGAGTTACTATCATTAGAAGGTAGATCCTCCTTTTGTTCATCACTCTCTTCCTCTTTTTCATCCAATGAGCTTTCAGTTTCAGCAATTTCTTCTTCCATAGGTTCCTGCAAGACATCAGTTTCTTCTTTTGGAGGATAAGTTTTCTCAAGAAATTCAGTAATATAAGGATTATCATTGTAATATTCAAGGCAATATCCAAGTATAGCAAAATTCTCAGATTTATAAGGAGCATCATAAGTATTCTTAAGCAAAGCAGTAATTTCATAGGCACCCTTAAAACAACAAATTCTTCAATTTGTTCAAGATTATCAAAGTCATAGTTTCCTTTGGCATAAGAAGCCAAGGTCTCATCATCATTATAATGCACTGGAAAGGGAGGTGTTTATGCCTCCTACAGCAAAAAGATTCATTAAAGCACCAGGATTCATCATATGTAGAGCACAAGTTTCTAGCAAGACTTTTCAATTTATCTATTTGTTCCCATAAATATTTCCCTTTTTGTGACAAGCGGTATTCCTTATAATATTTTTGTTGATCCTCCGTGAACCCACCTTGCCAATATAAACTAGTTTCAAAGAAGTTAACCATAGATAGCAAATAAAGAACTAGACATAATAACAAGAAGAACAGAAAAATACTAGTTGCTGAAATTTTAATTTTTTTGTGGTTTTTGATTTTTAGTGCAAACAAGATAAAATAAAAAAAACAAGCAAGACAAAACAAAGTAATGAGATTGGTGGCGTGTAACTCCCCTTGCTGTAGCTTCCAATTCCCGGCAACGGCGCCAGAAAATATGCTTGATGACGTGGAAACACACGTTCGTTGGGAGACCCCAAGAGGAAGGTATGAAGTAGTGCACAGCAATTTTCCTTGAAATCTACCAAGGTTATCGAACCAGTAGGAATTGGAAGAGCTTCAACACGGTGTCAGCGGCGCCGTTACGATCACTGACGTGGACCTGCACACAACACAATCAAAGTACTTTGCCCCAACAAACAGGAAGGTTGTCAATCTCCCCGGCTTGCTGAATACAAAGGATTAAACGTATGGTGTGGAAAGTAATGATGAGTGCAAAAAGGAACAACGAGGAAATAAATGCAGCGTGGTGGAAACGGTGTTTTTATCAGTGTGGAATAAAGGACCGGGTCCACAGTTCACTAGTGGTGTCTCTCCATAAAACAGATAAATATGTTGGGTAAACAAATTACAGCTGGGCAATTGACAAAGTGCAAATACATGACAATGCAAGATATGATAAGAACATGTTCATTGTTAGATCTATTGGGCATTACATCAATATACATAGACCGCTTACTAGCTGCATCTATGACTAATAATCCACCCCCGGGATAGCTTCGTGTCTCCCGTGAGTATTAAGTTGCAAGCAACAATAAAAGCATTAAGCAAAGTGTGTAATGTAAACAATGCATATGACATATAGACACAGCAAAGTTGTTTTCTCCCTAGTGGCAACAACACATCTACAGCCCTAGTCGTTTCTGTCATCTCGAGCCCAGGCTTCAGAGGCATGAACCCACTATCTAGCATAAATACCCCCTCTTGCAGTCATTAGCATCTACTTGGCCAAAGCATCTTCTAACAACGGAGAGCATGCAGGAACATAGATAAAACATGGATATAAATAGATGAACAAACTTGATCATAACTTCACAATTCATCGGATCCCAGCAAACACAACATATAGCATTACATAAAGATGATCTTGATCATGTTAGGCAGCTCACAAGATCAAAACATGATAGCACAAGGTGGAGAGACTACCAACTAGCTACTGCTATGGACCCGTAGTCCCATGAAGAACTACTCACGAATCACTCCGGAGGCAGGCATGGTGATGAAGAGCCCTCCGGTGATGATTTCTCCTCGGCGGGGTGCCGGGAAGAACTCCAGAACCCTCCCGAACTAGGGTTGACGACGACGACGGCGATGGAACTTTTCGTGGATTTCTGATCGGGTATTTAGAGTTTCCGAATAGATGTAATTTATAGGCGAAAGAGGGGCGCCGGGGGGCACCAGGTGGGCCCACCCCTGGCCGCGCCGTGGGCCCGCCTCCTCTCCTGGGATGCCTCCTAGGCTTCTCCTTCGGACTGGTGCTTTGTTCCCGTGCAGAAATAAATCGGGTAAATTGGCGTGCCTTTTGGAGAATATTTCCAGAAGAGAATTTCTGAAACAAAAAGACAGCAGAAAATAGGAACTGACACTGTGGCATCTTGTAATAGGTTAATCCCAGAAAATGCATAAAAATGATATAAAGTGTAAATAAAACATGTGTATTTAATATATAACAGGCATGAAATATCAAAAATTATAGATACGTTTTGGACGTATCAGGCACCCAGTGCCCTCTCCAGCACTCTCCCTCTTTACGGGTTTTCTCCGAAACTATTCTAGAATCCTATATAGTCTTTAGATAAAATCATCGATATTATCCAGCGATGTTAAAAACATTTTCTGTCATTCCGGGACAACTAATGTCTGCTTATATTTCTCCCCAAAAACTCTCAGCTCTTCCGGCATAATATGGCTCTCATGATAACTTCTCCGGAACACCTCCGATTGATATCAGAGTTGTTTCTAAGACATCAGAATAAATCCGACCACTCTCAAACATCACTACAAATTTGAGTGGTAGATTTGAATACCAATAACTATATTTGTTTTATACAAAACCTTTTAATCAAGACGCATCAAATTCGAGCAACATTGATTTCTTCGACTTCATTAATATAAGTCTAGTTTTGATTTTAGTGGGTTGAGAATCGCGTTTCACATCACAACAAGACACTTGACAGGCTTATTATAACATTTTTGTAATCCCTGTCTCACAAGAGATTATTATTGTCATGATAATTCAAATGACCAAATTTAATCATGAGTAATATGACTAAGAGACAATTCTTTTAGTCAACATGTTATAATAGATTAAGCCTTTTCGTTAACTTATCAAATTTCTTTGATTTCTATTTTAATTCTTCTATCTCCCACTTAATTTTATGAAACATTGAGATATCATAGCATATCTTATTAATGCTTCAGTGAAATTTAATCAGTTGGGAATATCCATTTTGCCTAGTGAATTTCGAAATTCACAAGTGCCTAGCACATTAATGGATTTAGCTTTATCACTTAATTTGTAGATAATATTAAAGTCCCAATTAAAACCAACAAAAGGTATATCTCAAATTCAATGATTAAGCTATCATAAGCATCACTCAAAATTAAGTAATACTTTAAATCAAAATATTTCAAGACTTAATAACAAAACTAAATGACATAATAAATAATAAAGATCATAACTTTGAGTTTCCCAGATTGAATTCCTCACACATATCTTAAACTTCGAACGTAACTTTGTTCAAAATTTCAAAATATTCATTACAAAATGATCAAACTGGAAATAACTCTAAATTAAAATTCTAGTGTAGATCTTTTTATTGACTTGCACTCAAACGCGTCTTCCACTTATGTTTCCCGCTCCTCTTGCCTCTTTTCCTTCTTGCAAAATGAGATATGTCGCAGGTTGTTAAACCCCACTTGAAGACGTCTTGTATATTTATTCTCAGTTAAGTTGTAACCATTTTTTCTACATACTATTTATTCTCAGTTATGACCCTTTAAATTCTACTCCGTAGTATATTTGAAGTGGCTATCTCCATAACACTCGCAACCGATACTTCTTCCACACCGTGCAGCTCGTCGCCGAAAGATCAAATTTAGAACGTCTGAGCTTTACTGTTTCCGTAGCATGAAACGTGCAATCTTTAGAGATGTTCTGTTGCCTTAGCAAGCAATTTTCTGTTTGGCCCTGACAGGCTAGTTAATTGTGAATCCGAGTCGGGAACGAATTCGAAGACCGACTCTGCACGACTGCACCGACTCAGTAGTCCGAACAGAGCTAGTGTTCGCCTCCGCCTTTATATAGACGTTAGATGAGCGCTGGGAGATATCCCCAGGCAACTTGGAAATCCACAGGTTCTCGTCGGCGAGTTGTAACTCAAATCCCTCGGCGAGTTGAGGCGCGGAAGATCTGATCACCCGGTGGCCGACAAGGAGTTTCCGCTGAGGCCCAGCTCCGCCATGGCTAGCTACTCAGGCCTACAGATGCTGCAGCCGGAGGAGGCGTCCACCGGCACCGGCGAGGAGGGTTCACTGAGGAGGAAGGCGCCGACGGCCGGTCTCGAGGAGGGTGTAACAAAAGGGATAGCAGAGGACGGCTGCTCCAAGGTGGCGGACGAGAAAGATCAGGGTGGCCCTGCGACATGGTTGGTCGACGATGAAACGACGGACGAAGAGGACTACGACGACGGCGACTCCCGTTCGATGACGCGTTCTACGCCGAGCTCAAAGCACGTCATGAGGCGAAGGTCCTGTGTCAGGGCGGCCATGCGAGGAGGTTGGCCGACGACGAAACGACGGACGAGGAGGACGACGACGTCGACTGCCCGCTTGATGACGCGTTCCTGGCGGAGATCAAAGCACGTCACGAGGAGGAATTCGAGATGCTGTTGGCTGATATTATGATATAGTGTATGAGTTTACCGAAGCGAGCTGCTTTTGGAGGTGTTTGATCTCTGTTGAGAAACTTGCAACGGTGTAGTTCTATCTATAGAATTATGAGATTAGCGGAATATGATGGATGTTGTATTGAGCCTCATGGGCGAGTATATAAAGGGTACAAGACTTGGAGGGCAAGAAGCCTCTCCTAGAGATAAGGTAGGAGGCGGATTACAAATCCTATACTACCAAATATAGCTATACCGAATATATCTCTAACATCCCCCCGCAGTCGTAGCGGTAGCGTCGTGAACAACTGGAGCGTCGCGGACGGTCAGACTGGAGATAAGCCGAAGTAGAATCCAGTGGGCTGACATCCCCCGCAGTAGGAGCGGGAACGTCGTGGACGGTGTCGCGGCGCAGAGCTTGGACTGTAGAGGAAGCTGGTGAGGAGCTCAAGCGAGGTGATAGCCCTTTGTTGCCGATGTCGAGGGAGCCGAGAGCGTTAGGCGGTGCAGCCTTGGTTGGGGTAGCCGTGTGAGGGGTTGCCGTGGTCGATGTCATGGTCAGGGTTGCCGGTGTCGAGGTAGACGCAGAAGAAGCCGCATGCGCATAGTACGTGAGGAGACCGGGATGCGTCGAGGCAGTCGTCGAGGATGCCGATGCCGGAGATGATGCAGTACGAGCCGTCGAGGACGAGGTGCGGCCATTGTTTTGCCGGAACAAGGCGCACGTCGGGGACGAAGGCATACTCCGGTTTTGCCAGAACCGAGTACGCATAGAAGAAGTCGGTGACGCGGTCGAGACAGTCGTAGAGGAGGGAGTCGATGCCGATGTAGACGAGGCGCCGACCCGGGCTTGCCAGACCTGGGACACGTCGGGGACGAATGCACGCACCGGTGTTGCCAGTACCGTGCGTGCGGGGGCAGGGACCACCGTGAACCATACGCCAGCGTCGGAGGGACTAGCAGAGGAGGCCTCCTGAACGGTTGCGAGTCGCAGAGCGACGTAGAGAGAGAGATGTCGATGCAGTCCGCGGTTGTCGGAGTAGACGTAGTCGGGGACGGGGATGATGACGCTGGCGACGTGGTCGTGGTGGACGAAGACGTAGAAGGCGGCGAAGGCAGCGGCGGCCTGGGGTGGCCATGCTGGACGCCTGGACAAGGAGTGGTCGGCGGGACCTGCGACGGCCTGAGGTGGCCAGCAGGTTACCTGTAGAAGGCGGCGGCGTTTACTCGAAGTAGGCGAGAAAGAAACCCGGCGGCTTGACGAAAACCATGCGTGGACGGTGGCGTTCCCGCGCCTGGGGAGGCGACGCGGCGCATACCACGTAGAAGTCGACACGCGGGGACGGCGGAGTGGACCGCGTGCCGCGGCGCTACGGCCTGAAGAGGCGACGCAGCGGCAGTGCGCGGTCGGGGCGACGGCGGGTGTCGCCAGCCGCGTATACGCCTGGGAAGGCGCGTTGGCAGCCGGCAACATGGACCAATGGCGGCGGCGCGGCAGTCCGAAGGGGTGACGCGGCGGCAGCCTGTAGCTCGATCGGTGATAGGCGCGTGCTCGGGGACGTGCTTGGCATAGACAGCCGCGCGTTCGGTTGATCAGACCGACGCAGCGCGGTACGCGCCATGGCGGCGACGACGACGCGCAGATCGGAGTCAACGGCGAAGTTCTCGGTGAAGTCCCGATCGATGACGTCGAAGACAAACCGGCGATGGAGACCTTGCAAGCGAGAGAAGCCGGTGGCGACGCATCGAGGCGTCCCTTGGACGGCGCGTCCGGCCTGGCTGCGCGGTGCCGACGAATCGATCAGTGCCGACGAATCAGGTCTACTTGTGCTGCAGCCCTGCACCCCAAGCAAAGCGTTAACCGTCGAGGAGGTACGCTGAAGAGGAAGGCGCCAACGATCGACCTCAAGGTGTGCGCCACAAAAAGGAAAGAGGACAACGGACGGCTGCTCTGCTCCATGTCGGCCGAGGGCTTGTCCGGTTGTGGCACACAAGATGATGGACGAAGTTGAGGATGGGGACAGCGAAGAGGCGGACGACGGCGACGAGGATGAGGAGGAGGAGGACTTCGACACGGTCTACGCAGAGTGCAAAAAACAGCACGAGGAACACTTCCAGCAGCTGCTGGATAGCTTACCGTTTGTGCTGAAGTTTAAAGATTACTCCATTGATTCCGATGGCGAAGAGGATGGTCCAGTGTTATGGAAGTGAGGTTTTAGGATCAGCATCAGCATGTATCGATTATTTGTATCCGGATGAAATTCAGAGCTGATGCATCAACGTGTTATTAGGGCACCTAGATCTAGATGTAGTGTAGGAGTACCGATGTAAGCTATCCGTGTTAGATGATTTATCTCTGTTGAGGAATGGCATTCTTTTGTTGTTGTAAGCTATCTGTGTTAGATGATTTATCTCTCTCCTGAGGGATGGCATTCTGTTGTTGAAGTAAACAACCTTCATCGTTCCGCTGACGAGCTGGTTAATCCGCAAGGCTGGTCAGAAATGACAAAGAAAAGCAAAAACTGGCTTAATTGGTCCTACCAAGAATTCATGATCCAGCCTGCTCTTGGTAATAAATTGATCAGCTCTACGCTTTACTTTGAGAGATTAACATTAACACCACAGAATTCACGATGTAAGTAACAACTGTCATAAGCTAGCTGCTTTCAATCAACAAAACGAAAAATATAAGCAATAAAGAAGAACTGAAATTTGGGCAATGCGCGAAACTGAACAGCAAGCTGAAAGGCACGGCAGATATTACTTAGAATGGCGTAGCAGAAAAATAAAGGGAGCAAGGAAATATCTCCGCATTAAAATTTTGAAATGCCACCAGTCATTACTTTCATCAAAGAACAGCAACTTTGTTACAAGATATGTATACGCAGTTCAAAACAACACCCTCACAAGTCATAACCAAGGCAATGAAGCTGAGTTGTACTGTTTTATAGACTGGACATGATTCAATATGAGCATAGCCTCTTGCACTTAAGGAAGTTATAACATCTTAGTTTATTGGAAGTCAAGGGTACAACAACCAAGCATTATCATTGGAAAATGAAAATATGACCAAGCAACTAGTCAAAGACATTGGACAAGCGATGATCATTATTCACTCTCTTTTGCTTCGGCCATTAGCTGTGCTTGCATTTTCTTTATCTCCAGCTCCCTTTCCATCCTTTCTTGCTGAAACAACAAGACAACTTTTAGCTGCTTCCAGAGAACAGTCCTATACATTTGTACACAGTTTTTAAAACTACCTATCAACATACATTAATAGTACCAGTACATGACTTTGCAAACGGTACTTCAAGTGGTAGTGACTTCGATGGTGTGGTGTGTATGTGGGTCGGACGCGAACAGGTGGTGATTGCGTTTTGGGTGGAAACGACACGCAGAACACCAGAAACCAGTGTCTGTGTTTCACTAGCACTAAAGCCTCGAGATAAATTTAGAGAAACGATAATCCAAAGAAGAGTTGAACTTACAAATGTAGAAAACATAATTCTAAGCCCAGCCCCCAAGGAAACATAGCTACAAATACATTACACCTCTCACTCTGGAGTTTCAAGTTTCAACACAATCCATTGCCACAATACGACCTTTGGGGGACAATGGAGGGTGATATTTAATACATGATCAGAGAGGCATGTGGGGAAGGTGACAGAAAACACAGCTTAATGTGTTTGTAGATGCATTATAGGTCCCCTTGTTTACCTTTAGCATGAACCGCAACCATCAGGAGTGGAAGAGTCGATTTGAGTCACTAAGTAATCACTCATAGACTAGTTTGACTAGTTTAATTAGTGATAAGCCCCGCATACGAAAATGCAGAAGGGTGCAATTTAGGGTTGATATGAGCTCCATGTAACAGAAGGGTGCAATTTAGGGTTGATATGAGCTCCATGTAACAAAAGGGTGCAATGCTAGCCAGCAAGGGATATTAGCCCTAATTTCACTCGGATGATTAGAAGCTACATCAATTCATTCCCAAAGAATTTCTCGATTAACTACGCAGCAATAGGATAGGCTATACCAAACAAGAAAACAGGTTAGATGGATATTCATAATGTAACCCTGGTTTCATAGTGGTGAGTTTTCTGTTGAGTGCTTACAGCAGCAAGAAAATGGTCCAACTCAAGCTAATTGTATTTGGACTAAGAGACTGAACTCTGTCACTAACTAGATTCATCTAACATCCTATGTCAAGTTCTACTGTGGTAGGGATGAAAGACTGAAATCAAATATATATAGCTGTGAAAGACCAGAAGGAACTATTCTGGGAGGCGGAACTACCGTACAGCTGTGGAGTTACAACATTACCGCAGTAGATTCATCTAACATTACCGCAGTATGACGGAAACAACATACATGCGTTTACTGCGGTAACCTTCTAAAATGTGAATCTCTATAATCTCTAGTGCTTGCACAGTCTTATATGTTCAGATACAACTCCTATGACACCTATATGTTCCACCCTTTCGGTGCTGCAACTCCGAAATCCACCATTTCTCATTTCCATATCACTGTGCTGCTTGTAAAAATTGAAATGTAAATCGTAATTCCGAGTCCGCGAGAAGGTCGCAGAACCCCGGACGAGAGGAATTCCCCCGCTCCAATCTCGACAGCACACCTGAACAAGCAAGCCTAACCTACTCCCAGGATCTACGGTTCATCCATTCGATCAGGTACGACCCAGCAAGCTCGCGCGCCAAAGCCGCGATCCACGATTCGATCAGAGCTAGTCGCGGACGCTGAAGACCTAGATCTGACGCCACGAGCTAACGAATTTAGTGGGGGAAATGGAATTAGGCCAGCGGTTAGGTTACCTTCTCGTCCTGGTGGAGGGCGATCCAGACGTGGACCTTGTCCATGGACTCCCAGAAGAGGAACGCGCCGAAGGTCATCGCGAAGAAGGTCGCCACACGCACCATCTTGCTCTTCTTCTTCTCCCTCTCCGATCTCTCGTCCCGGCGGATTTGGATTTGGCGACGGCTGCGGGTGGGGATGGACGGCATACCTGGCTCCAATCACGACGGTGGGGATTAGATTTTGGGCTGGGAGGACTGAGTTGAACTGGGCCTCATTTCAGCCTGTCTAGTGAGTAGTGAGAGAGGTCCAACATTCTTTTCAGTGAGTATACTGTATACCCTCTTCCCTAAAAAAAAAGGTGAGTATACCCCTAAAAAACCAGCAGATATGCACGTTTGTTTATCATACAGATTACAGAACAGTGAGGTACATATGGGAAAGTATTTTTGGTTCCCGAGGTCCAGTGCTCCCTCTGTTTTAAAAAATTCAAAAATCAAATTTGTTAGTTTAAACAAAATTGAAAAAAAATCCTAGTGTAGCCTATTATGTATCCCACATACGTGAAAAATTTCAATTTAAAATACTTTAAATTAGGACTACATAAAAATAACAAAATCTGATAAAACTTAGATTTGAACATATGTATACTTAGTTCCACATTTTTGACATTTCTGTGTAGCTCGGAAAACAAATTATTTGAGGTTAATATTTCGCATGTTCATGGAGTATACTATTAACTACACCCGGATTTTGTTTCAGAATTTTTTTAAACTCACAAATATGATTTTAAATTTTTTTAAATTTGAGGGAGCATTGGAATTCGGGAGTCAAAAATCTCCCCTCGGTACACATACCTTTTATCAGAAATTGATTCTTCAGTAACTAACTGTGCAATGATTTGTCTTGTAACTCTTGAATAGGTTGGAGAAATAGTCATATTTTATCTTGAATTCCAAATGAAAACATGCCCCCCAACAGTTCAGAAAACTGTTGTATAATGGCAGGTGACAGGCAGAACTGATTTACTCTAGCAAAATAGCACTACTACAGGACGTCAGGGTCGTACTAATTTCTGAAACACGACGAACAACCAGGAGTACCACCATTTTGGCCGAAACAACTCTCTCATGAAGTCCGTTTCAAAAACAAAACAAAAAACTCTCTCATGAAGAAACGGCAAAATCTACGATAACCCCCCAGTTCGCGCGCCTTCTATCATATGCCCCCCTTTGTGTCACTGACATGTGGGGTCCGGCCCCACATGTCAGTGACACAAGGGGGCATATGATAGAAGGCGCACGAACTAGGGGGGTTATCATCAATTGCCCCGGGTGGATGTACTCCGGCTGGTCCCGTTGTTAAGTGCGAAGTTCTGGAAGAAGGAGTTGGTGGGGAGCGGCGCGGAGAGGAGCTCGGGGGCGAAGAAGCGGGCCGGGTCCGGGAGCACCGTCGACGCCGCCCGCGGGAACACGGGGGACGGCGGTGACGGGGGAGGCATGTCGGGCTGCGGCGGCGGGGTGGGGTGCCAGTAGAGGAACGCGGCGAAGGCCACCGCGAGGTATGTGGCGAACTGCGCCATCCTCTTCCTCTCCATCGCCGTCTGACGGGATAGACAGGAGGTCTGCTGGCTGCGATTATATAGGCGCCGCCGCCGCCGCCGCCTCGCCGGTTGATCTCTCTCTCTCCGCGGCGGACTGCAATTGGCGACGGCCTCGTCCCCCTTTGGAAAGGGATGGCCAGGATGGAACGTCTACCGTGCTATTTGGTCCTTTCGAGATGTTTTGATTGTTCTAGTAGTAGTACCTGGTAGCGAAGTAAACATTACCCAGGTTATCTCATTAGATTTTGGTAGTTTTTCCTAGCTTTGGCAGCAATGGTTAATTTACATTTTTACACAGGACTGATGCAACCGTCTCTCCAATCTTTTGGTGACTGAGTGAAGCAAATCTCAATTCAAAAAATGAGTTCCAGATTTTTTTTTGGAAACTTGAAATATGATTTTCAAATTATCGGAAATAATGGGCTAGATGTAGCTCGGCCTCCATTTGCACTTTCCGAGAAGGAAGAGTCAATCACAACAACGATGGCAAAGCAAAATCAGGGTAAGAACCAACAAATGCACTCAGACCGTCAGTCAGTATAACACAGAGAATAATGAATAATCCTCCTTGGGCAAGACAAACCACGCCAGCAACATCTTATAATGCGATTTGGCTCTTTTACAAAAACTTCGCATATACAATGGCGACACAAACCACGCCAGCAAAATCTTATACTGTGATTTCACTACACCAGGTGCGATGGGAAAGACGAAGTTGCTATAACAGTACCGTGCCAACACATTAGGCAACAAGCTTCCTCCATGCAGACTACCCATTTTCATACATCAAGAAAACTTCCTTCCTTACCATTTATTTTTTTCATGGGATAGACAATACGTATATGCATTTTCAGGTATCAATATAATCAGCCTGCAATCCTGCCCCCTTCTACAGATTGTCCAGCTTGCTTCTGTCGGTGGGGCAACAAGTATATGCATTTTCAGCTATCAATATAATCAGGCTGCAATCCTGCCCTCTTTTACAGGTTGCCCAGCAACGCTTCTAGCGAAGCAGTAGTTACTCATGGGTGCGACCGCCCTCACTGGAGCAGCCCACTCCTTTTCCCCCAACCCATGGCTATTATGTACAGAACCGTGCAGCCGGCGATGGTCCCGAAAGTGGTTTCCCAGAATTTCACATGTGCTGCTTGTGTCTCCGCGGGAGTTACGGGACTGTAAAGTGATATACCAATGTTCATCCCGAAAAGACCAACGACAGCCACTCCAGCGGTAATGACAACAGTTGCAGTCGAGAGCATGACCCCCATCTGTAGAAGCTGATTTTGCTTGTCATCCAACATTATGTTGATGTAATCCTCGGTATCATCAACGTACTCCCTCAGCTTCAAGCAAACATACAACACATATAAGCTTAAGAATTTGATTTCAAACGTTGTATATAGAACTCCCTACACCGATGTCCCGTGATTAGAAAGAATATTGTTGTCAGCAAATGGCACATCAGATAATCGTTCTAAAGAATCCCCAATAAAACCAATTGAATGAAAATGAACTCAACCAAAAACAAAACAATGTCGTCTGATGTAACAACAAACTTCTAGTTCTAGAGTGCCCTAGCTCCTAATATTAGCGTTAAACGCATTATTTCCAAAACATTTTATAACTTCTACAACAATTTTCTTGTTTACCTATTGTAATAGCATTGTATGTTCTGAACATACCACATATAGCCTATAAATTCACGCTTTGGATCTAAAGTTATTTTATCTGCTGAGCAAATAATTCCTGTTGACAATAATAAGTGGGCACGAACTCAGCAATATTTGGAATGATGAAAGTAACACGGGAAAGAGAACAGCTCTTACGTGTGAAAGCTTATTTAGTGTGCCATCAATTTGCACAAAGTAGGCCTCCAAAAGCATCTCCAGTTCTTCAATGTGGGGCTTATAATCAACAAAGCTAACATTGCTTCCAGTTCCATCTGGCTCGCTTCTATAATCTTCATTCCTACACACAAATGAAATGACTGCATGCATGAATTCAGACCAGTCAAGAGATATTTATGGGCTACACAAATACAGATAGGAGTACATCTGAAAGAAGAAAGTAGAGATGCCTCGCTTTGACGACTTACCTATCCTCCTCTAGCTGAGATGGATCGTGATCATCAACCTCAACCTCAACTCTAGATGAAGTCTCACTGATATCTTGACGAGTAAGTTTTTCTGTCAAGTACATTTCAGCCATATCCATTTCATCATCCAATAGATGTTCAAGTTCATCCCTTACCTGTCAGAAAGTAAATTTTATCAAGGTGGAATTATTGTGCAAGTGAATAAGCTTTTGCGAAGAAATTATAGAGGGAAAGAACAGATATAGAGGTGGGCGGTGTTAGGTGTTCCCTCTCTGTTCTCTCTTCTCTGTTCTCTCTAGCAAATGAAGAAAACAGGGGACTAGCACTATAGAGGAGCACACCAAGTTTCAGGCAACAAATGCCTTCCTTTTCTATTAGATTTTGCAGCAACGAATGCTACACCACACAGGCAACGAATGCCTACAAGCTTGGCAACCTATGCCTACTGTGCAGCAACAAATGCTACACTACAGCAACAAATGCTGGCAAACCTTAGCAACCTATGCTTGCCCTCAGCAACCTATGCTAGGACTCTCCTTACAACTTACTTCCCTCCATATAGAGTGCCTCTCCTTATATAGAGGGTTCAAGGTCGGTGCTACCGCATTCTAGAGGCTTCTACTACTTCCTACTGCTGCCCTATCTTACAGCCTAAGAATTACATATAAATAGAGTACTCTAGAACATACTAGCACCCACTGACTTAACTCAGATAGCTGCAAACATATTGCAGCATGCCTATCTACTCAGGACACAACTCATGTGCTCTGTGAACCAGCACACAACCTATGTGTGTTCACATTATAGCCTGCACATAACCTATGTGTGCAGTTTACACTATGACAAGATTACATCAGGCCAACAATCACCCCCCTAATCTTGTCATCTTCAATTAGCGCTGGATGTTCATCCGCCGACGTGAAAAACACTTGTTCTTTCTTCCGGCTGTGGCACTCGAGCGAGTAGTGACCACGGACGCCACAGTCGTAGCACTTCCCCTTGTTCTTCCCAGCCTTGCGCCCACTACGCACACTGGTGTCGGGTCGTTGCTATTGTCCTCGTCGTTCTGTCCGCTGGCATGACCGCGGAGAGCACCAAGATCACCCTTTCCTCGACTGACCACGTCATTGGACGACACATATCCAGCTTCCATAGGACCGGCACACAGTCCTTCTTGGTCCTCGAATCTTGCGGCTCTGATACCGATTGTTAGGTGTTTCCTCTCTGTTCTCTCTTCTCTTTGTTCTCTCTAGCAAATGAAGAAAACAGGGACTAGCACTATAGAGGAGCACACCAAGTTTCAGGCAACAAATGCCTTCCTTTTCTATTAGATTTTGCAGCAACGAATGCTACACCACACAGGCAACGAATGCCTACAAGCTTGGCAACCTATGCCTACTGTGTAGCAACAAATGCTACACTACAGCAACAAATGCTGGCAAACCTTAGCAACCTATGCTTGCCCTCAGCAACCTATGCGAGGACTCTCCTTGCAACTTACTTCCCTCCATATAGAGTGTCTCTCCTTATATAGAGGGTTCAAGGTCAGTGCTACTGCATTCTAGAGGCTTCTATTACTTCCTACTGCTGCCCTATCTTACAGCCTAAGAATTACATATAAATAGAGTACTCTAGAACATACTAGCACACACTGACTTAACTCAGACAGCTGCAAACATATTGCAGCATGCCTATCTACTCAGGACACAACTCATGTGCTCTGTGAACCAGCACACAACCTATGTGTGTTCACATTATAGCCTACACATAACCTATGTGTGCAGTTTACACTATGACAAGATTACATCAGGCCAACAGATATAGAGGTGGGCGGTGGTCAGATGTGTGTATGGTGAAGGTGAGGGTGAAGGTTTGCGTGGTTTGGGGAAATTCTATCAGAGTTATGGAGGTCAAACAAGTAGTGATGTTAAAATAGCCAGCAGAATGAAACAACACGTTTGACAACACCTACCTATGATAGTATGATACATAGACAGCAGAAATTGACATGAAATAGATTTAATCCTCGAACAAGTAAAATTACCTTCTGCACACGTCCAGAGATTGCCACCAGACGGCTCTTAATTTGCCTAACTCGCTCAAGATTCAATGTACTGATCTTCGAAGTTAGTTCATCCAATGCTGGATATGCCTCTTTCTCCAGAGTCCCAGTCTGCGGAAATAAACAGGCCAGTCACTGTCTGCAACCACCAGTAGTCCATGTTTCATTTGTTGATTGTGGAACTACTGCTAGTGCTATCTCAAACGTGATTTGTAAACTTTGTTCTCTTACATGTAATATACATTAAAATATAACAGGGAACAATCAGAAGACCACTACAGATGGGTCAGCTTGGGAACAGCGTCTACAGTAAGCACGACTCCATCTATTTATAAATAAAAGCATAAACAGGACTGCCCCAGGTTTTCTGGGAGAAACTTCCATAATCTCCAACAAGGCCTCAAGTTCATCTAATTAGCACATGTGAATAAATGACTGAATATCACATGTAATAACCAAAGTTCAATATTGAAAAAGTCATAGTGTGAACCATGGCCTGTTAAAACAAGCTATCCTAATATGGCAAATAGAATAGTCAAGTTGTTATTAAAAAATCTTGAACATGTATATGCAGAAATATGATTAGACACGTACTTCCTCTTCCAAAGATCTACAAGCTGACTCGAGGCACACTTCAAGCGCACGGAATTCAAAAGGTAAGATCTTGGTGCTTCCATCTTTCATTGTGGCCAACATGGGCATACTACTGCTGTGAGTCATTCCACCCATCGTGTTAGGAGTCCTCTTAGCCATCTCCAGTTCATGTCCTTTAGATGAACTAGGAGCAGGAAATGGTGAAGCAATCGCAGATGACTCGCCCTCGATATCAGTAAACTCTGCAGCCTGTTAAAAGCAGAAGAAATTTCACATATTCATACATCCCATGATGCCTTATAACAGTATGACAATCGCTTCTAGAAAGCAGAAAACCCAAGTGGAATGGCCTAAGTGTCAGAACCAACAACTTATATTTTGCATAAAACCTATTTGACCGCCCATGTCCTCTTACATGCCTCCAGTCACTAAAGTGCAAAATCCGCCAAGTCAGCGGAACATGTATTATGTTAACTGTATGAAGGCCTGATGTTGTTTTTAGCAAACGTCAAGTTCAGTTCAGCAGTAATTTCTCAAAACAAGACTGAAAATATGGGTGCTCTAACAGATGTACAAATCAACTTGTATTCTTGTGGCCATGGTGTTTGGACAAGTCTGAAGAAATGGGTGCTTTAACAGTTGTACTCCACCTCAAGGGAAGCACCAACGCAACTGGACAAGTGCAGTATCAAGAAACAATGAATGACAGCTGATCACACATCACACACCAAAGATATAGTTCTGCCAAGAATTACTACCACTGGCAACATTTATTTCTCAAAATAAGACTGAAAATATGGGTGCTCTAACAGATGTACAAACCAACTTGTAATCTTGTGGCCATATAGTGTTTGGACAAGTCTGAAGAAATGGGTGCTCTAACAGTTGTACTCAACATCAAGGAAAGCACCAGCGCAATAGGCCAAGTGCCGTATCAAGAAACAATGAATGACAGCTGATCACACACCACACACCAAAGATATAGTTCTGCCAAGAATTACTACCACCGGCAACATTCAGGTCCTAACATGTTAGTATTTTCCAGTGTTTTTTTTAGAGCACAACAAGTGGTTTCGATATATCTATGACTCAAAATCTTAGAAAAACAAGTCTCCCCCATAGCTCTCCTTTCCATCAACAGCTTGGATATTGTACCACAATTATTTTACTATACCAGTCTAAGAGCAACTCTAGCAGATACCAAATAAGGCCCCGGCCCGGAAAATAGCTGCTTTTTTCAGGGTCCAGGGAAAAAATTCTGCCCGACCAGACGCCGGATAAGCCCTTGTACCGGAAAACTTTTTCCGGGGAACAGGATATGTCAACCGCGGTTCCAAATCAGTTCCGTTTTGGAGGCTTATTTCCCCGCACCCCGCACTCTTGGCGGCAACCCTCCCGCGCTGAATATTGAGCTTCCCTCTCCTCCTCCCCGCGCCTCCCTCCGCCGCCGCATCTCGCCGCCGCGCCTGGTCGCCCGCTCCCGCCCCCGCTTCCCCCGCACCGCGGAAAAGGGTCACGGGACCCCGGCGAGTCGATTCCGCCCAGTTCTGGCCCCGGGGGAGCCGTGCCCCATCCGCACGGACGCGGCCGCCGCCGCCATGGATCCGGCGCCGAGGTCGCGCGCGAGGCCTGTTCCCACCGGGAGCGGCAGCTCTGGGCGGGTCTGACCAGCGGAGACACTCTCATGCTCGCGCGGTCGTCTGAGTCGTCGTTTTCGCTCACTACTGCGGGTGAGGAGCTCCGCCGTCTCGGATCCGGCCTTCGGTGGTGAAGAAGGTGCGTTTTTCTCTCGATTCGGTAGTTTTAGGTTTACTAGATAGAGGATTTGTAGTTTAATTTAGCAAAAATATTTATTTGCTAGATGGATTGGAGTTCTTCGTCGTCGTCCTCCTCCGAGTCGGATGATTCCGAGATTGAGGACATGCTTTTCGACGATGATATCGAGCACATGCTCATGGCGCATGTCGTCAAGCAATACGAGACCGGAGTCAAGAGGAAGAGGCGAGGCTCGACGGTCGGCCGTCTTTGCATTCCCTGCAACCGAGCGCTCGGAAGTGCTTTGCTAATGAAAGACTACTTCGCCGAGGTACCGACCTATCCGGCTCACCTTTTTCGTGGGCGCTGCCGTATGCGTAGATCGTTATTTGTTAGCATTGTCGAAGGTTGCGAGCAAAATTGCCGATTCTTCGTTCAACGAAGAAATGTCGTCGGTTTGCTTGGTTTCACTTCATACCAAAAGATATCAGCGGTTATGAGAGTGATAGCATACGGTGTTCCGGCTGATTACACCGACGAGTATCTTCGCATTGGCGAAGATACCACGATCAAAAGCGTGCGTGTTTTTGCCAAAACATTGATCAAGGTTTTTGGCAAAGTGTACCTCCGAAGTCCTAATGAAGAGGAGACAAAAAGATTGATGGCGGCAATGAAGCTAGGGGTTGGCCGGGCATGCTTGGTAGTGTGGATTGCATGCATTGGAGGTGGAAGAATTGCCCGGTGGCTTGGCATGGTCAGTACACCGGTCATCACCGTGATCCTACCATAGTACTCGAAGCCGTTGCTTCAGAGGATTTTTGGATTTGGCATTGCTTCTTTGGTTTGTCGGGATCTCTCAATGATATCAATGTGTTGCAAAGATCACATCTATTTGCTCGGCTTGCTAGTGGAGATGCCCCGGCTTGCAACTACACCGTCAATGGCATGACTACACCATGGGGTACTATCTTGCCGATGGTATATATCCTTCTTGGTCAAAATTTGTGAAGACCATTTCAAAACCGGCTAATAAGAAGGATTCCATCTTTGCCAAAGCTCAGGAAGCATGCCGAAAAGATATTGAAAGGGCATTTGGGATGTTGCAAGCTGGGTTTGCAATTGTTCGAGGTCCAACTTGTTTTTGGGATAAGAAAACCCTCCGTAATATCATGACGGCTTGTGTGATTTTACACAACATGATCGTTGAAGATGAGAGGGGTTTAAACTTGGAATTATATTATGACAACATTGACAACCGAGTGAAGCCCAAAGGAACCCGGACCGGATCAAAACTTTTCTTGAGACCTACCGGAAGATTGAGGACAAGGCCACACACGTTCAGCTCCATAAAGATCTTGTTGAACATCAGTGACAATTGTATGGGAAGAAGTAGATTCCCATTTTATTCATTTGAGATTGTTGTAATTTAAACCATTATTTCCATTCAGACCATTTGTTATTGTTTTAATTATTTGGATTTAAACATTTGTTGTAATATGGATGATTGTATTGTGTGATGTTAAAACATTTATTATGTTGAATTTATATTGATGTTTGATGAAGATTATGTAGTTTAAAATCATGAATTTGATAGCAAGCATGCAAAAAAGGTTCCCGGTACCGGTACCGGTAAGCTGTGCAGAACAGATGCGGTAAACTTGTATCCGGTACGAATTTACCGCATATGTTCTGCCGCGGGTCGCGCAGTACCGGAAAACGTTTTTCCGCTCAACCGGATAAGTTTTATCAGGTATGGAATTATCCGGTATCTGCTAGAGTTGCTCTAAAGCATATAAGCATAGATGGTGAATTGACAGGAAGCAGTGGTGCAGAAATATGCCTGGTCAGAGGAAGTGAGCACGCGGGCCTGGAGGTCGCGGACGAATTGCGCGAAGTCGGGGTCCTTGGAGAAGGGGAGCAGCACCTCGGCGGCGGTGATCACGGCCTTGACGCGCTCCAGGTTGACGACGATGGCGCGCTCGCGGCCCAGGATCGTGGACGGGTAGGACAGCAGCGGGTCGAGCACCCTCAGGTCGCGCGCCGGCAGACCCGTCCGCGCCATCACCGCGTGCTTCCCGGCCTCCTCGACCCGCGCCCGCCCCGACGCCGGCACCACCAGCCACTCACGGCTCGCCGCCGCAGCAGCAGCAGCGCCCGCCTTCCGCCTCACCCCGCCGCCCGGCACCGTCGCCGAGGGCCTCATCCTTTTGTCCCCGGAGTTAGGGTTTCGATTGAGGATTTGCGATCGCCGACGGGAGCGTGGAGGCGGAGGTATGTGTGGTCGGCTGCGAGGAGATGTGGGGTCTGACCGTCCGAGTGGAAATTGGGGTACTGTCCGCAAATGCTTTTCGCTTGAACTAGCAATGTCATCTCAGGTCAAAAAACAGTCAAACATATCTCGGGAAAAACATAAAGTAGGTGAGATATTTATCTATAAAAGTTTTTTAGGGGAATCATTTTTCAAACAAACATGCTTCCGATCTGGTATAAAGCAAACATTTGCAATATGAATGACCGGAAAAACTGAATCGTTCAAGCAATCATTGAATCCAAATTTTGGTTACACGTCGTGAAAATAGGCTAGAACTATTCTAAACTATGGGTGCAGAGTTTGGAGTTTAAAGCCAGCGAAAGTAATCTTAGATATGTTTGCTGCATACAGCTCGGTCGGTGGTTGGTGTTAGCAGTGGCTAACCCACCCGTCCAAGGTTCGATTCCCGGCTGAGACGAATTCTTGGACGTTCTCACCAGGTCTTTTGACCCTGTAATAAAAATCCCCTCTCACACGCATGTGCGTCGCATACGACTAACGCTCCTTCGGGACATTGGGTAAACTTGCGTGCTGTGTGTATAGTTATAGGATCTAGACTTGTACACTAGGGTGTGCGTGAGTGTGGTGTTGAGTTGGTGTACGAGTTCAGATACTACAGCTGTAACACAGATCGAGGGGTCTCAAAAAAAATTACGAGCCGGCGAGCACAGAAACCACGCATGAGGGAGACACGATGAGCGACACTACTCCACGTGTTGCGCAAGGAAGGGATGCGATGCGTACTTCCTAGGAGGACGTCCTTTTCCTAACATTTCCGATGATATAAAGATTTTTCATTGAGATTTTACAGGCTTCTAGTATACATAATTGAGAACATGCATGAGTTTTTTATATTATTTTTGGAACTTTTCAATATAATTTTTAAACTTTTAAAAATAGAGGTATCCCTAGAGCTCGGGAGAAAAAACCTCCGGTCTAACCCAGACTAGGCTAGTGATCACGAGAAGGGCCACAGCTTGTTGTCGGCCTTATATATGGTAGACTATGTGGATCAACTAATACAAATAGCTCTACTGCATGCCGACATCTTGTAAATATATTTTTTCTTTTATTTAAGTTGAGATTTGCCAATTTTTCTAGTTTCACGAAGAAAATCGATATAGCAGCCCTGCTAAAAAAGAGGATTCTTAAAAAGATTTTTCTATTTGCCTTGGACTTGCTTGAGACTGACACTTCAAAAAAAATAAAGAAAATCGAAGAAGTGCGGAGACTCGGACGAGGAAAATGATCCTTTTGAAAGAATTGACCGAGGACACTTTTGCAGGTCAAGAGGTCGAGAACTACACCCAAGCCTCACAGAGATAATGTATAACCAGGGTTTTCCAAATCCAATGCTCTTGGGGCAGAAAGAAGAGACTTGAATACACCCTTCAACTGGAAACCCGATAGAATGCTTTCACGCCCTAAGGAGTCACTCACGCAGAGAGAAGAGATTGTCTTCATTGATTAGTAAACCTACAGTGCTGGTAAGGTCGGGACCGTGGCCTCCTGTCTTTGCTTTGCCGGCTGATAAGATCACTATAAGAGGCTAGCTGGATAGGTTTGGCTATAATTTCTCTACTATCTTCTAAAAGAAAAAATTTGTTCCTTCGTACGTCAGGCAGAGTGCATCGTCCAACTTCCTCTCGCGCTCCAGCGTTTCGCTTCGTCAAATCGCAAATCTTGGCATCCTAAAATCACGGCAACCATCTCCTCCGTGATTCACTCACCATTAAATATCATAGCAACCCTGCACCGCCATCCTCGCCCATTGCCTTCAGCCCTACATCGCACCAGTCGTTGTCCTCGCCTCGCCAGCGGCAACCAACCTGCCGACCCGCTCACCCATCGAGGAGGACCTTTGTCACACCGGTGTCGTCGCCCGTCGGGTACCCTGCCAGCTTCCCTGGATCGCCGGCCGGCAGCCTGCCCGCTCGAGTAATCTTCAGAGTGCAGGACCTCCATCACGGCTCCGCCTCTGCGTGCCGCCCGAAGGTCTCGCCGCTGGGTACAATCACCTTGTCGTTGCATCGCGTCGGGTACAAGATCTTGTAGGTATGTGTACGATCTCTTCGTGCATCTCCTCTCCGCTGGAATAGATGCTAAAGTAAGCGAGTTGCTGGATCTGTATGGTGAGACTGATTTCCTTTATTTGACCTTATAGAGAGCTAGGTGACTCTTCCAATGCGAAGAAAGTGCACCTGGTATATGATAAATAAGATAATAGGAAGCAGTCCTTATTGCAACAAAGTCTAGGTACGCTTCAAATTGTCTATGACCAATTATTGTCATAGTTTCCTTTCACTCCAAAAAACAGTCTGCTATGTCCAGAATTTAATTACCTAAATATTCCCCACAGAAACATTTACCATTCATCTGAACACCTGGCAGTTCGTTTGGTATTGTTTTGGGATATCAATTCAACGTCAATGGAGAGCAGAGCATTGGACATGAAAGACGAGGGGTGATCGTAAAGCATCAACATGACTAAGTGACGGTGCTATTACAGCGACAACATCACCTGGCACTGAACGGAGGTCAATAAACATAAGTGATATTATTCACATTTGTTTC
Source organism: Poa pratensis (assembly GCA_947311845.1). Classification (NCBI taxonomy): domain Eukaryota; kingdom Viridiplantae; phylum Streptophyta; class Magnoliopsida; order Poales; family Poaceae; genus Poa; species Poa pratensis. Next base: position 40,754,850 of record CAMZMU010000058.1, read on the forward strand.
TCAATGGCAGATTCTCGTGTATAAAGTTCTGTTGGTACTAACTCCCTCCTTGAATTTTCATATTCAGTTTGGGATAGAAGCCAGGGAGCTTTGGATTTACAAGCTTTCACATCCTTATTTGTGATTATAATTCAGTCTACCTTAATCCAGCGCTTGCATTTAGTGAAAAAATCATCTACGTGCTGGAACTGTTCATATATGGGTGGTAAGATCGATTATTATATCCAGAGCGTGCAATAATTGTGATATATATATTACTGAAAATACCATTGGTGATTTATTTGTGTTATTTTGCATACTTGCTCTCACTCTGTTCTTGGCTGGGATCCTTGAAGATGACTTTTTTTAAGAAATACAATTGTTGAGACATTTTATTAGGAAATAGTAGTTACTCAAATATTTATTTTTTCTGTGGTTTCATTCAAAATATGTTGTTTCTTTTAATTTCATTGCTTAAAAGAAAACGTAGGAAAGTAAGTGTGAAATGTCATGACCAACAGAACTTGCAGCTAAAATAAACAACTGCGTGTTCTGCTACTGCTGCATTAATTCACTCAAGCGGATCATACAATCAAGTGGTGATGTATATGTTCTTCGTGAAGGTTGAGCACTTGAGCCCACCAGGATCAGGCCTTTTGCATCAGGTGTTCTAACCCCTTCTCGAGAAGTTTGCCTGTTTTGTATGCTCCAAAATCCAACCAAACAAACGGCATAGTAATTTAGATTTTGTATAAATCTCTATGAGCCTCACACGCTCTCTGTTGATCCATTTTGAATTATTAATTTCCACAAACTCCAAAGGAATGGCAGCTTGTTAGATGTATTTTCCTTCTATCAGTGGAAGGGCAGCAGAACGTGTTTCTAATGCGCTGTAAAATTGGTGATCACTGAATTTATTTTCCTGGGGATTAATTTGCATATTTTCTTGGTGGTACTTTTGGATTATAATATTGTAAAGTAGAAGATATTTCTTTTCAGAAATTGTCGTTCTTGCACATGAGTAAAGCTTCACTTCTCATAAAAAATTCTGCTTCTATGATGAACGGTCATCTGCAGTCATGCATAAACTTGTTCTTCTTGTGTTCTTAGCTTGACACGACAATTTAGAGAAAGATATGCGTTCTTGTATTTTTCAGAGGTTTTTATTTTGTACTGACGACTATATACATAGTTTTTTGGAATCATGCAAAGATGGTGAGCAAGCATCAGCCTTGATCTCATAATCCCGCCAACGACGGGCTTGGGAGTTGGGACGGGGACAAGCTCGGCAGTCGCCCGACTGATTTGGAGGAGGAGCAAGGAAGGTGATGGCTAGACGGTGCCAACACAGCGAGTACCGTTGCGGGGAGCACCATCTTCAGGGGAGCTCCATCATTGGCTGGGTTTCCAAACAAACAATCAAAATGTATTTCTTATCCCGTTGCAACGCACAGGCATTTAGCTAGTTACATTGAAAAAAGGAGTCAATTGTCTACACGAGTCACCTTCCTTAGTCTCTTTGAGTCACCTTCTTCTAAGGTCCATTGGCGTTTATTTTCTAAAAGTGGTGGTTCTCGTTGTCCACTGGCAGTATCAGCGCTCCACGGTCCAGAGCGAGAGGGCAAACAACCCTCTCCGACGACAATTTGGTGAGTGTGGTGTGACCAGTGGCGGACCCAGAAAATTTTCTTTGCTGGGGCAAACTCGTTCGCGGGCAAGAAAAATTAACACACGAATGCATGTAGTAGATAAGAATCGTGAAATGAACGGTACTCAAAAGATTCAATTGTCATGATCAATGAAGTACAATTAAAATAACATGACTAAAAAAATAAACTTAGAACCAAGTAACCAAATAACATGGACTTTTACTGCCTGAACACCCACTTGCATCATACAATTAAGTCGTAGTAGCGGGAGCACAAACTTGTCGAGGTAGATGGCCTCGACGATCCTTCAAGGCATGAAAACGTAACATAATCTGCTCGTCGCTTAACTTTGCAAATATCTCTCGCTCAACAAAGCATATCATGAGATCATTGAGCCAATCATCACACATCTTATTCCGAAGATCTGTCTTTATAATGTTCATCGCCGAGAAAACCCTCTCAACTTGCGCTGTCTTTTGCCACCGTCTCTGCCTCCGCCTTCAGCCTAGCCTCCTCAGCATCAAACACAGCCTCCGCCTCAAACAGGGTGTGTAGGTACCCATGCGAACAGCGGCATTCATTCCTTCATTGTATTCATCTGAGTCCATGTCGGAATCCATCGTCGCCTCGTCGGTGGCTGGACGGACCGCTGACTGGAAAGGGGAGGCGTCTTGGCGGCCGGCCGGCAGGAGCAGCCGAACAGGGCGGCGCGGCGGCGGCGGGAGCAGCAGGGTCTGGCGGCGCTAGGGATTTGGACGGGATTGGGGAGGGGAATTTTGGTCGATGGAAAACGAGTGAAGGATCGATTCACTCAGGTACCGAACGTGGTGCTATTGCTGTGCTCTAGTGGGCCTGAATTGGCAAGTGAGGCCCATTTCCCTTTGCTTCCCCCTCCTTTTTTCTTTTCTTTTAGTGCTGCCTTATAATTTCATGAATTTTCAACCTGGTTTGTAGCGATGTATATTCAGCTGACCGCCGGCGACCTGGGGCGGCCACCCCAGCTTGCCCCAGTGGTGGGTCCGCCACTGGGTGTGACTATGTCCGGAGTTTCTCAAGGAGACGCGTGGCACCTCTAGTTTGTTGTCTTGGGTGATTGTCGGGGTGTGGCTACTCTAATGTTATTTTGTTTATTTTTATCTGTTTTGTAAGATTCCCACATCAGCTTGTATTGATTCGTCGTGTGAATTTATAAAGCGAGACGACAAGTCTATTTCGACAAAGTGTATTAGAATTACAGGCAGAATCGTTCTTCTTTCACTTTCAAGAGTGCGAGACGATAAAAAATGTCCTAAACATCTTGCTCAACACGCGCTTCTGACTGACTAGGCTCTGTTTCTTGGCTCGCTAGTCGCTCCCCAATCTTTGCGTGCTCGTGAAGCCTCTCCCGTGCTGCGCCACTCCCCAGTGCCCCCACCCGTCGGATCCACATCCATAGTCTACCCCATCCGTCCGATCCCTCCCACTCCCACCCCTCGAAATCCCCTCCACCAGTCCACCTTTTTGAAACCACCTCTTCAGTTTTTCTCCTCCTCCTCCCTTTCCTAGATCGCACCAAAACGGAGCTACCCCGGAACGAAGCAAACGAGGAGCGGACGGACCAGCAAGGGATCCCCGCGCCCACGGCTCCGGCTCCCTCTCGCGCGATCTGATCCTCCCGCCGGTGGTTCCGTCCGGGCGATCGGAGCAAATGCTGCAGGAATCGAGCCGGCGCTGCTGATCCTGGTGAGCCGCTCTCGCTCCGATCCGCTCGATCGCCGCGTTTCTCCGCCGTTTCTGCGATTATTTTCTGGTAGATTTGATGGCGCGCGCGTCAATTTGAGCTCTGCGTGGTCGGGGGCGCGGGATTTCGCTTGATCGGTGTGTATTTCGCGCCTGATTTCTGGTTTAGTGCGAGGTGACGTCAGCAGCGGCGCGGGGGGAGTGTTGTTGTGCAGGATCCCTCTCTGGTGTTGGATTGGCGTCTAGTTTTGATTCGGGACATTAGCTCGTGGTGTGAGGGTCTGCGTGAGATGGTAGAGAGTTCGGTTTCGATTTATCACGGTCTGGAATTTGTGTTCTGACAGCTTTAATCGACCATTTTCCAGTGCTAGCTGAACACGGGTGTTGTGCGATTGTTTGGATCGTTTATATCAACGCTTATTTAGGTAATTATTAGTTGGAATGTTGCTCTGTTTGCTTAACCGGAGCTCTATGTTGCGCATGTAGTGAACACAATGGAAATGTTTACTCAGTGTATATTCCAATGCTGATTGAGAGTGGAGTTGATGGTGGAAGTGTGGATTAAACTGTAGGAAGAACTATTTTGGGGCAGTGCTTGCTTTCAACACTCGAATTGACAATGGATTTAGGTTCATGAATGTATCCTTTTGAGGTTACCCTCCTGTTAATTTTTCTAGGGACGATTTTCGTTTATGCAGGATATTGAGTGTTGCACAATGTGTTTTGACTTGATACTGGAGCGCAGGAAATGGCCAATTGTTTTGAGTTTAACCTTATGAAGAACTAGATACTTCTTTTATTCGAGGAATCATAGCTCAAATCAGTTATGGGGAGAGCTAGCTGGAGAAAATATTAGTGTTTTCCTTGATGGTGTTTTACATACTTTGGTAGACTGCTGTCTGAAATGCGTCCAAACCAGCTGAGCCAGCTAAACTTTCCTAATGAAATCTTGTCAGGTCAAAGAGCGGGGTTGTCTGTTCCCTTGAAACTTATGCTCTCGATTGCATTCCACTTACTCCATGCTTTTATTTATGTATCACAAACATGAAAATGTTGAACAATTACCACATGAATTCTCTTGTTTGTCTCCGTTTTATTCACGATAGATTTGCCTCTTTGTGACTTTGTTCGATTGGAATAGCCATTGCATGTGTTGTGTTACTATTAACTACTTACCTTCATTTGTTCATCGACTACTTAATTGTGTTTGATTTGTTAGTCCTATATACTAAAGTTTGAAATTAATTTCATCCGATTGTAGAACTTTATCCTGGTAGGATTTGATTAGTACGAACTTTGGATGAGGTTTGTACTGATCAATGGAAGTGGGTACTCTACAAGATGCTCAGGAGAATAAGAATGAAGAGAATGACTTTGAAGAGAATGTCAGTTCCGATCCCGTGGTTTACCAGCTAGTTCGGGTATACTAACTTTCTTAGCTATATTATACCTTTAAAGATAAATAACTCCTTGTGATGTTTCCAATTGCTTATAGCCCTTTGACGAACACTTACTTTTTCATATAAAAAAGGTTGAAGGTGATGGAACGCTTGTTCCTCCTACAGAGGACGAAGTCTTTCAGATTGAACAGTTTCTTGATGAGAAGGTCGATCTGCCTTCCATTGAAGATGTAGGACACGTGGAGGATTTTTGTACTAATGACTGCATGTTTCTGACGAAGCCTGACTATGAAGGTACTTTTGGGAGTTCTTACTTCATTGGACAGTACACAATTTATTTTCCTGCATTACAAATTAATGCAACCCCTTTGACTACTTAATATTTTTACTGTTTCTGAAACTTGTGCAGAGGGGTATTCCGAATTAGAGAGTACTGGTGAAATACATACACTACAGTTTGATGCTGACCTAGAGGTATGCATGTTGCTTTTGTACTGTGCATCATTAATATCTGCCATGATTCCAAGCTTTTCAGATTGGCTACTGTATAATAGGTTTATACTCTACTAGAAAAGAAGGTTATTGCACATCCAGGAATCTTTTTTGGTCAGTGTGTGAAGCTAAATCTTACATGGTTTTCAATATGCGCTGTCCGGTTTCTATAAAAGTCTCAATTTAGAGTTTGCCATGTTTCGAAAGCATGATTTTTGTTTCCTATAAGATTCCTGCGTTCCAAACAGGCCTTGCCTGTGACTTCAGTAATAATACATTTATATGTATTAGATCTTGTTTGAACCACCTTTAGGATCAGCACTATCAATTGTCTCTAGTCAGAATATCAGATCTGTGTTTCTTACTCAAGCAACACCATCTTCATTCATGCTTAAGCTTTCCTTCATATCTGTGCTAGTCAGGTATAGCTAGATCAGGGAAGAGATTTTAGAGCATGGCCGATAAGTAACACGGAGAAATGGGAGCACGTATCAGAATTGAGCTAGTAAAAATAACATAGAGGAAACTTTCCATGCTTAAATTTATCCCATGGTCCAGTCAAAGCTGTGGGAAGGTTTGAAGTTGAGTTATGTAAATGTCTTTTGTTGTGGTGCTGCACATAAAGTCTTTTCATGTGGCTAATAAGCGAGTACACTGTTGGTTTTAATCAATTCTCTTTAGACTAACGAGTTACGAGCAGTTGGCTAAACTTGTTGACATATCATCTGCATGGTGTCCATTAATGCGTGGATGGGATATGACAATTTATCGTAATTAAATCAAAGTGCCAATCTATCTACAAATCTTTCTTGTCCATTAATGTGTCTATGTTTTACTTATCCAAGTGAATGTGACTCTAGTAAGATGCATATCGTTGCGCAGGAAGACAGGTTAAAACTGTTGGATGACTCGCTTGATCTTCCCTCAAAGTGTACAGTTGGTCATGATCACAGACAAGATAAATTGAAGACGGAAAAAGGGGATAACAACATTGCTCATCAGGACAATGCTTCAACCGAGACTACAAAATCAACAGTATTAAATGACTCTTGCAGTGCTGAAAAAGAAAAGACCGATGCCTGCTCAAGCCCCGTAAATAACTCATCTACAGGACCATCTGTTTCTGGAGTTACTAGTTCAGTTCCCGACTTCTCCATTTTGAGAGGAGAAGTCTGTTTGGATAATCTTACAATGAGAGAACTTCAGGAAGCATTTAGAGCTACATTTGGGCGCCAAACTAATGTCAAGGACAAGTTATGGCTCAAAAGACGGATTACAATGGGGTTAACCAATTCCTGCGATGTTCAAAGTTCTGGTTGTGTAGTTAAAGATTATAAAATTGTTCGCAAGGATGCCAAACATGAGCTACCTGCCATTGAAGGAACACCTAAGGTTGAGGTTGAAGCCACTTCTTTGGTTAGGAACCAAGTATTGGGTCCTGAAAATGAGAGGGATACACCATCTTGCTCTTACTATCAGAGTGAGGACCAACAGCGATCCTCCAAGAGGCTAAAAGGAGCATCAGCAGAAAATGATGAATCACAAGGAACGTTGCAGGATGAACAAGGCACTGCTAAGAGACTTCGAAAGCCAACAAAAAGATATATTGAGGAGCTCTCAGATGTCGATACTTGTGACTCCACTGGAAAGCTTTCTTCACCAGGAAAAAGGCCTGCACATGATGAAGTGTTACTGAGACAACGGGTTACACCTATCGAAGAAGTCGATTCGTTGAGTATAACTTATCCTACTCGAAAAGATACTTTCGGAGGATTCAGTGTACATGTTCCTTATGTGTCGAGGATGAGAAGAGGGCGTCCTCGGAGAAACCTCCTTTCATTCTTGGTAATAATCTACTTGTGCATAATTTATTTTCACAACTTTGCTTTCTGTCTTTTTTTTTTTTCTGCAAAAAGATGCAGATATTAAGTTACTATATTTTAGCAATGATGATTTTGGTGGTATGACACTGTGCCCCTGTCTACCTTTATCTCTCAAAACAGTGACAGACTTGAACATAACTCATTGCTAATACATTTTGGCGGTAATTTTCAGTATGCCCCAAGTAGGATAGAATTACTAGATACTCAGTTGCTCACATGTCAGATTCTCACCTAAGAAACTTAGCATGTGCGGAAGTATATTTGAAGCAACTATATTCAGTACCTAATTTCAACTACGTAACTGTTGTTGATTTATTATTTTTCTTCATTTAAGTCATTACACCATTTTTCTGCCTTGTCAACCCCTTATGCTATTTTGTCAGACAAATGTAACAAATCTCTGAACCATTATGCCATGCACCCATGTTGTGTCTTAAGGTACACAAGATGTTGGTCTGATGGTCTCACTTTAATACACTACATATCTTTCCTTGTGGATGTCACAGTAGTCTGTGTCTGACCTGTAGGTTAATATATAACCGTCAGGATATACTTGCTTGCTGGTAGAACAATTTAGATCAATGAGTCAACTGGTCTAAATGGTGAAAAGCACAACACAATAGCCTAATCATACAAAGTTGATGCAACCTGCCAGTGTCAGCTGGAGCTGGGCCATAAGTAAATTGCAGCATATATGAGCATAATGCTTTGGATCACCAGATATCACTAAGTGTGCTCTCTTTGTTATACTTTGAATAATAGGATGATGATCCTTCGGTGGAGTGCCCTGAGGTTCAGATGGCAGCTGAGGTGACGTTAGGCAAAGATGGTGAACAGGAGAACCATGTAAACAAAGCCATGGAAGTTTTACTAATGGTACGCATATATGGCTCTGATCATGTAGGACCATGTAGCGAAAAATCTGAACTTAAGAAGCTCATAACTAATTAGAAACACATATTGCTTAAAATTCAAACATGGTTGCTGAGCTGCAATTGCAATCTGTGTGTAGCATGCAATGAAATATTTTCTGTTGTCCATCTTGTTACTAGAAAAAGGCTGAGAAGAAAGGAGGGCATACCGAAACAACCGATGATGATGAGGTTCAGACCATACAAGCAAACAATGTTTGTGGGACTGATGCCAAGCCGAAAACAGAGGGGTGTTTGAAGCGGAAGCATCATCGAGCATGGACATTGTCCGAGGTTCAGAAACTGGTCGATGGTGTTGCTCGGTTCGGGATTGGCAAATGGTCTGAGATTAAAAGACTATCCTTCGCGTCATTTTCTTACCGCACCTCGGTGGATCTCAAGGTGGGTTTGCTCGTGCAATTCCTCACTTATTCCTTAAGTTTTTGATTTTCTAACGGATCATGCTGCCGCTTGTTTAGGATAAATGGCGTAATCTGATCAGAGCCAGCCAGACACAGCTTTGCCCGAAAAAGATGTAATGTCTCCCTCCCTTTCAACCTATGCATTATACCCTAGTCTCTGATTAGCTCAGTTATGCCCGTCCTGTCATTTGTTTGCTCCTGGATCACTCACTTTTTTCACTGTTCAATACTGCTGAGCAGGGTGGCTGTCCGCGGAAAAGCAATCCTTCGATCATACCGATACCACCGGACATTTTGTTACGAGTAAAAGAACTAACTGAGTTGCAGCCACCAGCAAGTGGCCTGGCAGCACCGATCAGGTTCTCAGGGCAAGGCAGCAGGGTTGCGCAGGGGAAAGGATCGGGGTTCTTGTGATCCGCGTGCTACAGTGCAAGTAGATGCAAACTGCCGAGAGAGAGAGAGAGAGAGGTGTAGGCTTGTGGACGATGAACACTACATATTTTGCTGCGACAAAGCTGTGGTCGCGTTCTCCGCGTGCAATGTAAATAATCTCTACGCCTGCAGTGCAATGCAATGCCTTTTCACCTGGTTTCTCCGCAGCATGTCCATATAGCCTTGCCGTATGTGCCGAGATGAATTGATAATCTGGTGCACGATTACTTACAGTGATACACGTATAAGTAGAAAGCCATCGGCAAGAAAAAAGACTCTAGTTGGCTGCAAAGAGTGATATAACACCGAGCATACTCCGATCGTCTCCTGGAACGTTGGAGCATCGACTCTGCAAAACGAGGTTTTCCTCTTCTCTGAACCTATTGCACCGAGCAACCGAATAACTTTGTCTGGACTGTTCAAATGCATGGAACTTCTGACCGAGAGATTTTTGAATCCGTAGTCTCAGAAGTTACTTCTTTTTAGAACAACGGCAAAAGTTACACCCTGAAACATTTTTTTTAGATATAACTCTGAAAGATATTTTTTTAGGGTGAAGTGAAACGAAATTTATATCCGTCAAAATAATGGGCCGGTTGACTACTCAGCCCAGATTAGTTATGACACAGGCACATCATACTAACACATTACACTGGGTCATAGCAGGCCGTGGGATGGTACAGTGGGTGGGCTATCCCAGGTATATAACGAAAACGGTCGCGTTCAATGCGCCGCCACCCGTACCGCCTCGGCGGCTTAATAAAACCCCATCCACGAACCGCTCCAAAGTCCAAACATGGGGGGTTACCCATCTAATCTAAATTAGGGCACGAGGGGAGCGATAGGTCTGCGCCGAGGAAACTAGCAGAGGGAGCGGAGGATCTGCTCGTGCGGCTGTTTCTCTGGTGCCCGGGTACGGTTCTTCTGACATTGGCTGAATTTCGATCTTGCATTAAGTTGTTTCCCCACCTATTTTTACCTATTTGAAGGTGCTTTCTATAGATCTGTTTTATTTGGATCATGCTTTTGTATTTCCATGGGAAGTATACCTGTCAAGTTTTATTAGGTTTGAAGATTTAAGATAAAAGTTTTTATGGAACTAGATTGCAAATAGTTTTCAATTCTAAAAGTGATAATTTGGTTTTGAGACTGGAAAATTATATTATGAACGAGTAATCTAAACAGGTACGTTCCAACATTGTCTTTCTCCTATAGAGAATAATATGTATGAATATGTCTGTCATCATCATATTAGTTGCTAAATTTGAATTGTTAAAATTGATTAGCAAATCATATGCACATTAAGTTTGTCTCAACAAAAGCTTCAAAACTATGTCTCATGTCTTATGTTTCAATATTTTTTCATCGTATCTGTTTCCATATTTATATTGTCATTGTCAAATTAACAATGAACAATTGTCTCACTGATAGGGCATAAAAGATAAAAAATTCTATACATGATTGAGGCATTGCAATGATATGCAAAGCATCCATAAGTATGTCGGGGATGCCACATTACCTGATAGGTTGCGCACAACAGTCGAAATTACATAGATGGTGACTTTCTGGGGGAGGAATCACACATTTGATACTCCCTCCGTTCCTTGATATAAGGTGTATAGTTTTTCCTGAAAAGTCAAACTTGACTATCTTTGACCAAGTTTTTAGCAAAAAACTATTAATATTTTAAATACTAAGAAAATAAAATACGAAAATATATTTTATGATGAATCTGGTGGTAATGATTTGATACTGTAACTGCTAATCATATTTTGTAAATACTTGGTCAAAGATAGTCAAGTTTGAGTTTTCAGGAAAAACTATACACCTTATATTAATGAACGGAGGGAGTATCAGTTATTTAGACAATGGCAACCATCCTATTGCAGCAACTTCTTGCGTGTGATCAAACTTTTTAAGATCACAACTCAAGATTGCTTGAGCTTCATCTGACATAAACTTGAACCCACACAAAGCTGAAAGGCAAACTATGCCTATCGACATTAGGTTGAACCTACCACTTTATTTTTCGACTTGGTACTGCTAAGCTCGTTGGTTGCTCTAGTATGTATCTTATTTGGTATTCGTGCATTAGAAAGTGGATATCCATGCCTATGTATATATGAATCATTTGTACATTGAGTAATCTTCTGCAACATTGAGAAATGATTTAGTTATCTAAGGATGACATGTATCTTATCTGGATCTATTTCCCATGTTAGTGTAAGGGAATGTTCTGAAACACGTGATTAGTTATTAACAACTTCATCTCTTTGTAATTGTTGAACTGCACACAATATGATATGAGGGCTAACAACTTATGGGTACATAATGGATAGGAACACAATATGATATGAGGGCTAACAACTTATGGGTACATAATGGATAGGAGTGGGAAATATTGAAGATTCATCCTCAATCTCACATCGACTAATTCTCACTATGTTTTATATTCTACCACACAATGTCACACCGACTAATCCTCACTATGTTTCGTATTCTACCACTTACAGTACGAAAATCCTTAAGAATGTCAAGAGACTCTTCCGAGAGAAATGAATATGGAGTTGATCCTATGAAGAACTACAAAGATATCATCTCTGAGTTGTTACTCACAAAAGAAGACACTTTCTCTAATGGAGTTATGAAACGAGTTAAAGGGGTTATGGCCCAAAATAATGGTAAAGCGGGTGAAGAGTCTCTTCAATTATTCACAGAAGAAATTAGGGGCCTTCCCCAATGCGACATGGAGAGATTAAAGCTTGTTCTTCATGATGTTTTCACAATCCTCAATGACTACGTCTATGAGGTACAATCTTGAGTATTTCCCGCTCCTATACATTATGTACCAAGAACTTATTAGCCGTTATCAGTTCAACAATTACAAAGAGATGGAGTTGTTAATAACTAATCACGTGTTTGCACAACATTCCCTTAAATGGACATGAGAAAGAGATTAAAGCGAGATACCTATCATCCTTAGATAGCTCAATCATTTCTAAATGTTGCAGAAGATTACTCAATGTACAAATGAGTTCTAGATACATTGGCATGAGCATCCATTTGCTAATCCACGAATACCAAAGAGCCTGCAGACTAGAGCAGGAAAGAACTGAGCATTAGCAAGTGGAAGGTTCAACCTAATACTGATAGAAGCTTCAGACATAAGTTTCCCTTGAGCTTTTTGTTGGGCTAAAAAACCCAATGAAGTAATCTATCTTTATCCTACTAGAATGGTCAGATAAAGAGATGAAGTTAGGAAAGGATAAAGTTTTCTACAATTTTGGAGTAGAGTCTTCCTTCGGAAAACATGTCAAATTGGCTATAAGCTAAATGGGGAAAGTGTTGAAAATTATGTTATTATGCCTAGGTTGTGAGGGCTCTTATCCATTTGATTCATTTACAATGAGAATGTGATTGATCCATAAAGTTATCGTCGTAGGTCTAACAAGCAATTATGTTCAAAATGACATGGAAAGGGAAATTTTAAGTGTTTCTCACTCTTGGTGTAGTCCCCCCTTGACACTCGCACACAACTTGCAATTAACAAAACACGACATGTCCTTAGTAATCATGTCGTCATGTCATGTGATGGCTCGACCATAAGATCATCTTGGCTCTTACAACCCTACAATGCTACTACCGAAATTATTAGAAGTATTTAATATGTGCAACAATATAAGTATCCAACTCGACATTCCACTACGATGGCATATGGAAAAGGCTTTGACAATGTGTTACACTTACCAAGTAGTCTCATCGTTCCAAATTATAAGGCACACTTGACTCTTCATAGTCTTGAATGATAATTTGACTTTGATTTTCACTTATAATATACCTCCAAAATTAGTGAAAGACATATGCCATCAAGTTATTTTGCAAGACAAATACACCAATATTATTCTTATGTGCCCACTCCATATACTTTTGCATATATTAGTGGTATGCACGTCTACCTATGCGCCTTATACTTTGGAATTGAGTGAATACTTCATATTAGGTTATATGTCATTATTCATCCTCTTTCTTTTGATGTGAATATATTAGGATTGATAATTGATAAATGAACTACTTGAACTTATCGTCTATGCAGTAATTTTCCACGATTCCATGATTTGGCCACTTAGTAATTTTACAAAGATGGCTAAAAGTATCCCAATAGAGATATAATTCTATATACTAGTACTATATGTTCACTGGTAAAAAAAAAGTGGCAACATGCGCACCTAGGAAGTTTTCTGATTAAGTTTCTTGCCTCGAACCCTTGTGTCCAAAACTAACACCCATAAGCTCTAATAGTTGGTATTAACTAAGCATGGACACCTGGTTGTACAGAGACTTGTTGACTCGAGACTCAATGGAATCCTGGAGACTCAGGCTCGTGTCCTCTTTGACTTCCCAGGAAGGACTAGTCTTTTTATGTTAGTACAGAGCAGAGCACACTATAAAAGAGACATAGTAATAATCATCAACAGCCCTAGCTATGCTTTCAGCTATGTAGAATCAAGTAGTTTGTTATTTATTTTTCTCCAATTATAAAGAGTGCTCGATCTTTTTTTCTCCAATTCTTAAGAGTGCTCGATCTAGCTGGCTACATAAGTTTCTGAAGTTGATATTAGTGATATTGCTCAGGCATAACTGTTGATATTAGTGATTTATCTAATATCTAAATTTGCCGCAGATACTTGGTTACATTTTAGCAATATCTGAATTTAGGTCCGAGAAATTGCTATCAAGCCATGCAAGCGGATCATGTGAAGACAAGATCGCCCCACCAAGTGCTAAAAAACGAAAAACATTGATGGATTCTACACCGGATTCTTGTGAAGAATTACGTGGTCATATTAGTTCGGATATCTTTCAACAGGTGAAGAAACATTATCCTATACATAACTGTCCTGCTTGATTTACTACCTTTTCCCCTTGCATGCAACACATTTTGTTCAGCCAATCCAACAATAAATCATTAAAAAAGGTGGAAGATTAGGAAAATACCATCATCCGAGCTACCTTTTAAAGAACCAGACGCCCTGCTAATGCAAAGAATGCACACACTTTGTTGTACTTTTTTTGTGAGGGAAACTTTGTTACTTATGTGGCAACACACATGCAGTTGCTAACCATAAATCTGATAAGAAAAAGAAAAAATAGTTCACATTTTTCTTTGTCAGTCTTCCATGTCAAATCATGTGAAATGATACCAAGTTAGGCTATATATCAAACCAACGGTTCCACTTCTTGCTTCTGGCAGCTCACAAGAGATATCCGGTTAATAGAAGAAAGTGGTGAAACACGTCAAGAGGCTGTGAAAATGTTTTCTGATGGTTTGCGTCATAAGGTATTTAACTGGCATTTTTATGGAATATCCTTTGACAAATAATATGTTAAATAGCTTTTACATGAGTTCCACTTCTAAGGACTCAAGTGAGTTATTTTTTCAGCTTGGTAAAATGGCACAAGGTGTTGACAGTATACTGGACACAGTGGCATCCAAGTGCAGGTAGTGTATGCTTATCTATGTTGACTGTCAAGATTGTTAACTTTCTAAGATATGCAGCAATTTATTGAATTTTTCATATTAGCAGATCTATGACCACTGCTGAGAAGATTGAACTTGCTAAGCGCATCCACAAGCTCCCAGAGAATGCACTTGATCACATGGTGGAGGTAGTTAAAATGAGGAGACCTGAAATCTCGGGTTCTGATAAAGTATCATTCAACTTAGGAAGACTGGTATGCTCCTTATATCTACTCCTACTAGTTAATGTACCAGGCAAACTGTTCATGTGGTTTGGGTATGCTGTTATGCCAATCATGATGCTGCCATATAAATATTTTTGGATTTTGATTCTCCTGTTTTCTACACAAGGTGACAGTCTTTGTTACGAAAAATTAGAGCGTGTACTATTTCAAACAACGAGCACGTTTTGCAATTACCTCTACTTATTCACAAAAGCTTTACACTTGTGTCTCAATTTGATTTACTCACTATATTCAGCCTGGTCTCACTTATTTTCATTTGGTTAGGACGACGCAACTTTGTGGAGGCTCTACTACTATGTAGAAACTGCGCTGAGAGGAAAACAAGATCAGACAATCACCCCTCGTGAGGTGGTTAATGGACAGTAACTGTCGATCTAATATGTCGTCCAGATTATACTACATGTAGTTTAAGTAGAATTCAGTGTAGGTGGTAGTGCTTGGAGAAACATATTAGCTTCAGTTTTTTGCCAATGTAACATCCACACATATATGTTTCAGGATAGTCCTGACATTGGTAGATGCAGCGTAGCTCTAGAAAATGGCATCATGAATGGTGTCTAGAGTTAGAGGAGATAGTGCACTGACCACTAACTAGGGCACTGTTTGTTTTGGTATGTCACACAGTGCAAAATCGATCCGGGTTAGCTCCTTCAGGCTTCAGATATTCCACTCCACTGCAAGGCATTCTGCTTTCCCCTTTCTGCATGTTTGCTCTTATTCAATGTTTTTGCAAAAGTTTCAGCAAATGGAGAGGCCTTTCTGGCTTCCTCGCCTACGAAAGATATCTCCTCGACGCCGGTGTCTTTTCCTTAGGTTTGGTCGTTCTCTGTCAGGTCAGGTCTAAGAATTGGTAAGAATTGACGGGAAAGTTTCGTGGAGTGCGCAAGTGGTCAAAGCGTGAGTGCTGCATTGCATCAATGAAATCTCCTCCATTTGTGTATTGATGGAAACATTAATCTTCTCATCATGTTATTACTTTAGTTTCCTTTTATTTTTCGGTCCAGAAAGGCATGTGACAGTAAGATAATCGAATTTATGAATGAGAGCAACGGAACACCTTAATGGTGTCGCTTTTGTAGCATATTCTAGTACTCTCATAGGATGCCGTGGTATGAGTGAATTTCAGGATATCTACTCTTGCTTTGAGCATAAAGGTACACGAAGAATCGGGACATTGTACGATGATTCTCTGATTAGTTGAAACGTGTGAACCAGGTATTACAAAGAGTGCCGGCTACAGATGTAAAAATGTACGGTACCTGAATTACATGATGAAATAGTTGGGGAAAGATGCGGAAATGAGTAGTTATATATTTTTTTGGGATTGTGCAGTCGACTATAAGAAGAAACTAAATTCCAGTCCAGGACATAGCTGCAAACCATGTGCAACTTTTGGACCAGCGCGAATCAAGACGCAAAATCCAACGGCTAACCAGTTGAATGATATTCACGGACATATTTTTTTCTTAGTTGCACACGATTGCAGCACGAACCACGACACAAATCTAACGGTCCAGGTGGCGAGTGGCGACTGAGCAAAACCGTTTCATTGATCTAACCTGTTTTTTCTTTCAAGATATGTAAACAGGAAAAGGGATAGCAAAAAAAAAAGGAAAAGGGATAGCACCATCGCAAAAATACAAAATGACGCTAGCTGCCCGGGCAGCGAGTAGACGGGCTCGAGCAGCTAGCTGCCTTCGCCCGTGCCCTCCTCGCCGTCGCGCCGTGCGGCAGTCAGCACCTCATCACCCAACCAACTTCCCTGGCATTTTCGCCTAACCGAACACCGGAAAAAGCTCCGGCGTGTCATGCCGCCGATCGAGGTGCACAGCAAAGCAAGTGGCGCGCATGAGGACGGACTGCCCACTATATATAGATCCATATATAAAGGCTGGAAAGGTTAGAGGCGTTTCCTGCTATCCACGTCGCCTCAAATCGTACGCCGTCCGATCTCGCGCAACGGACGTCCCGGATGCAGCCGCGTCGCCCCCAAACCCGGCGTACTGTTCATTCTCGAATTTCTTCCAATGGTTGCGTGCCACGTCGCCCGGTAACCGCCTGGTCGACCCGGTTCCACCCGGTGGCCGTGGCATTTTTACAAAACACAACCCGAAATCCCACGAATTGCACCACAAACCTCCACTTTTTCGAAGAGAGGGACCTAAACGAAATTTCTGGAAAACCCAGGGACCCCGCTGGAAAAAGCCACGCGCAGAATCCTCTCTCCCTTCTCTCTCACGCGCGGTGCCGAGTTCGCCGCCGGCGCCGACACGGCGCGCCGCCGTTCCTCGCCTCCCCCTTCAAATCGGCGAGCATGGAGAGCTCCGGCGTCCTCTCCTCTCCCTCCTCGCCGAGAAATGCTTGCCGGAACGCCGTGGGTGCGCCGGATTCGCCGCTGCCGTGCGCGCGAGTCGCCGTCGCGTTCGCCCGCCGTCGGTGACGCTCCGGCGACCACTTGGTCCCGGCGCCGCCGCTTCTGGGCGTCCCGCGTCCGCGGCGTCGAACGCGAGTAGCGGCGCGTCTCCTCGCGGCGGGAATCGCCGGATCCCGCTGGATCCGTGCTCGGCAGGGAGCGAAGCTCCATTGCTGACGTCACATGACGTCAGCAAGTTTTTTTTATTATTTCCTAGAATTCTTTTAAAATTTATTTAAACTTTGAAATTTCATAGCTTATCCATTTCAATTCGTAAAAATATAAATAATATACCAAAAATGTTCACAAAAATAGTATCTACCTATTTGAATCAAATTCATGCATGTTTAAAATAATTTGAACCATGTGTGAAATAGAGGAACAATTTACCTTATTTCTTTATTAGGGAGTTTGTGGGAATTGCAAGTTCTTAAGGATCTATGTTTGATCTATGTCATTCATGTGTTTACGCATTGCATTATGCCATGAAGTAATTATTGTTTTCATTTCTTTCCGATGTTTTGGTTGTTCTCGGTAATACGCGGATACGAGTCCTTTTTGACTCTTTCAAAAAATTCTAGAAATTGATTCAAATTTGTAAATTCAATATCATTTGTTCTGTTATTCAGAAAAAAGTGTTCAACATACCAAAATGTTCAGAAAATTGAATCTTATGTATTTGAATCTATTCTAAAAAATGTGTTCAACATACCAAAATGTCCAGAAAAAATGAATCCTATATATTTGAATCAGATTCATGCATGTTTAAACAACTTTGAATCATTCTTTTATTGGAGAACTAAATCAACCATTTAATGTAATGAGTAGTTTCTAAACATTTCAATTTGGTAAATATTTGTCTGTAATCTAGAATATTACTAACTCTGCGATTCTACCATCCACTCCCATTTTACCATCACTCCCATTTTACCATCCCTATCATTTTACCATTTTACCATGTATATACAATATTACTAACTCTGCGAGTCTACCATCCACTCCCATTTTACCATCACTCCCAATTCAATAAATGTGCACCAAACATGTTTGAATATTTTGAATTGTGAATATTTGGACGAAAAAAACAGAAAAGTGAAGTATTTTTGCAAATACCTTTCGAAAAAATATAAAAAATCCATCAAAATGCTCAGAAAAATAAATGGTAACTATTTATGGTAAAAACAAACATGCTTACTTATTTTGAGTTGGCAAATATTTAGACAAAAAACAAATGCACTTCCTCTAATTATGTGGAGTTAAACTTATTAAATGCCCACATAATGCACTTCCTCCAATTATGGACTTAAATTGAACATTTCAATTTCGTAAATATTTGGACGTAATTTAGATGAGCTTTCTCCAAATATAGAATTCAATTCAATAAATGTGCATTCCCACTCATTATGCACTTAAATTTAATATTATTGAAAAAATAGAAACATACTCGAACATTCCAACTTGCTTAAAAAAATTGGAGATACTCTACAACATATCAACATGCTCACAAAAAAATGGAGCTACTCTACAATGTTCAAGTATTCACCAAATTGGAGATACTCTACAAAATTGGAGATACTCTACAATATATCAACATGCTCACAATATATCAACATGCTCACAAAAAATTGGAGATACTCTACAATATATCAACTACCTACGACATAATGCAAACATATTTGAAAATTCCAATTTGGTGAATATTTGGACGCATTTCCGCTCATTATGGTCTTAAATAATATTACTGAAAAAATACAAACATGTTTGAACATTTCAATTTACTGAAAAAATGGAGACACTCCAAAATATATCAACACACTCACAAAAATATATGGTAACTACTTATGGCATACTGCAACCATATTTGAACATTTCAATTTGATTAATATTTGGATACAATCTAAATAAACTTTGTATAACTATGGAATTAGAATTACTAAATGCTCATATCATACATTCTTTAATTGTGGAGCTAAATTAAAAATATATGGTACAATACACGCATATTTGAACTTTTAAATTTACTACGTATTTTGATATACTCTAGCCGACAAATTCTGACGGATTTCAGCATTTTTTATTGCAACGGCGCCGCACCAAAATTGACTAGTACTCCGTACGTAGCAACAGCACGTCGACTTTACAAGTTGCGACATGGTGCACGCGATGACGCCGCACCAAAATTGACTAGTGACGCCGCACCAAAATTGACTAGTACGTATCAACAGCACGTCGACTTTACAAGTTGCGACACGGTGCACGCGATGCCAGAGAAGAAACTGCATGCTAGCCCGGAGCAGTGCCGCACATGCTACGGTGGCTCTATGCCTCCATCACGTGTTGGTGCTTCACACTTACTAGGTGGTAGTGTACCCGCTCGATCTTCAGCCCAAAACAAAGACACCGGGCAATAGCGTTGTGAAATCCATTTTGGCTCCGGACCGGGTGCCTATGCACCCCGGTATTTAAAAAACACATTTAAAAAGATATCGAAATAATTTTTACAGATATATCTCTACATTATATGTGTTTACAAAATCGTTTCGCAGAAAACCGAATTTTTTGGGAGTTTGTGTGAAAAAGACAAAAAAATGTATCGTGAGAAGACTTATTTCAGCACCAATTTTTTTTAATGCATTATAAATAAATGGTGCATACGCACGCCACAAAAGGCCTCTCACTAGGGTTTACATTCTTTCTCCATGCGTAAATGAACGATACTTCTGGACTCAAGATTCTGTGTCAGGACGGTTTAAATTTGTGTCGATATTAATTAGAGGAGTACAAAATTTAGCAGGAGTACACCATTTACAGTTTAATTTGCACAGCACCATTCTTGTATGAGAGGGGCCTCCGCTACGTATGCACGCACTGGATACGTCCTCGTGCTGCATACTGAGCAGATCGACCCTACTGCGTCTTCTGATCTGCATGCCAACGATATACATATGCCCTTTCGTGACTTCACTGCTTTGTCTATATATGTGCTCGCTGATATGTCTGTTAGGCCAACCTCCTTCGATCTCTTCCTCCCCAGGTCTGTCCGAACTAATTCGCTAGCTCGACCACGAACGGGAGCAGGGAGGAAGAGAGAAGCAAGCAATGGCTTCCTCCTCGCTCGACACCGAGGCAGGCCAAGAACACAAGGCCGGCGATGTCGGCGGGTACACCACCGCAGCCACTGCTCATGCAGTAGACACAGGTAGGTTGCATGATCTGTCAGCGATAGAGCATTAGTTTACTCGGGCCTCTCTCTGCTGCCTGTTTCTTAATTGATTCATGCGTGCATGGCGGGCAGATTCATGGCAGCAGGTCGGGCTGCTGCTGGTGACGGGCTTCAACTGCGCCTACGTGCTCAGCTTCTCCAACCTGATGATGGTGCCGCTGGGGTGGGGGTGGGGCGCCGCCTGCCTGCTCCTCGTCGCCGCCGCAGCATGGTACGCCAACTGGCTCCTCGCCGGCCTCCATCTCATCGACGGCCACCGGTTCATCCGCTACAGGGACCTCATGGGCTACGTCTTCGGTACGGTATCTATAGCTAACTAATCAATCGCGGTGTACATTGATCACGTTCTTAGATTGATAACATTTGTTTGATTAATAACGTGAAGGGAGAAATATGTACTACATCACCTGGTTCCTGCAGTTCACCACCCTGCTCCTGGGGAGCATGGGCTTCATTCTACTAGGCGGAAGAGCACTCAAGGTTTACTAAATTCGTCCATCATCAATTTACACTAATACTTTTCCTACACACAAAAGTATGCAGTGGTCCTTTAATTTCTTCGAATGAGATACTTATTAGTTGACTATGAATCATATAGCATTAGCCCAAGCAAACGTGTTATGTTTAAGTTACCTGATACGACTCCCAAACAATTGGCGTGCGTGCGTGGAATGCTTTTTCACCAGGCAATCAGCGCCGAGTTCACCGGCGACTCCACTCCGAGGCTGCAGTGGTTCATCGCCGCGACGGGCGCCGTGTACTTCGCCTTCGCCTACTTCGTGCCGACGATCTCCGCCATGAGGAACTGGTCGCCACCTCCGCCGCGCTCACCGTAACCTTCGACGTCGCCCTGCTGGCCGTCCTAGTCAAAGACGGTACTGCTATATATCTAAGCTGCTACTGGCAGCTCTTTCATTTTATATTACTGTGGTTGAATAACAGAAAGCGGTGACACCGAGCTCTTTAATCTGACAGCGAAAGCTCACCGATAGATAGAGGTTGTAATTAACAATTGTGTGCGTCGTGCGTTCGTAGGGAGATCGAGCAAGCAGACGGACTACAGCATCCACGGGACGCAGCAGGAGAAGGTGTTCAACGCGTTGGGCGCCGTGGCCGCCATCCTCGTCTGCAACACCTCCGGGCTGCTCCCCGAGATACAGTCGACGCTGCGGAAGCCGTCGGTGTCCAACATGCGGCGGGCGCTGGCGCTGCTGTACACGGTGGGCGCCGCCGCGTACTACGGGATCAGCGTGGCCGGGTACTGGGCGTACGGCGCCGCCGCGTCGGAGTACCTCCCGAACCAGCTCGGCGGGCCGCGCTGGGCGTCCGTGCTCATCAACGCCACCGCCTTCCTCCAGAGCATCGTCTCGCAGCACGTACGATCTAGCTGTCGATCGTCACCGTAAATTGCTACTAACAATCAACCGGTGCTGAGTGTTGTCGCTCGCGTGCATGCAGCTGTTCACGGTGCCGATCCACGAGGCGATGGACACGCGGCTGCAGAGGCTGGAGGAGGGGATGTTCTCGCGGCACAACATGGCGCGGCGGCTCGTCGCCAGGGCCGTTCTCTTCGGCGTCAACGTCTTCGTCACCGCGCTGTTCCCCTTCATGGGCGACTTCGTCAACCTCTTAGGCTCCTTCGCGCTCTTCCCGCTCACCTTCATGTTCCCCAGCATGATCATCCTCAAGGTAAATAACTACTCGTAGTGTTCGATCCCGGAACAAAAGCACAGGATGAGTGGTCTGACGATGAATGTATGCCGCGTGTTGTGCAGATCAAAGGGGAATGCGACGGGAGATGGCACAGGCTCTGGCACTGGGCCATCATCGTCGTCTCCTCGCTTCTCGCCGTCGCCACCACCGCCGCGGCTGTCCGCTTGATCGTGCACAACGCCAGCGTCTACCGTTTCTTCGCCGACATGTAGAAGACGCGCTCGATGCGACTATTAACTTATCCTGGTACGCAGGCAGGATGCATATATGCAGCAAGACACAGCGCCTCTAGACGTGACATGAAGATACTAGTATAACATTTTATCCAGGCCAATTCATGGCCATATGCTGGTAGACACAGTTAGACAGTAAGCGCTTCATTCGGAAAAAAAATGTTAATTTCAGTTATGTGAGAACTGCGGATTTATACAACCACGTTGAAGAACAAACAAATCCCGGGTCAAACGGCAAAGGGAAGAACGAATTCTCTAAACCTGATGTCAGACAAACCCATATATGTACACACGTTGCAAGTACCATACAAAACACTATTGTTGGATTTCCTTTCTTTTTTTAGGATTTTCTTGCATGGCAATTTGCCCTTGAAAACTCCTGGAATCAATCCATCTTCTCACGCTGGAGTTCGGATCATTCTTGGCTGGGCATAAATACTCGAGACATCCCCTGCTCTGCAAAACGCAGTGCAGACCGGCGCCCGCGGAACCTCTGAAAGCCGATCAAGGTTTTGAATTGATAGCCCTCGGAGCTTGGAATCCATCACACAGTGTGACGCAGGATGGTCTCCAGTATCGCCACCCTCTCACAATGATCCAAACCACCACTAGCTAATATAGCTTTATTCTTGTGCTGATCGGACTACGACAGATTGGACATGACTGCAGTGTCTGCCCACACTCACAGCAGGTCTGCAAAGTAAACACTTTGTTAGAAAGGATGATGATACTGACGTTTCAACACGCGCCCAAAAAAGATACAAGGATATCCCAAGAATCAAGAACAATGTACTAAATAATATGCTGAGCGAGTAAGAGTGTGTGATGCGTCACCTGGTGTCCACAGCCAAAAGCCATGTCTTTCGGGTTCACAAGGCAGATAGGGCAAACCTGCAGACAAAAATGTCAGCAAGACACTCAGAAATACAGTTTTCTGTCCACAGAAATAGGAAATTAAAAGATCAACCAACATACGCATCCGGGGCTTATGAAAGTTTACCTGATTGTCATAAGCAGAAGACGACGGTGCAGCGGGGGGCGCGGTATGTGCAGTTTCATAGGGAGGATAAGATGATGAGGTAGTTGGTTTACTAAAGCTTTTTGTTCCATATGAATAAGCATCATGGCTTCCAGCAGGGGGAGGCAGAGGAACCCTTTGTGGAGCTTTCAATGAGCGACGACTGCTTGCCACATAGATATAAGTCAGTACATACTTTACAATGAATAAACACTGAATGAAACAAGCATCTAGTGTACTTGAAGGGGAGGGGGGCATACCCTAAAATTCCTAATTCCACAGTTGCCTTGTACTGTTGTGGTATCTCCATCAAGGCTGAAAGAGCAAATGCTGCCTCTTTTCTTGATTGTGGCATGTTTTTAGACATTATCTCCGAAAAATTCACAAACTGGACAAGTAACAGATTCTCAGTGTTACAATGGCATCTATCAGTTCAAAAAAAGGAAAACAGAATGATATCAATCTTCTTGTATCTTTATCGTTCAGCTCCCTAGTAACTTACTTGAAAATTGTCAAAAGCACGTGCGGGAATGTTGTCATCAAATTCCTTCATCATGTCCCAGGGGCCATCACCAACTCCTACCAACACAATAGATAGCGGCAATTCACTGCATAAAAAACCGGAAGCAGTGAGCAACATCCATGACACAGGAGGGCAGGTAAATTCCGTGATCGATAATAAAGCAAGTAGTCACGAGCATATAAAAACTGTATAACAAGAGCACTTATGAAAGACGAACCTGGCCCTGACAATGGCATCAACTGTTTTCTGCTCTTGGGAACTCAGTTGCCCCGATGCAGTGTCTACACTCCTCGTAACCTAAGTTAATATATCAGTCAGTAAGAGAACATAAAGAGAATATTCAGTCAGTAGACATGGAAACTATGGCACATGCAAATATGAACTTCTTGGTCAGGACTCAGGAGTGAAGAGACATAGACTACAGGATACATATTTCAGAATACTAAAGAACGATATAATCCTGTGAAAATGAGCTGGATGTTCCAAACACATAAAAATCGAGTGTGGAGTTCCCCAAATTTTATATAACAATTACCAGATATAGGGGTATGAGTGAACTATAAGTTATGAGCCTTCAGAATAGTTCAGTGGTAACATGGTTGTAAAAAAAAAAGCCCATGTAAAGGCTCCATTTAAGCACAGAATTATCTTCTCTTGTTGTATAAACCAGCATTCCAGAACAAATGAACAGTCATGCAAATGATAACGACAAAACATCTTGCAGTTGGAATGCAAAAGGTCTACATTAACCATATCTCACATGCCTATTGCTCAGAACTGCTACCCACTACACAACTGCATTCTCCATTAGAACAAGAGTGTAAAGTGTTAACATAGTACCTGCCCATCAGCAATTATCAACAGCACATGGTATTGCCCGCCACTTTGTTCCACAATGGTCATAGCCATCTCAATAATTGGTGCAAAGGATGTCGGTCCTGTTGACAACATTAACACTCAGAATTAACACATAATCACATATACATAACCTACTTAAAAGACAATAGGGTAACTTAAGCTTACCAGCTAAGCGCAAATGTGGAACAAGTTCCCTGTATCGGTCAAGAGCTTCTGAGAATCCATTGCAAGGTCTCTCATCAGGATAAAAACAGAAGACGTCTTGGTCATGTGTTGATGCTGAAAAAAAGCGAACAGTTGGTTTACGGTTTAGAAAAATTATAATGTGGTGAGAAATGATCAACTATCAAACGATCCTTACCATCTCCAAATCCGAAGCAGGGAATCAAGTTATCCTCATCAAACTTTGACAATGTTTGCCCAAGAATCGAGATTCCTTGTTCATAAGGATTTGGTACACTGCTAATGTGGTGTAAACTACGTCCGTGGAAGGAGAATTTGCCTGATATAGGTCACACATCATAGCCACATCATTAGCATCAGGAGGCAATGCAGTGAGCAGACTACTGTGCAAATAAAGGGAAAGATTGGCTCATAAGAACTAACCTGTCCATTCGTTGCTCTTTGTGAAATCAATACCTACGATGAGATTCGAAGACTCGAGTCCAGCTTGAGCTAGAGCATCAGTAACCTGCAAACAAATTATCAATTCTTAACAATCCAGTTTGGGGAAACAAAAGTAATACTACGATGTGCCTGACACCTATACTGATATTGATGGCGCCGAACCCAGAATACAGAAAGAATGCCAGAGCTAAACTGAAGTCAGTGAACAAATTTTTCACTGGTAAGTAAACCAGTTGTCCGGTTGTAGCAAAATGTGACATACTTAGAAACACAGATAGGAAGCATGATGTAAAGGTATCGATCATTTAATCAGAAAAGTGAAACAGTCGGACAAACTGGACCACTCTGTCACAGTAAAGAGGCATCTACTCGACACATTTTGGCAACTGAGCATTCCAGAACTTGACCCGATACAGACTATTGCCACCCATACCCATAT
The DNA here is from genome assembly GCA_947311845.1 of Poa pratensis. NCBI lineage: Eukaryota > Viridiplantae > Streptophyta > Magnoliopsida > Poales > Poaceae > Poa > Poa pratensis. The sequence goes on from CAMZMU010000058.1 coordinate 40,780,547, forward strand.
CCTGTTTGAGAGGACCAACTAGAGCCAGACGTAATGCTACAAAGCGGCCAACCACGCAATAAACATTTTTAATTAATTCTGGAATGCGCTGTGAACACCAGCCATTTATTCCCGGGTGCAGGAATCTTTCATCAACAGCGATTGATGGTTGACCACCAGTTTAACTTGCGATCTCTTTATGATTACGCATAAATCAGGCGAGTTGACCAAGTAATGGAGCATCCTGAACTCTCTAGAAATCTCAAATGTCCGCAGATTGACCGACTACGAAACACAAATCGGCGGTGCCACCGGCTTCCGCAACTAATTCACTGCTTCGAAGTAATAAGATCTACGCGCATCCACCAGACGAACCCGTGGAGGTGGATGGCAGGTGGTTGCTTGATTCAGCAAACAATCCAAATCTCGACTTGGATCGAGGATAACAATCCCGCGCAATACGCACCTGTTCGACGGACTGGAAGTCGTCGGCGATCCGCGAGTAGCGCCTGTCGAGGCGCGGCGGCTTGGAGGCCCGCGCCGGCGGCGGCTGGGGCGCGACGGGTGCGGGCTGGTACGCCGGGTACGGCGCCGCGTAGCCGCCCTGCTGCGGCGGCGCGCCGTAGTATCCTCCCTGCGCGTCCTGGCCGGCGCCGTAGGGGTACGCCGCCTGCGGAGGCTGCTGGAAGGACTCGGAGTGGGAGTACCTCCCGCCCCGCGACTCGCTCCTCGATTGGCTCCCTCCCATGCCTGATGCCTATGAGCGGGCGGTGGTTCTCTCTCTTGCTGGTGCCAAAGGAGGACAACTGGACAAGGGTGTATATGAATCCGCGCGCCTCAGGCGGTGGCAGAGGCTGCTGTAGCAAGGGCGGCGGGCGACGACCTGGTGGGTAAGGAAGCAACCGCGGCGCCGCCTTGGAGGCTCGCTTGCTGACAGAGTCGAACAGGACGGGACGGGAGGAGGAGGCTTCCGGTGTGCTTCCTTCGTTTTACGCAGACTGCTCTGCTCGGTTCGTCGTGTCGTCCTGTTCTCGTGGGTAACCAACCGGTGGTTGGCCTCGTGACTTTTTTGCGGCGAGGCAGTCCGCAGTAGTATCACGGGAGAAGGAAAGAAGGGAAGAAATCTGTCGAGCGCTGGATCGTGGACCCGTTTGATTGTGGGGTGTGTATATATATAGCATAGGCTCACGTGCACGGTAAACTTATCTGCAGGCAGGAAGTTTCCTAGAATCTTCGCCATCCTCGGTTCTCCTAAAAGCAAGAGGGCTTTTCACTCGGATTCTCATGAGAAGAAAAGATTGGCTAGTCAAGCGAGCTTGCTTGTATAAAAAGGAAATAAAAAAAAGTAGATTCAAGGTCCCATCGTTTGTAAAACTTTGTGGATTTTCAAAAATAAACGTTTGATATATCTCGCCGATAATTGAGTACCTAGTTACCTACCAAGCCGAATGGTTTTTGAACGAATTGTCGAAAACAAACAGGGAGTTGCTGCCGGAGGTTTTTGAACGAATTTTGAATTCAAATCTTTTAGTGAGAGTTAATTAGATTTTGAACTCATACTACACATAAAAAAATACCGGCATCACGTCGTTGCATTGTTCTCTACACAATTAGCTCTCGGCTCTGAGACATAGGATAATATTCACAACAAAAATAAAAAATCTATACATAGGACTAGAGCTTGCTACCTACGATACTTTCTTCCAATTGCAAAAGGGGGGATACAAACTTATTTATCTAGGTCTGGTATTTTAAATTGGAAATTTTCAACAAAAAAAAAGGTATTTTTTGCCCGGTGTGCCCATTTACCGAGGAGGGGGCCGGTTTTCGGGCAGTAATCCAAACCCATCTACCTAGTACTCTCTCGAAGTTTTTTTGGTTTTTCTTCGTGTGTCGAGAAGTACATTTGTTTGAGTGTATTTCGCGAAACGAAGAAACCAGCCCTAGATAAGACCATCGAACCGTATGGTCAAAATCACCAAACTGGTCTGGTCGAGAACATCTGGTCAAAATCTTCCTACCTTATACTTTACGAATCTGGACAATCAAACCGTATGGTTCTTAGCGTCGACTCAGAAATTTGTATTTCTCGATCGACTTAAAAATAAAAAGGAAAGTTTTTAATATCAGCCAGATAGCTTTGTGACATTTCAAAGAAAAATGTGAGCACAAGACCGATTTTGTCTTACAACAAATGATCTATTTGTCATTCGAGAAGGATCTAGCAACTATATCTTGCTCTTCCTCCTGCATTCTTCATCAATCGAGAAGACATTGTACTTTTGTCAGTTACCACCACTAGATAAGACCATCCGGTGACAACTCGATCCTAACACCGTGCCTAACATAGAATTTCAAGTTGTCATCGTCTCGAGCTCGGTTCAAGATCAGCTCCATCATCATCCATGTATCGCCACATCTCCGATTCGGTGAAGCAGAAATTAACTATGATTTAGGAAATTCCAGTGTGAACTAAGAAAACTGCAGTAGTCTGAGCTACATTAGATATCAAAACCGAAATAGAGAAATATGAAGGATAGGAGCAGATGCTCCCATTATAGAAAATATATTTAAAAAACATTTCAAAATGACAAAAAATGAAAAAATTTGGGTGTGCAACTGTGCATCCAGAAGTTATTCGTAAAAAAAGGTTTGGTTAAAAAAGGACTTTTTTGTGGTTGTGTAAAAAAGACAAATTCCGGTGCTCCAGGATGACTTTTCGCGAACATTTTTTTTGTCTTTTTACACAACCTACGATTTTTTTGTATTTTCGTGAAACTTCCTATGCGAACATAAAATGTCTGATTGTACACTTGATTATTTTTCCAGAACTTTTTGACATTTTAAAATGCATTTTTAGGCAGTGAGAGTATATTCTCCTTTGAGCCAAAGTGGATTTCCGAAATAGGAAAGCCTTTTGGGGGGAGCATAGCATGTGCGTTTTATTACCTTTTTGTGCGCATAATTGTATCTACTAGGTGCCTGCATGTGATGCTGATACTAGATCTAATCCTCCAAAAGTATACATTTAATATAGAGTGAGTAGTTCTGATGAAAGAAAACTTAATCGGTACTAGTGAAATTTGCTTTCTGGCGTTACTTATTAGGCATGCCGTGCCTTGTTGAAAGACGGTTCGTTCAACTACGCGAAAGGTCCTCCGTTCCCAGCAGTTTCATGCTATCCCTCATAGCTTACCTAACTCTTAACCAATGGCTGCTAGCTTACTGTTGTTTTTGTTGACGCATATCTACGGTGGGTACTACTACCCACTTTCCTATTCTATATTTAAGCATAATCAAGTTATTAACTTGGGGGACAGCCTTCAAGTGGATCATATCATTAGTCTTCTCATCTGATTACTGAACTTCATGTCTTCATCTCCCTGATCACGTGCCTCGAAATTTCCTCGTCTCAACTTCCAAGGACACGCTCCCGCGGCCGCAACTTGTGACCGTTGATCCATCCTGTTCCTCATTGTTTTAAACTAAACTAGCTTTGCTGACATTGATGTGTACTCGGTAACTACCCAGAATTCAGTAGTGAGTACACACTAATAAATTAATAAAAAAATGAATTTTAATGAGTAATCTCTCAACTTGGGATGCTCAGGCTACATAAGTTGTTTTATTCTGTTGAAGGAGTACCAACTTGTTGCGGTCCTTACATGTCATTTTCCTTTGAATATATGCCTGCTCCTGCTCGACTGACGTCACCTAGAACCTGTACGTGGGTGCATCACAGTGTCTCCGTCAGCCTAGTGGATGAATACAAAATAACAGTGTATCAATTTCAAACAGAAATCGCATTATAGAACTAGAAGGAAGACTTAGTACTAATTAACGCGGCATTGATGCACAGTCGTCGGCAACATATAGATACCACTTGCATTTTCTTGGGTTTATTTTGCATTCCAGGCCAAGCATACTGCAGCTAATACGCGGCATATTAATTTGTCATGGATAAGGTGGTGCCGTGAAATATATGTATACGCCACTGGATATATATATATATATATATATATATATGACAAGGACGCGTATAAATATAAATACTTAACGCAGAAGAAACCAACGGGTGTTGGTTCACCGGTTCCGTGTGCCAGCAGCCGGGAGATGGCCGACGGATCAGTCTAGCTAGCTTATTGATCATTGATCACATCTGCACCGTTCATGGATGACGATTTGTGTAATGTGTGGCTGCTCCATGACTCCACATCTTTTTGGTTGACGTCGAACCTTATGCTAGTACGTAATTGCTGAACCCAGCGAACATTCACCTGATTATTTGGCATCTTCTTGCGTTTTTTTGTTGTAGTATAATCTAAGCTGGTCTCGGTGATTAAATCGAGGGTCTCAGAGCTAATCCTCACTTCCCGGAAGCTTAGAAAGCCCATCGATCCTGCAGTCATCCAGTTTACTAGGTCTTGCATAAAAAACAGTCTAGCTTAGCTCGTAAGTATATATCGTACTCCGTACGTGATTTACTTTTAGCCGAAGAATGGCTCTTGCAATTTGCCACTGCAAGAACAAGCAGGTCCAGTCCGAAGATACTGATAAACATTTTCAGTTTAAGCGGAATCTTCTTTTTTGTTATTATCGACTGGTACATCGGAATGGAATAACGCCCTATACATGGAATCAACCGAGAATTATTCGAGTGTACTTTTGCATGTTCTATGTGGTCATCTATCCAGATAGTTTCTGACTTATATCCACCTAAATCTGTTGCCAATTTTTTTGGCAACTGGCTACATGAGATAGATAAAAAGTTTAGAACTGTTATTAGGGTGGGAGCGATAGCCGTTGTATGGTCGCTTAGGCTGTGTAGAAATGACAAGGTTTTCAATGATAAAGTTTTTTCTCGTTTGCAGGTACTCTACCAGTGCACAAATATTCTCCGTTCGTGATCCAACTTACAACGGGCGGGGAATCGAGCCCTCTTTACGGAGGTATGTACACGTTTGGAAGAGGTGGCGAGGGATATTTGTATCCGACATGGATGGTCGCTTGATCGCCGGATTGGTCCTCCATAGTCTTTGGCGTTCATCTAACGCATTGTCGTTTTACTTACACATGATTGTAATTCGTCTACTACTGCCTTTTTATTTCTTGGTTCTCCATAGGCTTTGGCGTTCGTCTAAGGCATTGTCGTTTTATCCTTATACAGAGGTCGGGTGTAATGGTTAAACTTCTTAACTAATAAATCCCTTTATTAAAAAAAACGCAAGCAGGTTGGCGAGCTGGCAACGATCGCACGTTAAGGCACCTAGCTTCACGTAGACGTACGTACATCTCATTCGATACGTACGAAGTTGTCGACGCCAAGGAAAACATGTGCGGCGTCGAATCGACAGTCTGAACCGGACGCCGGGTTTGCTGCAGACGTTCCGGTATCTACTTCCTGGGGTGTATGTACCTATCAGCCGGCAGTTTGACTTGATTTATTTTCCTGAAACACGCTTCTGTTCTGACTGACTGAATATGCAGCTGTTGTTTTCCATCCCTTTCAGAAGCTTCTGACGGGTAAGTTGCCATGAAGCTACTGTGCTCTCCAAATGTTTGCGCGTCGCTTTTGTTCCTTTGCTCCTACACTACTTGGGTTGGGGTGAACCGGTATGGGTTGGTTGACTATAATTTTGGCAAGAAATTCTCCCTTCTATGTAGTGGTCGTAAAGATCAGAAGAATGTTCTTCGTCTTCTTTAATCGGAAGAGACGCGCGATTTTCTGTAGTTTCAAATGCTACGATGGCGTAGTACGACTGTGGCCGCCATTGTGTTTCTATTTTTCACAGCAGAACACCTCTTTATTAGCTTGTAATCATGGGCAAGCATGGACGCCGTTGGGTTTGGATTATGTAGGTGTGTGTGAACTCTGAAGACTGACGAAAGAACGAATAGTCAGCTTGCAGTAGCACTCGTACGTTTTATATGGGCTGGCAGAGAGGGAAACATGGACCCGACGTACCATGTATTTCGGGGTACTAGACAAAGAAAGAAAAAAGTCCAAATCAAACCTTGAACTTAAACTTGTATCGTTTAGATAAACTGAACCCTCAACTTTGAATCCCGGAAATCAGCACTCTGAACTTGTGATTCCCGGTCAATCTCAACCCTAGACATGTTTGACGCACTGGGAAAGCAACAATCCCAACCGGGATTGTAGGCTACTCTCACTGACAGTGAGGGCCCACATGTCATAATCATTTTTTTCATTTTTCCCTAAATTTTGTAGCTTTCTTCCCCGAGATCCAGTACTCTGCAGCAACCGACGAACCCGTCCTTCGGCTCGGCCAGGCCAGCGTGCCTCGTCCCCACCCCCGTCGCCCTAGCTTTGCCTCCACCTCGAGCTCGGCTCAATCGGGGGCTATGTTCGGCAGGCTACGAGCACAACGACCATCGCCGACGCGCCTCGGCCTCAGCCCGCCTTCGAGCTCCGCTCCGGCAGTAATTCATGGTGGATTCTTTGCATTGTGCTCATCTAGCGACGACGACCGAGACTAGCAGTAGGGTGGAACTGCTCTGGCGCGTTCCCTAAAAATAACCGAACCGAATCGCTAAGGAAGAACAAAAATCGTGGACATCGAGCGAGCTCTGGATGCATAAGAGCTCCAGATCGAAAGCGAGTGGCGGGGAACAGGTCCGGCCGCGCACAGGAGCATAACGGCGGTGGAGAGGACGAAGGAGCGGGGACCAGCAAAGGTGAGGGCACGAGAGGAGGCGGCCTTAGCCGGCACTGCCACGGTTGTGCTCGTCGCCTCACCCTTCTTGGAGTTGGAGTGCCCCTACTTCTTCCTTCCCTTGTTTTTTGGATTTTTGTAGACGCGCCAAATCCATTCCAATTGCCGCAGACCCTCCCCTTGGATTATCACCACCATTGCTGCTCCTCCGTGCGACGCATGCTCTCTCGGCGCTGCAAGAAGCAAGGTGACAAGGCTGAGAGGAACTGGTGTGGGGTGAGAGGAGGATCACGTCAGAATGCTAGGCGAGGCGATTGAAATGGTGGCGAGATGGATTTCCGGTGGCGGCATGTGGCGCACGACCGAGGTGCGACGCCAGCGAGGATTATAGTAGGAGGTGATCGATTTCATCGGAGAGAAGATCGAAGAAGAAGATGGATATGGCACAAATGGATCTGTCACGTGGGCCCAAGTCAACAACCCAGGTTTGACCTGCCACGTCAACGAAATTTCAACTCAAACAGTACTAGTGTTCAAAATAGATCGGGATTTAAAAGTTCGGTGTGGGGATTTTCGTAATTCAAAGCTCAGGGTTCAGTTTAGCTAAGTATTATAAGTTCAAGGTTTGATTTTAACTTTTTCCAAAAAAACATATGGGCCTCAGTTCTGCGCGGGCTGACAGTACCAAAATTGCCCCCGTTCTAAACAGAACGGGCTGACCAACACATCTTCTCTCCTTCCCAGTTCCCACTCCCGAGTCCCGACCTAAACCATGGCGGCGCCATGTACAGCAGCGAGCCCGCGCCGCCGGCGCTCGCCGCTCCTCCCCCTCTCTATAGGTCTCCCTACTGAAGCTGCCGCGTCCGCCCTCCGTGGACGCGTCCTGCCCCGCTCCTGAACTTCTTAAGATGGTCCTAAGAGCTTCGTTTTTGGCCCAGGGCTTGCTCAAATCCTGGCTCCGCCACTGAGGCTGCGCCCCAGTTTAATCCGCCATGAAACTGGTAAGCGCCAAAGGCCTGCCTCTCTCTTTTGTCAAAGACTAATCACCTGATGCTGACACTAGTGTCTCCTAACAGACCTGCTTGGCCGCCCCCGGCGGCGGCGGCGGCTACCACGCGCCGGCGAGCCACTTGCTGGAGCTGGAGGGGCTCCGCCTCCTCCTCGACTGCCCCATCGACCTCTCGGCCCTCGCTGCATTCGCCCCGGTGCCCCTCACCGCGGACTCCGGGGACCTCATCCCCGCGGTGCCCTACTACTGGTCGCCGGCGGCGGCGGCCGCCGCCAAGGCAGGTGGGGTGGACGCCGTGCTCGTGTCATCCGCCACGGGGATGCTTGGCCTCCCCTTCCTCACCCGGCTCCCCAGCTTCGCGAACACCAAGGTGCATCCCCCATCTTTGCTGCACTGCTGCTCTAGGGTGCAAACTGGAGTACTTGTTTAGTCTGCAGCTTGTGTCCCGAGTTTGAACGATTGTAAATTTCCTAGTGACGAGGGATGTTTGAAACTGTTGTCAGTGCATGATTTTGCGTAATCCATTGCTATTCATATCATCTTGAAGAAGCCTGGTGAATGCAAAATTGAATAATCTGAAAGGCATATAAGCTAGCTCATTGTTTCTCCTTCGGTTTGTTTGCTCATAATTAAGATTTATAACAGGGTCAGAACAATTGGACTTGATTTTTTTTCCGGTTTTTTTTAAAAGAAGTTCACTCATGTATGAATACAGAGGGACATGCTCATTGGCTTTTAGTCATGATTGCAGATAATTAACATCCTTAGCCCCCTTAAGACAAAATGGAATATAGTGGCCAGCATATATGGGCTTATGTTTTATATTAAAACGAAACTTTGCTCATATATGAATACCAAGGGATCGAAGTATATGATGTTGGCTGTACAATCTTCTTTTGGATGAAACTTCACTTCCATAGGTAGGCACTAGAGTCCAATACGGAATATAGTGCGCGGTAGTTGACTGTGTTGTATGGATAGGTTTATGTTACAGAGGTAGCAGCAAGGATAGGAAAGCTAATGATGGGGGAGCTGGTGGAGATGCACTCTGAGTTTGTAAGCTACTATGGACCTGACATGGATGGGATACCCAAGTGGATGGAAGGCGAGAAACTCGGTAAACTCCTGTCAGTGTTGCAGAAGATAGTGATTGAAGACGAGGGAAATGATTCATCTCCTTTGATGCCTCTCTACAGGTACATTTATTAATAAGCCATAGACCTGCCGAATTGCATCTTCGGACATCTGTTACATTTTAATTCTGCAGCAATTTATATCTGAAAGCTTAAAAGCATTCTAAGTTTTCCTTATTTATTCTTGACCTTTAGACATAGTTCACAGTAGTTACTTAAAGTTAGTCAATCCTCGGCTTGTGATGGATAGTATCTAACCATCCGATAAGCTGAACAATATTTTCTGCATAATGATCATTTTAGAATTTGATTTCAATGAAACGATGTCCCTAAATAGAAAAAAATACATGAAAATAGTTATATCTAATTATTCAAGCATTCAAGGACAAATTTACTGTTATAGAATAACTGGTATTACTTTTTGGTTTATCCTAATTATAATCAAATTCGTAAATTTACAACAGTCAATTTCTGATATTTTACTAGCCAGGTAACAAATCCAGAATTTTAATGGGTACCAAAATTTATTCGTAACTACATGGTAAGTTACATATGATAGTTTATATAAAACCAAGATTTACTTGAAATCCATACATGACTCTGAGATTTGAAGTCGCGTATGATAGGAAAATTATTTGACTGATTACACATTACATCCCTTGTAATCAATCTCAGTGTTTGACCAGTATAACTGACAAGGCCATTTGAATTATAAGCAAGTATGTGAGATTGGACCATATGGTTGCCATTCAATTATATGACTACATAGAAGATTCTACTTGATAATGAAATCCGTACTTTCATGACACTGCCCTATCATCCTGCTTTTCTTCTCTTAATTGGGTTACACCTATTTGGCAGTGCAGCAAACATAGAAGAATGCATGCAGAAAACCCAGCCTATCAAATACGGACAGGAGGTTTGCTTCAATGGCATGTTGATGCTGAAAGCCTCTAGTTCTGGCCTGGAACTTGGCAATTGTGCCTGGTCATTAAAAGGTCCAAGAGCAAGTATTACCTACTTGCCAAGCACAGTGTTTGTGTCAGGCCATGCCTTGGGTTACGACTATAACTCACTGAAGGAAAATGATGTTATTTTGTTTTCGGATTTCTCATCCTTGAATGTCATGGATGAGGATACTGAGAATCTGGGTGAGAATGCAATGCTTTGTGATGACTCAGTGTCGAGGTATGCTAGTGTATCGCACTTCTGTTTCGTATAACTTGCGTATGTGTTATGTGTTAATAACCTTCTCTGCCTTTCTTTTTGCATGAAATGTTCAAATCTTCAAGGGATGATGGTGCCGATGAGGATGAAAACGTCCAAATCCTGTGTAAGAATGATGACATTGCAGAGGAGAGTGAGAGAATCAGCTTCATATACTCATGTATAATAGATGCGATAAAATCTGGAGGTTCTGTTTTAGTCCCAATAGGACGACTTGGTATTATTCTCTTAATTTTGGAGCATATATATGAAAATCTAGATTCGTTCGACATGAAGGTAATTGTATTCATTGACCTCTTGTAATCGTATAGCGGACTCATTGTTTAAAACAGTGTTATCATATAACTGTATTGTGTATGCTGAATGCGCTTTGTCCATGTGGACCTCAACTATAAAGGGACTCTTGTTAAATAATGTTAAACTATATTTTTACTCTGCTTAATGCCCTTTATGAATACCAGCATATACTTGGATAGGCATGGTTTTACTAATGTTGAAATGCAAGTTGACAATGCCTGACTCACAGTCAACTGCCTGTTAGATAATGAGCTGTAAATAGGGTTTAGAGATGAATGTGGTACAAAGGGTGTTTAGTTCTACCCCTGTAGTAATATTAAATATCGAGCCCCCTCTTTAGTTCTGCAGTATGAAATGTTAGGCCCATTCCAAATAACTAAATTTTCTCTGTATCACCCATTTGTTTTCCCACACGTTTTTCACCTCTTTTGGGCTGACATTTTGTTCCTGTTTGAGTCAGGTACCCATCTTTATGATTTCTGGTGCAGCAGAAAAAATAATTGCCTTTACCAATGCCGTGCCAGAATGGCTATGCAAGCTACGTCAAGAAAATGTCATTCCCTTCTCATTATGCTAGTTTTGACATGTGCATTTATCACGGTCTTACTGGAACTTGCTTGTCATGCAGCTATTCTCTGGGGAAGCATTATTTGGTCATGTGGAGCTTTTGAAGGAAGGCAAACTATTTATGTTCCCTCATCTATACTCAAAGGGCCTGATGTAAGAAGTTAACCAAAAATTTGTTTGTTAGTTATTACTACTATACAGAGTATACATGATAGTTAACCTTAAGATCGTTTAGTTTAGGATCACAAACTGTGACTTGTTCTTCTTTTCTACTCTCCTTATAGAAGCTAGGTACTGTCTGTTTCTTATTTTGGTTATACGTTAATTTACACAGGCGCATCAATATTTGATTGCTATGTTTAACATGATTTATAGAATATTTCCTGTTTTGTATTCATATGAGTTCACTTGAACAGTTGGACTTCAGTACTTTTTAGATCTGTTGTTCCTTTATTTTCTGCTGTGTAACAACACTCAAATCCTGTCAGGGCAGCATGGAAGGAACTGTGCGTTGTATTTTGTCCAGACTGGGGCCTTAGGCACGGCACATTTGTTCATTTGCTTCATCGGTGGCATGCAGATAAACGAAATCTTCTTGTTTTGGAGGTAAACACAAGTGTCTAATCTTTGTACCGAACCTAGCATAATCTTGACTGCTATTGTAATGCTAATTACATAATTATCTTATCTACAGCAAGGAGTTGATGCTGAGTTGGCTCTTAAGCCTTTCATGCCTGTGTCAATGCAGGTTCTCGAGTGTTCTTTCCTTTCTGGAATAAAGTATGTTGAAATGCCGAACCTTATGTTTTACTACTTCATTCTAGCAAACAAGAGTATGTAGATTAAGAATTCGACTTTCTTGTTGGCAGGCCACGGAAAATTAATCCTTTACTGGCAGTTCTCAAACCGAAGCTCGTTCTGGTACGCTATTATTTTCTCGCATCTGTCAGGTGTATCTATTTTTCTCCAAAGACAGCGATCATTTCTTTACGCTCTACTTCACCTTGCAGTTTCCTGAAGAAATGAAGTCACGGTGTCCACTGAAGGAGGACGCTCCATGGTCTGTCCTGTATTACTCCAAGGGCAAGACCATCGAGGTACCGAACACACGAGAAGAATTCGAGGTGCGACTCGCAGCCAATGTCGCCCTCGGGTTGCAGCCTAGGCAGCTGGACGGGACCATCGCCGTCGCGAGGTTGAGGGCGAAGCTCCACCTCAGCAACGGACAGTATATGCTGGTCGCTCCGAAGGCTCAGTCTGATGATCAGTCCAAGAGGCAGTTGCTGCTACACTGGGGAGCTGTCGACGCAGGCCGTGTGTTGTCGGCGTTGCAAGAGAAGGGGGTCACATGTGCTTTTGCTGCAGATGATGATGGCTCGGTAGGTTGCGAGCGCTCTATTTTGGTTTTTAGTCCAGGAGAGGCTGTGGTGAAGATAACGTCTGAAAAAACTGTGATTTACTGCGACGATGAAAATACAACCAAGCAAATTTATGATGCTGTTGCCTGTTGGTAGCGTTTGTAATGGAATCTAATTACTTGGTACATGAGTATGAAAGTTTGGAGGTGGATGATGCCACTTTGTTTTGGCTGTGGTCTCACCATGGGAATTGGAAACCAACTAATTGAACAGTACTTGTAAATAAATACATGAACCTGAAGTTCTAAAGCTGAAATGTTCTTTTGGACGAACAAAAATTGAATACTAAGGGGCTGTTTGGTTGCCGCCGTGAGCAACATGGCTGAATAATTTTCATGCCTGAGAGCAACCGGAGTTTGCTGGGGGAAATTACCTGATCAGGGACATCTCATATTCAAGTCCAAGACCTTGTATAACTATATTGCCAGGCGAGAATGGTTCGGCCCTTGCGTCGCTCTCTCGAGGGCGACTAAGGCGGTGTCCTAAACCCTAGCAGCCGCCGCCTCTCCTTTCCCTCCTCCTCGCCGTTGCTGTTGCCGGAGGACGTCTGTGGCGGTGGGGTCTCTGCTCACGGCCGACACACCTTTGTTTGGTTTTGACGAAAATAGCACAGTGTTCGTGTAAAACTGCAATCAAAAGTGTGTTATTTTACGATTTTTTTTTCCATTTTCTGTACTAATTACGCTCGAATTGTGCGGAATAAAGGCACTCGACGAGCACGAGCAAACCAAAAATCACTGAATATGCAAAAATTACGCTCGCTCGAATTGGGCAAAATCTACGATAACCCCCCCAGTTCGCGCGCTTTCTATCATATGCCCCCCTTGTGTCACTGACATGTGGGGTCGACACAAGGGGCATATGATAAAAGGCGCGCGAGCTAGGGGTTATCATCAATTGCCCCCTCGAATTGCCGTCCCAAAACGATTCGCACGCCGAAGCAAAGAAGTTCGCGCGCTCCCAACACGACTCCTCTCTCGCTCTAGGGTTTACCGCCGCCGGCCGCCCCCCCCCCGGCCCCGGCCCGCATCCTCCGCTCGCGTCGTTCTCATGGCTTCGCAGGGGTGGCTCGTCCCAGCTCCTGGGTAAGCTCACCCCCCGACGAACCTCGGACGGCGAGCTCCGCCGCCGAATCGCCGGAGCAGATCGGGTCATCTCCTCCGCCGTAGTCCTCCCCTTCCGAATCACCTCCACCGGCCGTCAGCTCGGCTTGCCCCACCTCCAACGGCCCACTGCTCCTCCGGCCTCTCGAGCTCAAGGTTTGAGCTTTACTTTTTGCCAGATATAAATGCTTGTATGAATGGATGCAAATGTCAGGTGTGAAGTCTTGTAGGTTTGTTGTACTTTTGATCTCAGATGTGGGTATGTAGAACTGATGCGTTTTTTGTAGTATGCAGTTATGCACAGTGAGCATGTTTACAGTGTCTAAAGTTTGAATCTTGTTGATGTTGGACGATGGCTTAGAGCATATAAATTGAATGTCATACAAGTGAGAAAATTATTTGTATGTTAGACAGTGGACGTTTTTAACATTGATTGTGCGCATATCATAGATTTAAAATGGAAAATCCAGCAAAGCTACTTGGGATGCCTTTGCATCACAAGTTCTTCTTGATGATCAGCCTGCAGACTGCGCACAACTGGAAGGGATTCGAGGGAGGGAGAAGGCTCCGGCGAGGGGGGAGAGAGCAGGGTCCACGGTGGCATGGGGATGAGACTTCTAACTTCTAGGGTTTTGGATGAGCACACGGGGAGGGGAGGAACCGAAGAAAAGGGCTGGCTGGCGTGGGGAGCCAGCTAGGGAGGGGTCTCGTGCACTCCAAGTTTTATTATCTGAGGCCTGTGTGCCTGGGAGAAATGAACAGAACGAGTGGGCTTGTGCTCACCCGCCTATGGGCTATAGTTATTGGACATGGACTCTGGATCCGCCCAGATTCCATAGGGACGAGACAGTTAGGTATTTGAACCCCTTAAAAAGGGTATTTGAAGTTCGGAAAAGAATCCTCTAAAAATATGTTCGAAAAAGAAAAAAATTCCTCACAACAAATTAAAATAACAAGACTCTCAACTTCAAAACAGAAAGTTCCAAGATGTAGCAAGAATAAAAATATGAATAATTGCTAACTGCTGATAATGAGGTAGTTGAACCTTAATTTCAACATCAACATAAAGTTGTACTGATCTTCCACTTGCTAACTTGCATGTTTTGCGTCTGCGTGGTAGCACCAATTGTCAACCTAACTACAAGAATTTTAGAACGAATCATAGATACTCTTTAGTTGTACAAAAGATGTAAAGAAACAGATTTAAGGTCCTTAACCCTGCATAACAATGATTTACAAGTATTCTGGTAACCGTTAGAATTTCATGGAAACACAGGTATTGTTAAGCATGGAGTTCAGATTTGATATCAACTTAGCATTTGCTACTTTGTTTTGCCTTGGTGCTGGTACTTTCTGGTGTTAGTTATGGCTAATTCCTTTTTAGGTGGGAGTGTGCCTCAGTGCCTAGGACCGTTACTGCCCCCACTAGGATGGCTAATGTGGAGATCCATATGGATTTGAATTGATTCCCTTTGCTGGTGAAGAATCTTAATTTAATTGGATTAATCCAAGAGTTCTTTCTTGTCATTTCATCGCCGTGAGCAATCTGATACTACAATGCATCGATATCATTGTGGATTGTTGCTGTCTAGAGGGGGCTTGTCCTGAGATTTTTGGACGCCCAATGCTTTTGTCCTGAAGGTGTAGCATTTATTTACTTTCTAGATCCTACTCTGTTAGCAACAAATATCATGTTGAAAACTTGAAATGGAGTCACTTTGAACCTTTCCAGACAGGACTCTTCTTTGTGAACTTTTGAGGAGACGGGAGACAACTTCGTCAGTGCTGTGTTTGAGAAACAACATTTTATTTAATATAAGAGGATAAAATGGACAAGCTAATTATTTTTCATGTTCAAACATAGAACTAAACCTAAATCACATAGGGCATGGATCACTTGTTTTAGGAATGGGAGGATGCTCTATTCCATGCTATGCTAGCACAAACAATTTTGGTATCACGACTAACAAGATACATCTAACTGTAACACATGGCTCTTTTAGTATTGTGAGGCATTATACTCCGACAAGTGTATGCTGTCCTCTTTGAGTGGACCAGAACCTCTCTTATTTGTCAATAATAAGTGATAGACCTGACATTGTACTGTATTGGCTATTTGCCTTAGTTTTCGTTCCTTATTTGTGGCGATTCCTGTGGTTGCAGATGGCTAGGTGGGATGAAATTTTGACTCTTCCTGTTCAAAACCCAACCACATTAGAGTTTTCAGCAGCAGATATCACGTGGTCCAGGGTCGTGGGCTGGAAGGACGCTATGGACAGGCTTGCGCTCATTCCGTTTTCCAGGGTGAATGACTTTGTGAGAGGAGAGTCAAACAACAAAGAATGTCCAAGCCGATTTCACGTTGAAGCACGCAGAAAGCGTTCTCCAACCATGAACTGCAAACCAAAAGTTGATGGGATACTCGAGTATATTCTGTAAGTAAATGGAACCATGATTAATGTTTATGCTCGGACACAAAGTTGTTCATTCATCTTGTCAACGTTTTCTTACCTTCTCCACACTAAAGATAATCAGGATGTCGATATTTAACTACAGTGCCTTTAGCTCTTTTACCTTAGCTATTTCCTGTTTGAGATGCTATAATTCAAACAGAACATGTGAACATGATGACACCATTGCATGCAGGTATTGGTGCTCTTTTGGTCCAGATGATTATAGAAAGGGTGGTGCTGTCCGGCCTAGCAGGTCCTCTTATGGAAAGAGGAAGACACCTGCTGGTCGTCCTAATACAAAGAGGGGATGTGTTTGCCATTTTATTGTGAAGCGTTTGATTGCTGAACCATCACTGGCTCTTGTGATTTATAATCACAATAAGCATGTAGATAAAAAAGGCTCACCCTGCCATGGTCCCATGGACAAGATGGCTATAGGGACAAAAGCAATGTTTGCACCCTACATATCTGATGAACTGCGTCTTGAAGTTATATCTTTGCTCTATGTCGGTGTTCCTGTCGAGACCATAATGCAGAGACATACTGAAATGGTCGAAAAGCAAGGAGGACCATCAAACCGTGATGATCTGCTTACTCATAGATATGTTAGGAGGTTGGAAAGGAAAATGCGGCGTTCTGTTTATGAACTTGATGACGATGACGCTGTTAGTATCAACATATTGGCCGAGAATCACCAGGACTACATATTTTTCTTTGAAGATTTTACTGATAAGGATAGCTTTGTCTTGGGTATTCAGACGGATTGGCAGCTACAGCAAATGATTCAGTATGGCAACCGCAGTTTACTTGTTTCCGATTCAAAGTTTGGAACAAACAAGTTAAAGGTTTGTCAATGTCATTTTTGTGTTTTATACTCCGTAGTAGTTTGAAATTTGCTTTGATTTCATCATAGTATTGTGTTCCTTGTTTTGCAGTATCCTGTACATAGTATACTTGCTTTCGACCAGAAGAAAAATGCGATTCCGGTTGCTTGGATCATAACTCCCAGTTTTACGCATTGTGAAATATATAGATGGATGGGTGCTCTTTATGACCGAGTTCGTACAAAAGATCCGACATGGCAGTTGGGTGGCTTCATTATTGATGATCCTTTGACGGATGTGCGCACTATAAGGTAACTGATGCTTAATTACTGGTGTACTCTTTCCTGGGTTGGGTGCCTGAGTATTAATTCTGCTGAACAGGGAAGTGTTCCATTGCCCAGTTTTGATTACCATATGGCGTATCCGGCATGCTTGGCATAAAAATTTGATGAACAAGTGTTCAGATTTGGAGAAGCGTTCAGTGATGGCTAAACGACTTGGAAATGTAATATCCAGTATCTGCGGAGGAAATGGTGGTATGGAATTATTTGAGGCCTTCCTGGAAGATTTTGATGATTGCTTTGGTTTTCTGGACTACTTCAAAGCTC
Organism: Poa pratensis; assembly: GCA_947311845.1. Classification (NCBI taxonomy): domain Eukaryota; kingdom Viridiplantae; phylum Streptophyta; class Magnoliopsida; order Poales; family Poaceae; genus Poa; species Poa pratensis. The sequence goes on from CAMZMU010000058.1 coordinate 40,797,842, forward strand.
TATGGTTTCCAAGACTTGGTTGGTTCACGTGCCTTTGCTTTACCTTGTTTACTTGCCATATCTTTGTTTTACTTTTCTAATTCAACTATTTTAATCTGTCTGCTACTGCTCAATGTCTGCCAGGGGCATGGACAACTGTCTTGAAGGCCACCCCATTGGCCACTGCTGAGGTAGCTACAGCAATCGAGAGTTACCATCACCTGCTAAAACTTCGCCTGTTAAACGAGGCAGATGAAAGAATGTACCAGCGTGCAGATTGGTTGGTTCATAAGTTGTGTACAAAGGTTCATTCTTACTACTGGTTGGATGAATTTTCGGAGAAGGACAGTTTTTCTCGTTACTGGAGGAGTGAGTGGAAAAATGGCCCAAATCAATGGCAACAGGGATTGCAGATTCCAGATTCTGATGTTGTCATAGAAGATAATTGTGCTAGAGTGGTCTGCCAGAAAGATAGGGAGAGGTCCCATGCCATAGTGAACCCAGGTTCTGAGCTTGCATTGTGTGATTGTAGCTGGTCAATGAAGGGAAACCTTTGCAAACATGTAATGAAGTCGACTAAGGTTTGCCGCGACAGGAGATTGGCACCACCATCCTTGGCTATGCTTCGCTATTACCAGGCACTGGCAAATGTTGTTCACTGTCCACCCAGTGACTCTGTGGTTTGTGACCATGCAGTTGCTGTGGCTGTTTCTGTTAGAACACAGTTAGAGATGCTACTTAGCGCCACCAATGGTGGTTCTCCAAATACATTGGTTTTCAAGGATCCCCAGCCAACCAGTGAGCCCAGAGAATCCAATACTCAAGCAGCCAGCATTGAAAATGGTACTTGTGCAAGTCAATCTCCGGCTGCCTCGGATGACATCAATGAAGTCCCCACCGATGAAGAAAGTGATCAGGACAGTCCTGCTTGCAAGAAAAGAAAGTCTGGAGGAGCGTCTGATGAAGACGAAGCTGCTACAGCGACGCAAAACATGGGGCCTTCTGAAACTGAGAATAGTTGTCAACAGAAAAGAGAAAGCAGAGAAGCTTCTGATGGTGATGAAAGAACTGAAGAGATGCAAGCTTTTGATGGCGATGAAGGAACTGCAGAGATGCAAGCTTCTGATGGTGATGAAGAAATAACGCAAATCATGCAACCTTCTGAAACCGAAGGCAGTCAAACGAACTGAATAATTCTTCTGATGAGGTTTAGACCAGCCGATTGGATAGGTATGGCCTAGCAGTTAGCACAAAAAGGGAAATCTGAGGTCTGTATATTTTAGGCCACCAAGAACTAATCATAATAGTATGTTCTTTCATTGAATTTGATTTAATGAAGTGATGCATATTTTAGTTAAAGCAAGAAAGGCAAAAGGCAGCCAAACGTTGAGCTAAAGCTGAAAACTAATGACCCCATGACTTAGAAGATGCCAAAACCTACTAGCTCGGTCAAGAGTTGAATATCTACCCTGATGATTTCTGAAGTAAGTCACTGTCACGATAAATGGAGGCTGTTCATGCTGCTACAGACCGTGAATCATGTGTACTAGAAAATATTCTAGCATAGTGCCAGGATCTGGAAGCACACCTCATCCTCATTAACCTCAAAACATTTGATAACACAATCACGTTTAAGGTAATGCCAGTCCTAGTGATTGTCTGTTAGACCTCTCCCAATGCTCCTAGGGGGTACAGTCTTAACCATTCACATCCAAACTTTTGTGTATGTGACACAGAGTAAACAAGGATGCCACCTAAAGAGCATTGGAAGATGCCTAACACCAGCAGAATTGTTAGTTCATGGATTTGCAACATTTGGAAAAGCAGCGGTGTTCAGACCTAATGGCAAACAATCCGGGGCAGAAAAAAGATACGCAAAACTGCCTGAGATGAGACTGTCTATGCTATAACTACATATCAGCTCATTTTACTGGTTCCATAGTTTTTCTTCTTATTTTTGACAGCTTTAAAAGTAACCTACTTGGTAGTGCAAGATGCCCTGACATGGTTCACTTCTAAGCTGGTCAATGGAATTATATACGGTTCTAACATGGTTCCATGAGCTTGTCAATATGTTTCAAGCAATTGCTCAAATGATGGACACTGGAATTGTGTAACTTGAATCAATCCATATTCTTGTGGTCTGTTGGTTGGGTAATGTTAATCCTATTGGCTCGCAGCTTGTTCATGCTGGGAGCTAGTAGTCTCGTTTATCGATCACAATAAAGAAACGCATCATGGGAAGAGCAAATTTCCCAGGAAATTTTAGCCCACATGAATCGCTAACTCTCATCCTGGGTGATGCAAATACAATAGCTTACTGATTAATCTGTGCAACATTTACTTTCTGATTATGTTAGAGCTAGGACCATATGAATAGAAGTACATGGGTTCTTTAGAATCACTTGCGATAATTTTGAACTCTGTAGCTTGCTTCTGGGTTAATAACAATCGGTATGTAGTTTTGAACTCTGCTTTTCCGCCATTATGTGGGATTCTGGAAATGTAGGAGTGACATTGTTTTTAACCAGGCCTAGCCTAGAGTAGGCCTGGTTAAAAACAATGTCTATTACTGTCAGTTCTGTCACTTGCTCTTTCTCAACAAATCAGAATCTGTTCTGTAACATTTTAAAAAGAAAAGAAATAAGTTCTGTAATGACAGTACCCACACTGTTATCATTGTCTAGGCCTGGTTAAAAACAATGTCACTCCTACATCTTATTACTGTCAGTTCTGTCACTTGCTGTTTCTCAACAAATCAGAATCTGTTCTGTAACATTTTAAAAAGAAAAGAAATAAGTTCTGTAATGACAGTACCCACACTGTTATCATTGTATTTATTCTTCAGATTGGTTGATTAGAACAAACTCTGGAGTAATATATACCGGTTTCGTTGACCTCGGCCAAAATTCATTTTGGGGTACCAATTAGTTTTTCGGGCAAGAATATTCTGCAATACAGTAGCAGTTGGAACCCCTGAAGTCTGAGTTTCTGCTCTCCGAAGCTAGGAGCAAGGTTCGAAACTGTTGATGTCGGTTGATAGCTTACTGTCTTAGCATATTAGAGTCAGATCAACAAGTGTATCGGGTGATACTTCCAGAATTAGAGTTGAAGGATTATTTTTAATTTCGAGTTAGAGAGACATGGTTTGCATGGCTTTCCAACAGAGTGCGCCTTGATAATGACAGATTCATACATGAACGTTTTGGAGTATTCCTATTCTCATCGGGAACTCTATAAAATAGTGGCATGTGGCTTGTCCATAATCTAAACTAACAGTATGCCATTACTAAAAACGTCCATCTGTAACCCACGAAGCCACTAGACGACGTAACTAAAAATGTCCATTTGTCATGGCCGGCCTCATCCAGAGGTTTTATATCCTCTGCAACAGTGAACCCAAGCCATCATGAAGCTCCATCATGTATGCCTCTTCCTGCTCTCTTGCACTTGTCTCCTGTTATCCTCTGCTGTACCGGAGAGTGAGGCGGGCATCTCGCGTGAAGCTGAAGCGCTCGTGAATTGGAAGGCTAGCTTGGTCCATGCCGATGACTCCCTTGGATCATGGTCGTTGGCCAACTCCACCAGCTTTTGCAGCTGGACGCACATCAGTTGCAACATGGCTGGGCACATCAGAGGGCTTGACCTTAGGGATACAAGTCTGAACGGCACACTTGACAGGTTCGACTTCTCAGCCTTTCCCCACCTGGAGAATCTCGTCCTGTCCAACAATGGTCTATATGGTACAATTCCAGCAGGGATTGGCAACCTGACGAGCTTGGTCAGCTTGTATATCTTCAACAATCCGTCTTTGAGGGGTGCCATTCCGCACAGCATTGGACAGCTGAAGCACCTTACTGGACTGTATCTATTATTCTTGGGGCTCGATGGCATGCTACCTGAAGAGATTGGTAACTTGACAAACTTGGAAGAGCTCCATCTCAACTCGGTTACTTTGACCGGGTCAGTTCCTCTAACAATTGGAATGCTCGTGAAGCTCCGCGTGCTCAACATGGCAGACAACAATCTGACAGGGAGCATCCCACTTGAGACTGGAAACATGACAGAACTGTACAGCATGTCCGTTTCACATAACTATTTAGAAGGGCAGCTACCAGGTACCATATCTAATTTGATAAATCTCCAGGAATTTGATCTATCAGGAAATCAGCTCGGAGGCCAGATCATCTCAGAGTTTGGGAATAGCAGCTTCCTGTATTTGGTCAATATTGCAAACAACAACTTTTCTGGGCTCTTCCCGTCATCCATTTGCATAGGAGGCGCGCTGCTTTTTCTTAATGCTAGGTACAATGGATTTACAGGCATTCACCATCAGACCTTGCAGAACTGCACTAATCTGGAGCTTCTTGACTTCACAGCAAACAACATTGTTTTTTTTTTTCTAGAGTATGCCAAATTGGCATACCTTATTCATATAGAAGGGAGCAACAAATTTACAAGAATCTGAAACAGTTGCAAACAACTGTTCAGAGAACACCACACACCCACACCAAACACTACCCCTACTCTCTCGCGGCATCATCTACACCTACACCAGATCTTACACCCATTCTTGCTTTCTCCCAGAGCAAGTACTCCTCTCTCACCCTCTCTATTACAAGTAGGGTACTCAGTTGTTCATTTAGGTTACCAAACACCCTAGCATTCCTTTGCTTCCACAAACACCATGCAATCAAGATGACAAGGGTGTCAAAGCGCCTTCTATCCCGTCTTGTCACCTGTGATTTAGCACCCATCCACCAATCTTTGAAGCAATTTGTGTTCTGAGGTTCCGAAAGCTGGATGCCCACAACCTGTAAACAGCCCCACCAAACCTCCTTGGCGAAGGGGCATTGGACGAGTATATGATCAACTGTGTCCTCCGCCTGCAAACACGTGAAGCAAGCATCGGTTTGCTCTTGTAGCCCGTGCCTTGTTCTCCTATCAGCAGTCCATAATCTGCGTCTCAGCGCAAGCCAGCCAAAAATCTTGCATTTCGGCGTCGCAAACGACTTCCACAGCGGTCCGGCCATCTCATCTCTGGTCCTGCCTTGGAGTAGCCTCGCATAGGTTGCCTTGGCCGAGTAGACACCGGAAGCTGCCGCCGGCCAAGTGAACTTATCCTCATCCTGCTCAACACGCTCCGTTGTGCTCACTGCCAGCCACAATTTCACCCGCTGACGGTACCCCTCCGCTGTCAGTTCTTCAGTAACGTCCAGCGTCCAATTCTGGTTCATCATGGCCTCCTCCACCGTGCGCTTGTTCTTACGTCTTGTGGGGACAGCTGCGACTACCAGAGGCGCAATGTCGCAAGCCGTGAGCCCCTCGATCCACCTGTCTGTCCAGAATAGGACCTCATCCCCTCTCCCTGGCACGATCCTAACCAAGCTGTTAAAAACCGCCGCCGCATCCGCGTCTCTTAGCCTCGGCAATCCCTGCCAAGGCCGGGTATAAGGGTCTGTTTTGGCGAGCATCCAGGGCAGCTTCAGATGATGGCTTTTAGTCAAAACGAGCTGTATGGCACGCTTCTGACAGATGGGGGCGACGTATTCCTTTGTAACTATACTAACTTAAACCTCCTAGACCTATCAAACAACATCTTACATGGAGGACTCTCCAAGTGTTTCTGGGACATGCCAAGTTTGGGATTCATCGATCTGTCCAACAACTCTTTGAATGGTGTAGTTCCATTTTCTAGGACATGTCACCGTAACCTCAACTATCTACACTTAGCCAATAACCATTTCAAAGGAACCTTTCCTTTTGGTCTTAAGAACTGCAAAGGACTTGTCAGTCTAGATCTTGGAGGCAATAATTTCTCAGGTTCAATACCTTCTTGGGTAAGCAACAGCTTGCCAAAACTCATGTTTCTTCGGTTGTCATTAAACATGTTCGACGGTGTCATACCCCACCAAATATTACAATTCGGACAACTTTTGATATTGGACTTGTCCAGAAATATCCTCACCGGACCTATTCCACACAATTTTACGAGCTTTACTGGTATGACAAAAGAACCGAAAAACCTGCACTCGCTATACGCCGGCAATGTTATTTATCAAGTGCAAATTCATATAGTTTGGAAGAATGTGGATTATGGGTACCCTCTGATGACAGCAGCCATGGCGGGTATCGACTTATCTGGCAATTCTCTTTCGCAAGAGATCCCAAATGGGCTCACAACCCTTGTTGGACTGAGGTATCTGAACTTATCAGCAAATTATCTGGCAGGTTGTATTCCCAAAAACATTGGTAATCTGGTACTGCTGGAGTCCTTGGACCTTTCTTGGAACCAACTCTCGGGGGAAATTCCTCCAAGCTTTTCAGGTTTGAAGAGCATCAGCGCTCTGAACCTCTCGAGTAACGTTTTATTGGGGAGGATACCTACAGGCAATCAGCTGCAGACGCACGTAGATCCGTCCATATACAGCAACAATCCAGGCCTATGTTGTTTCCCATTGGAGGACTGTGTAAACTCGTCAACATCGACACGAAGCGAAACAAGACAGGGTGAGAACATGGAGACACTGTGGTTCTATTGCTTTGTGGCAGCTGGGTTCATCTTTGGGTTCTGGCTATACTGGGGATGCTCTTGTTTTACAGTGAGACATGGAGATCTGCATTCTATCAGTATGTGGACAACATGCAAGGGAAGGTAACCAAGAAGATGTATGTGCGCATGTCGTGCTTCCAGGCCAACGGGAATGAATGAGCAAGTGCATCACATGGTGTTGAAGCAAAGCTGTGTGCAACCATACACGCACAATATTGAGCATGTATGTAGTATTTCACCTACTTGATTGTAAAAGAATATTGACTAGGAAGTTCTTTTTATTTGCTAGTACTTTGATGTGCTTGGCGTTATCGAGTTTTCTGGCGCTTAACCTACAAGTTACAGGTGAACATTTGCAACAGTTACTTTCTGATTGTGTGGTAAGTATATTTTGATTTTTTTGAAAAGGGGGAGCCCAGCCTCTGCATCAGGTTGATGCATACGGCCTTTATTGCTTTTATTAAAAATTATTCAAAAGGTCTTAAATTCTTTAGGACAATTCTTTTTCATAAATTTGAGTGTTGTTGCCAAGTTTTGGTTGTAGGCATATAGTGCCTCCGTCTTTAAATGTAAGATGTTTTAGGTGTTTCATATATTATCAAAATGCATACTAAAATAAGTTAACATATATATTAAAATATGTCTAGATACATTTGTATATATATGAATGTGGATAAAAGATAAAACATAATATATTTAAAAACAGGGTGATACTTTTAAGCGCTGCTTGTCCAGCCATTTGGCATGGTTTCTGGAAATGAAGGAATTATATTGTTTTGTAATCTCAACAACAGTCTATAAAACACTGCAGTAGAATATATCCGGTGAAAAAACCGCGCCGGGTCAAACTTTCACATATTCTGCTACAGAGAGGCGCATGTCGGCAAGGCACTTGAGGGCACGCAGCGAAGAAAGGCTTGGTCGAGGAGGACCGGATCCTCTCCAGGAAGACAACGACATGCTCGGCGTGGATAGAGGCGGCTTCACGGCGATGGCATCGTCCCGAGAAGGCGGCTGCCAGACACTAGGACGACGACGATTCCCGGCGATACATGTCTTCTTTCTTCGATTCCGTTGGCTTAGATGATCATCCCGGCGAGGCGGAGTTCCGAGGCGCTTCGTGCCTTCGTCTTTGTCTGGGGCAGCGCACAACGCCTGCGCGACGTGACGGTGGTGAGGTGAGCTCGGTCTTTGGTCACCATCTCCCGTCGGGGTATCATGTAACCCATCGACATTCCGATTAATCAAGTCCACTTCTGCCTCTGGGCTAAGTCCATCTCCACTGCACTGACTCGGGTCGGGGCGAACACTATTTCAGGCTGTCTCCCACAAAATGATACTCCCTCCAATCCTAAATAATTGACGTGAAATATGACCTACGCTCATACAAAATCGTTAACAACTTCCTACAATTAAATGGGATCGGAGGGAGTAAAAATCGTCACCTCGCCCTCCCTGCCGCTCGGAAAATCCTAGTTGCCGCACACCGCGGAGTGCATAGCGCTCCTCACACCCTGTCAGGCAGTGGGCTGGCCCAATAGGAGCACTTCCGGCCAGACTTAGTTTTCTTGCTTTCGCTCATTTTTTTCTTTTCTTTTTTATTTTTTCTTTCGTTTTTTTTTTTTTCGGCTGTTTCTTTTTTCTTTTCTGTTTTCTTATTAGGGTTTCATTTTGTTATTTTTTGTTTTTTATTCGTTTTCTATTTTTCGTTTTATATTAAAAATCAAAGTTTTATGTTGTAATTTTTTTCATATTGAAAAATCATTCAAATATAATATATGTTCATATTTTTTAATAAAGGTTTACATAAATGTTTCATTATAAAAATTGTTCATATAAATTAAATGTTCATATTGAAAAATCGTTCAAATTAAACAAATGTTACTTTTTCAAAAACCGTTCGAATAAAATAAATGTACATATTTGAAAATCATTCAAATAACAAAAATACTCATGTTAATGTTGAAAAGTCATTCAAATAACATAAATATTCATATCTAAAAAATGTTCAAATAACATAAATGTTGAAATGTGAAAAGTCGTTCAAATGGAATGAATGCTATTTTTTGGAAAACCCGTTTGAATAACGTAAATGTTCACATTTGAAAATCATTTAAATAACATAGTTCAAATAATATAAATGTTCGTATTGAAAATCGATTAGATAACATAAAGTTCAAATTTAAAAATCGTTCAAACAAGATAAATGTTCATATTTAAAAGATCGTTCAATTCGAATAACCTAAATATTCATATTTAAAAATATTCAAACTGCGTAAATGTTCATATTTTTAAAAATCAAATGACATAAATTTTTATAATTAGAAAATCATTCAAATAACATAATTTATTTTATTTTTACATATGTGAATATTTATTTTTAGAACTAATTTTTTCTGTTATTTTTTTCCAAAAACGTGAATACATTTATTTACTGTGAAAACAGTAAAGGAAAAAGGAAAATAAAACAGAAAAGTAAAAGAGAAATAGTACCTATTACCTGGCCGCTTTTGGAACGGCACAAGAAGCAGCGTAGCGGGCGGAGCTTATTCTGCTCCGCACGCTGCGTCAACTAGGCACTCCCCTGCCGCTCGTCGTATCCCACATTCCCACCTCTTGCCGCCGAGCCCGAACAGATCCTCTAACTTATCGAGGCATGGCACTCCTCTCTGCGCATGCCTCCTCCCAGCATCATAGGAAACCAGCAACGCCTGGCAAGCGCTTGACCCACATGTTATAGAGGTGAGAAGATAGGTGGAAAACTATGTAAAGGGAAGAAGTGAATGGTAGTATTTAATATGTACATAGTTTTGTATAAGGAAAGAAATGCCAAATACCAAAACGTAGAGCACGAATCACAAAGCGAGAACTAGTGGTGCATACATACCCGGTAGGGCGCGGTTCCGCCAGAAAATCCGCGTTGGGTTTGTATAATATGATGAAAGCACCTTTCAGAACCAGGTTGGGAGATTATCTGCACCGGTTTTCAAAACTACATTGGGTTGAATGACCAGTTGAGGGGGAAAGTGGCCAATGGGCAATACTTCAGGAGGTTAAACAGGCCTAGCTAGCTCATGGTGTACAATATCAGTGGGGACGGCTGAAACTCAGCTAACCCGCTCAGGATCCAATCCAATTATCCATGCTTGCAATATCCATTCCAAATCTGAAAACCTAGAGCATTTCCTGTGAGTCAAACGCTACCTTGCACATATATTACTCGGTCCCACTGTGAGCAGCCTAGGTTCAGGTAAATAGGCAACCGGTACATCGACTCAGACCATCAGGCTTGCATCATCGAATATTCAGGCAACCGGTAGCATACATAGATGGAAACGTTATACATTGGCATTAATGCATTGGTTATCATTGGAAACGTTATACATTGGATATTCTTAATTGCTATTAATGTGGTATTGATATGATTCCTGGTTTATCGTCTCACTGTCACTATACAAAGTGCCTGCCATTTCATCGGTTCCTGGCGACTCAGAGCAAGGCAAACCATCAACAAGGCTTCCTATCTATCAACACCACATCTAGCCAAGATGACGACTGCACAGACGATGATCTTGACAGTCGTCCTCCTCGTGCTAGCATCAGGTATTACTCTTATGGTCTCTTGCTTCAGAATTACTCGACAAACAGCCATGTAAATATTACGTGATCGCTTTAGTTTATTCATGGTATTGGATTTTTTTTGTGTGTAGGGGTTGCAGTGAAGGCGGCGAGAGTAAATGATCAGATTTACAATGGATTAATTCACGATACGCCAATACCATGTGATACTCCGGGTTGCCTGCACATTTGTCGTGAACATGCCAATGGACTTGGGCACGCCTGCGGCCCTCAATGCAATTGGACTGCTACGTGTATGTCTGAGGGATGCCAGTGCGACATCTGCATGCCTAATCTAATAGACTGACAGTAGCTTGGAAGATAGAATGTTATGTACTTATGTGCACTGTAATAAGAACGATGTTGTAAGGGTGTATCGGAAAATCTGAAACATGAATTTCGTATTTCTTCACCAATTATATGAGATTATTATTTTTGAGAAAACACAAATGAGAAAAAAAAATCAATGTCTTGATCGCTTGATAGAGAAAACCGAGTTACAAGCCCTAAAAACAGGGATACACACGAATTTACAACCCAAAATAACATCGCCAGACCCACCGCTTCCCCCTCTCGCCCACAACCGGACTTATCCTCACTGTTTCGAGAAGGCAATCAATGTTATGCTGCGTTCTGTTAAAGATGATCACATTACCGTGCCTTTAGATTTACCAAGCCACGAGCATGGTTATTGAAGAGGTTCCTTACCTTGTGGAGGTGGGAGTGTACCGGAAAACATGACATTAGAGGAACTCTAACCAACTCTCTACAATGACAGCCTCGCAAAATTATCCGGAGGGCCCTCTAATTTTTTAAGAGGCCCTTTAGGTGGTGTACAAAGTGAAGGGTTTTGTAGGGCTCTCATTTATCTCTCCTCCCCTCTCTCCTTGTAGAGTCGATCCACCCTCCCGGTTCCACTTTCGGTCCTTTCCATTGGCTTCGTCGGGCAGATAGGGATATGACTGGGGGTCGGGCAGTTGTTGTCCATGGTAGATGTAGAATTAGGTGAGACGACTGTTCAATCTCTATTTATCAATCGATCTTTCGACAGAAACACTCTCACGCTAATCTAACCTCACGCGACCCTCATGGCGGCGGCGCTGTGCCACCCCGGGGGATTCCTGCCGCCTCGGAGGCGTCGCCGTCAAAGGCCGCACGGCGTGGCGGCAGCGGGGCGCCTACTGGTCATGGCCATGGGAGGGAAAGCGGCGCACTTTGAAAGTGCATGTTGCCCCATGCGTGGTTTCGGTAATTAATGACAATCCTTATGGACTAATATTTTGTGTTGAGTTATTCTTATAGGTTTGTCCATTGGCATCACTTGAACTCCATGTGTTGGATTCAAGGTGTATGCCATCAAGATCATTGATTATAATGGACATATTTGATATGCTCAAGAAGTTGAAAAGATACAAGGTTGATCAAGACTAAGTGCAAAGAGTGGATTCAAGTTGATCAACACACAAAGTTAAATGATATACCATGTGGGATCATGTGATCAAATGGTATGGTAAGAAATTGTCCATATAGCTTTGTGAACTAACCAATTATGTGTGTGTGGCATTCCTTGTTGGGTTTAGGTATCTCTCCATGGGGTTTCATCAAAAGGAAGATTTCTTATAACTCATGGAGAATGACGTCAAGTGGTGGTCGTCATCAAGGTTGAGATGTGCAAGTTCAAGATGGGCATCTAGAAGATATCATATGCTTGAAGCTTGCAACCCATTTGGAGATAATGGTCAAGTGAAGATGTTCCTAAGAGAGGCACTCCCATCTTGGTGTATGGGGGAGCGATATGTGAGTCTTCACCAAGCAAAGCGCAATCAAGAAAGGTGGTCCGCTTGAAGAGATCAAGATCGTCATCATCTAGCTCAAGTGGAATGCGCAAGACAAATGTATGATCTTGATAGGGTTTCTATTTTGCCGGTCTCATGGTGTTAGTGGGAGACCGGGTTATAGGATAGACACCGTACTATCAAGAGGGGCTCTCAAGTGAGTAACTTGATCGCATCTTTGTGGAGAGCTCAAACCTTTGCATACTTGCATATCATCTTTCTTGGTTCTTATTTGGCTTTTATCCATGTGAGAATTTAGAGCTTGTGTTCATCTCCATACCAAGCTCTAGTTCATCAAAAACGGATTTCATATGGATATCTTGATCCGTTTTTGTTGTTGGAGGTTTTACCGGTCGTTCTTTTCTAGAAAGGTTTTAACTTTCTATATTTGGCTTTATCCTCCATCTTTGGACTATGATGTCTCTCTGCATAATCTTGTCGTGCTCGTTGTGTTGATTCCAACGAGCCCAAGAACATCGAAAACGGAGTCCGGATGCAAAACTTATTGCCGTTTTAATATTGGTGTTTCTGCAGTTTTCTGAGGGGCGGAAGTTCCGGATTTTAGGCCGGAAATTCCGGCCCCCTGGAAGTTCCGGCAATAGTTCCGGCAAAAGTTCCGGCCCAACTCCAGTACCGCTTTTTAGTCGTTTTTCTGGGGTCCGGAAGTTCTGGGACGGAAGTTCCGCGCTGGGACCGGAAGTTCCGGTCTAAGTGTGGCTGCAACGGCTATTTTCGTGGGAGGGGCTATAAATACCCCTCCCCTTCTTCAACCTTGGGCTGCTGGTTTTCTCTCTCTCCCACCATTGTTGACATTGGAAAGCTTGCCCCTCTCTCAATTCCTCCCATGAATCTTGCATATCTTTGAGGGAAAAGTGAGAGAAGATCTAGATCTACATTTTCATCAATCCATCTCTCCTCTAAGTGAGGGGAACCTAGTAGATCTTGATCTTGGAGTTCTTGGTGTTTCTCCTCCATTGTTCTTCCTCTTTATTCCCCCATAAGCATTTGTTGCTTTGTTGGAATTTGAGAGTGAAGGACTTGAGCACTTCTTGTGTTCTTGCCATTGCATTTTGTTGCATCGGTTTGCTCTCTCCTCGAGGATTCATGGAAGTGAAAATTCGTGAGCTTGTTACTCTTGGGTCGTTGGACCCTAGACGGTGTTGTTGTGACCTTTTGTGGTCAAGGCTTTTGTGGCTTGTTGGGACCTTTTGTGGTCACTTGGGAGTCCCAATCCTTTTGTGGGTTGTGCCTCAAGATTGTTATAAGGGAAGATTTCCGCCCAAAAGGAAATCAATAGTGGAAGGTGAACCGAGCTTTTGGGCAAGGTTCATCGGAGAATAGGGTGAGGCCATTTGTGGTGTCTTGAGTTTGAACTCACACCCCTCCAACGAGACGTACTCCCCTAAAAAGGAGGAACTCGGGAATACATCATCGTCTCCGCGTGCCTCGGTTATTTCTATACCCGAGCTCTTTACTTATGCACTTTACATTGTGATAGCCTTCGTGCTTGAAGTATTATATCTTGCTATCACCTTGTTACTTGTCTTGCTTAGCATAAGTTGTTGGTGCACATAGGTGAACCTAGTATATTTAGGTTGTGTGCTTGTTAAATTAAAACACCTAGTTTTATTCCGCATTTATCAAGCCTAAACCGGAAAAGTTTTAAATCGCCTATTCACCCCCCCCCCTCTAGGCGACATCCTTGTCCTTTCAATTGGTATCAGAGCCTGGGCTCTCTTTATTGGGCTTTACCGCCTAGAGAGTAAAGATGTCGTTTAGAGAATTAGTGCATGATCCCACTTTTATATTCGATGGCACAAATTATGATGTTTGGAAAATTCGCATGCTTAATCTTTTTAGGGCCATGGGTCCAAATTATATAAGAGTATTGTAGATGTGGTTTTTCTCCTCCAAAGGATTCCCAAGAATTATCTATAGAGGATGAGGAAAACTCACATCTCGATACTCTAGTATCTAATGGCCTTATATGTGTTTTGAGCGATGTAGTTCTTGCATCAATCATGCCTTTCCGGAACGCTCATGAGCTTTGGACCAAGCTTCAAGATAAATATGAAGTGTCCAACATTATTGAGGATGATTGTTGTCCCTCCACCTCGGCCGTGATGAGCTCACTTATTCTTCCACTTCACCAACATGTGATTTGTCACAAGGTAATGATGGTGAGTGGTGATAGAAATTGCATTGTTGATATTGAATCCACTATTGACTATACGTCATCTCTATCTCATTGCAATGTTCTATCTTTGGACTTAAACACTTCTAGCACCTCAAATGTCTTACATGCTAGTGTTGATAGTCCTTGCATATCATGTAATAGTTGTTTAACTAAATCTCATGATGATATGCTTCATATGTCTTGTTGTCATGAAAACAATACTTCCATATCCTCTATTTTGTGTGCTAACAATGTAGAGGAAACCCAACATTTGTTGGAACAAGACATGGACCTCAATGGTGCTTCAAGTAATTCTTCATCATCATCGTCCATTTCTCACTTTTGCCTTATGGCTAGGGATTCAAAGGTATCTTCACCTTTGGAACCCACTACATCTTGTGATGATGAGGATGAGATTATTATGGATTAAAAGATAATGATATTGACTCCTTAAAGAGAAGAGTGATATTATTTTGTGCTCTCCCTAAAGGTAGTAAGCTTGCTCTTATTTGTGTGAAATTTTGACTTTTGCTATTAAGTGCAAGGAAATCATTGAAGAAAAGGGAAGGATTGAAAAGAGGATGCTATGGAAAAAACATCCTTAGAAAATGCTCTTGAGGAAGAACATGAGCTTCGAGTGTCTCTTGAGGAGAAACTTGAATCTCTTGATGAACAAATGATCTATTATTGCTAAAATCATTAAGGAAAGAGATCATGCTCTTGCTAAATAAAGTGCTTAAAAAGGAAAAGTTGAATTTGGTGTTGGCAATGCTAGACTAATTGAGGAATAGAGAGACTTGACAAAGCTCATAAGGCTTTGGAAAGTGAACACTCTCTCCTTACCAAGTCTCATGATCAACTCCAAACTCAACTATCTAAAATTGATGCCTAGCTCTCTACTTCCTCTTGTAATCATGCTAATATTATTGAGGAAAATGCTAGGTTGAATGATGAGCTTGCCAAGTTGTCTTCTTCCATTTCTAAATTAATGATGCTTGTGCTACTAACTCCACTTCTCGTGAAGCATCTATTTTGAAGGAGAATGTTGAGCTAAGGGCTCAACTTGAGTTGCTAACTAGCAAGTATGGGAAATTGGAAGAAAGTCATGAAAAGCTCTCTATCTAATGAGGATCTTCTAGCATCCCATGCTAGGCTAAAGTTAGCTCATGAGGCTATCACTACAAAGGTAACATCTTGTGAGCCTCATGTGGACAAAGGCACAACTTCTACTAAAAATGCTATATTGCCTTGTGCTAGTCCTAGTGATTCTACATCACATACTATTGCTAAATCTTGTGATGAATTACTTTCTGCCTTGTTGCTCTAACAATGAAGCTTCTACTTCCTCTAGTGTTTGTGTTGATACTAACCATGTAGAGGAATTAAAAGCTCAAGGCCCAAGTCACTTCTTTGAAGAAAGACTTGGAAAAGCGTCATGTTGGGATTCTACACTTGACAATATGTTGAGTGTTCAAAGACGCCCCAATGACAAGAGTGGACTTGGATTCAACTCCAATAACAAGAACAAGTCCAAGTATAACAAGAAGAAAAAGGGCCAAGAACAAGTTAAAGATTCGGCCAAGATTGTTTGCTTCAAGTGCAAAGTTGAAGGGCACCATGTTAGATCTTGCCCTTTGAAGAAGAAGCCTCTTAGTGAGAAGCAACAAGGGAAGAGCCTCAAGTTCAAACTCAAGTTCCTCAAGTTGAAGAACGGCTCTTCCCAAGAAGAATCAAGCTACCCCTCCTCAAGTCGAGATTCCAACTAAGAAGAAAGGAGGAAGCAATGTTGCTACATATGCCGTGAGAAGGGCCACTTTGCTTCTTCATGCACTAATGGTACCTTATCCAACCCCATTATAATTGATGATGTTTATTCTCTTCGGAAGGATAAGGTTGGCAATGTGTTTGCCAAATATGTTGGTACTCAAAGTGGTGTCAAGAAAAGAACCATTTGGGTTGCCAAGCCTATTGTGACTAACCTCTTAGGACCCAACTTGGTTGGGGACCAACAAGCTAAAACTTGATCAATAGGTGTGTTGGAGGGCATTGGAGACTTGGCTACTCATGAAGAATTAAGGGATCTTCATCAATTATATCTCTCAAGCCAAGTCATTTGGATTATATTGTTCTATCTCATATCCAATGTTCCTCCTTGCGGTAACTTGTGCTTATATCATATATACATTGAAAGTTGCTTGCACCCTTGCATGTGTTTGGTTTTGTACCTTGCTAGTGTTTGTATGTGTTGTGCTCTCTACTTACTTATCTTGAGTAATCAAGTATGTGTATGTTGGTTTGCACACCATTACTTGTTTTGAGCCTTATTGCTTTTATTTGATATCTTATCTTGTTGGCTCTCTTTGAGAGATTAATGGACTATCTTTTTGGGAGAGTGATATGCTTCGTGCACTTCACAATCCTAAAAATGTGTGTACATGAGGAATACCACTTAGTGATGATATATCAATATTATCTATTCTCTATGTGGTATGTCATGCTCATGAGAAATTCAAATTCTATAATGTCCATTAATTATTCTAGTTGTTTTTTTGCCTCTTGTTTGAAAGAAATGGATTATCACATTATGGGGAGTAATAAGCTTTGTGCATATTACAAGCCTAGAAAATGTGAACATGTGAGGTTTTGCCACCTAGAATTGATATTGTTATTTATCTTGTTCCTATGTGGCATGTTGCTCAAACAAGTTCCATATTTGCTTAATTGCTTCTTGTCTCCCATCTTTTGGTATCTTGTTTGTGAGAGAGTTTCTTGGTGCTTTGCATGATCGTTGATTAATTGAAGCCATCAAGAATCTCTATCTAAGCATGTTTTTCAATTCCTATCTTTTGCCTCATGCTTATGTTTTGTGAATATGATCTTGAATATATCTTTGCAATCCACCACCGAGAAATATCTCCATACATTACTTGTCTTTTGACAAGTGATAATCATATTTGTGGTAAATATATTGATCATATTTACATTGGCTCTTGCTCGAATTTGCCTTATTTATTGCCAATGCTTTGTTTTGATCTAACTCTTTTTTGTCTTCCTTCGATCTTTTTGGACCCTTGTGCTCTACTCATATTTTTTTATGCTTTCTTGAGATAGGAAAAGTAATGATCCCATTCTTGTGCATTGACATTCAAAGTCATACTTCTAGATAATGCACTATTCCCGGGGAAGCTATCCTACATTGAGTAGAACACCATTCTTTAATTTGGTATTGGATTTTATTGCTTTTCTTGAACATGACTAGTGTTTGTATAAAATATATGGAGAGTGATGACCCCATTTGTGTGCATTTTGTATTCAAATGCAAGATCATAAATAATGCACAAATCTTGGGGGAGCTATCCTATATGTTTTAGAACACTATTTGTTTTCAATTGTTTTTTGATCCCGATGATATGTCTCTTTGGAAGACAAGCATTTTCGTCTTGGTACTTTGTGCCATCATGAAAAGTGTAGAGGGTTTGATTCATTCCTTGAACCTAAGTTCATTTGGTATGTTTTTCAACTTGGTACCTTCAATCATGTGTTGATTTGGGTATTTGATATAATTTGACAAGTCTTTTTCTTGTCACACTTATGTGTGATCTCTTGGTTTAAGTGGTGTTTTGTCCAAGTTGTATCTCGTTTGGTTCTTTAAAGTCTTGTGCATGCATATTTAATATGTATATCTTATGGTATGCTTACTTTTGTTGATCCAATATATAGGATAAACTCCATCAAATGATGTGCATGAAATTCAATTTCATATCAATATGCACATTTTTTTGTGGAGTTTGTCCTATGTATTGTAGTTGCTCTAACTACTTTGGACCCAATGAGTTTTGGTACCATGTTGTACTTGAATGTGTTTTAGGTACACTCGAGATGCATTGGAAGCTTGTCTCATTTACAAGGAAGGTGTTATCACCATGTGCTTATTGGAGCCAAGCTCGGATGATCGTGAAATCTTATCTTCTACATCACCCAATGCTACCTCGGTAACAAGTATCTACCTCATGCATACATTTCTAGCTTTCTACCTTGTGTAGGTTGTTTCATGGCATGAATCTCTTTTGTTGCAATTCATTTGGTTCTTGCAAAACAAGTTTATTGTAAATGTGGGCAAGCGGGATGATTACATATCTAGGGGTATATATATAATCATTTTCGTGATTCATCAATCTCAAATATGTTAATCTAGCACTTTCTACTCTATGTCTCGCATATGCAATATTGATGTTTTTTCAAAATCATTTGCCTTTTGCGATACTTGTTATCTTTCTCGGAGCATCCCATTTATCACTTTATCCTTTGTGGATATTTTTGATGCTATGATGAGTGTGTGGTGAAAGTTCATCTATATCCCTTTAAGATAAAATTGAGCTTTGTGCTATGCTTTTAAGCAAAGATCTTATTGGTGTATTTATGACTTCCTCTTGGATATCATGTTCTATATCTTTGTACCTATTTTGTGTGTACATGTTTATTTGTGGACTTATATCTTCGTGATTGGTGTCTACTTAGAAAGTTATACACATGAGAATCGTTACATCTTTAATTGGTATTCCAATTCTTTAGTGACCACCTTTTATTGCTTTTGATTCTTTGATGGTTTCTAAAAGGCACAAGCTTTGTTTTTTCTTTTGATATCCCTTTTTTGCATCTTAATAAGCTTGTGGACCTATTTGCTACATCTTTTTTGGTTTGTGTTCTACATTATCTAGGAGGGAGTGAGGATTCCATGTTGTGCACAACATATTAAAATGAAAATCCTACTTTGTGCACGTACCTTGGGGAGTTCCCTCCTAATTTTTAGAACATTTTTTTTGGATCTTTTGATTGCTTGCTTCTTTCGTCGAAGTATCTTTCTCTTTGATATTCTTTTGCAATATCTGGATCCTCGATATAGTTTGATCTCCCTCCATCTATTCGTCATTGGATATGTGCATTTGATTTCAATCATATCCTGAGAAATGCACACATTATGGGGGAGTTCTTATTATATTGGGCTTCTTAATTTTTCACCCATTTCGGCAATGGATGCCAATGGGGGAGAAATTAAGAGGGTTTATGGGAACATGGTTTTGTTCTCTTGCATCCTTGCTTTTTGTGTTGCTTGGTTGCTTAATTTATTATATAAACCCTCGTAAAAGGGATTGTCATCAATTACCAAAATGGGGGAGATTGAAAGTGCATGTCGCCCCATGCGTGGTTTTGGCAATTAATGACAATCCTTATGGACTAATGTTTTGTGTTGTGTTATTCTTGTAGGTTTGTCCATTGGCATCACTTGAACTCCATGTGTTGGATTCAAGGTGTATGCCATCAAGATCATTGATTATAATGGACATATTTGATATGCTCAAGAAGTTGAAAAGATACAAGGTTGATCAAGACTAAGTGCAAAGAGTGGATTCAAGTTGATCAACACACAAAGCTAAATGATATACCATGTGGGATCATGTGATCAAATGGTATGGTAAAAAATTGTCCATATTGCTTTGTGAACTAACCCATTATGTGTGTGTGGCATTCCTTGTTGGGGTTAGGTATCTCTCGATGGGCTTTCAACAAAAGGAAGATTTCTTATAGCTCATGGAGGATGACGTCAAGTGGTGATCGTCATCAAGGTTGAGATGTGCAAGTTCAAGATGGGTATCCAGAAGATATCATATGCTTGAAGCTTGCAACCCATTTGGAGATAATGGTCAAGTGAAGATGTTCCTAAGAGAGGCACTCCCATCTTGGTGTACGGGGGAGCGATATGTGAGTCTTCACCAAGCAAAGCGCAATCAAGAAAAGTGGTCCACTTGAAGAGATCAAGATCGTCATCATCTAGCTCAAGTGGAATGCGCAAGGCAAATGTATGATCTTGATAGGGTTTCTATTTTACCGGTCTCATGGTGTTAGTGGGAGACCGGGTTATAGGATAGACATCGTACTATCAAGACGGGCTCTCAAGTGAGTAACTTGATCGCATCTTTGTGGAGAGATCAAACCTTTGCATACTTGCATATCATCCTTCTTAGTTCTTATTTGGCTTTTATCCATGTGAGAATTTAGAGCTTGTGTTCATCTCCATACCAAGCTCTAGTTCATCAAAAACGAATTTCATATGGATACCTTGATGCGTTTTTGTTGTTGGAGGCTTTACCGGTCGTTCTTTTCTAGAGAGGTTTTAACTTTCTATATTTGGTTTTATCCTCCATCTTTGGACTATGATGTTTCTCTGCATAATCTTGTCGTGCTCGTTGTGGTGATTCCAACGAGCCCAAGAACATCGAAAACGGAGTCTGGATGCAAAACTTATTGCCGTTTTCGTATTGGTGTTTCTCCAGTTTTCTGAGGGGCGGAAGTTCCGGATTTTAGGCCGGAAATTCCTGCCCCCCGGAAGTGCCGGCAATAGTTCCGGCAAAAGTTCCGGCCCAAGTCCAGTACCGCTTTTTAGCCGTTTTTCTGGGGTCCGGAAGTTCTGGGACGGAAGTTCCGGCCCTGGGACCGGAAGTTCCGGTCTAAGTGTGGCTGCAACGGCTATTTTCGTGGGAGGGGCTATAAATACCCCTCCCCTTCTTCAACCTTGGGCTGCTGGTTTTCTCTCTCTCTCACCATTGTTGACCTTGGAAAGCTTGCCCCTCTCTCAATTCCTCCCATGAATCTTGCATATTTTTGAGGGAAAAGTGAGAGGAGATCTAGATCTACATTTTCATCAGTCCATCTCTCCTCTAAGTGAGGGGAACCTAGTAGATCTTGATCTTGGAGTTCTTGGTGTTTCTCCTCCATTGTTCTTCCTCTTTTATTCCCCCATAAGCATTTGTTGCTTTGTTGGAATTTGAGAGTGAAGGACTTGAGCACTTCTTGTGTTCTTGCCATTGCATTTGTTGCATCGGTTTGCTCTCTCCACGAGGATTCGTGGAAGTGAAAGTTCGTGAGCTTGTTACTCTTGGGTCGTTGGACCCTAGACGGTGTTGTTGTGACCTTTTGTGGTCAATGTCTTTTGTGGCTTGTTGGGACCTTTTGTGGTCGCTTGGGAGGTCCCAATCCTTTTGTGGGTTGTGCCTCAAGATTGTTGTAAGGGAAGATTTCCGCCCAAAAATCAATAGTGGAAGGTGAACCGAGCTTTTGGGTAAGGTTCATCAGAGAATAGGGTGAGGCCATTTGTGGTGTCTTGAGTTTGATACTCACACCCCTCCAACGAGACGTACTCCCCTAAAAAGGAGGAACTCGGGAATACATCATCGTCTCCGCGTGCCTCGGTTATTTCTATACCCGAGCTCTTTACTTATGCACTTTACATTGTGATAGCCTTCGTGCTTGAAGTATTATATCTTGCTATCACCTTATTACTTGTCTTGCTTAGCATAAGTTGTTGGTGCACATAGGTGAACCTAGTATATTTAGGTTATGTGCTTGTTAAATTAAAACACCTAGTTTTATTCCGCATTTATCAAGCCTAAACCGGAAAAGTTTTAAATCGCATATTCACCCCCTCTAGGCGACATCCTTGTCCTTTCACACTTCACCCTCCTGCTACCTCGGTGGCGTGCGGTGACGGCGGCCGACGGCGGCGGCGGCAAGCAGTCGGCAGTGGAGGCGAGACAGTTGGGTTCTTCGCCCGTTCGGGCATGGAGCCGGATCTCCTGTACCTTGCTCATCCCATGTGCGACAACGACGGTCTGCGTTGCCCGCATCACTTGCGCGCTAGAGCGGCGGCTTCAGGCATGGCGGAGGTGGGCCCCTACTTCTCCGCTGGAGGTGGGCAGCGAGATGTGGTGGATCTCAGGATCCCATGTCTTGTAGAATAAAGAGCCGCGGTCCTAGGGTTCCTCTTGTGCCAACACGAAGATCTGCCTGACGCCTGCCCTCTTTGATCTGGCCGGAGTGTCGAGTTCCGGAAGGCTCCGTGGCGAACATCCATGGGCGCGTTATGCCTGGAGATTGCTGGATCAGGTGAGATTCGATCGTGTCCACAGAGTTCTCCGTTAAGGAGGGAGCGGTGCTGCTATCTGTTGCCATCATGGGATAGGTTTTGTTCCATGATGAAGTCAGAGGCGGAGAATGTCATGAAAGCCGAGATTGGAGGACTAGTAATGGTGATTTGAGCCTTTGCCAGGATTGCAGGACTAGTTTCGGGATTCGTAGCAGCGGTATGTAATTGGGGCGACATCACAGGTGAAGTTCAAAGTCTTACCTTTCATGATGAAAATCCAAGGTCCGGCTTTAATTGGTTGTGTCTGGCAATGACCTTGTTGAAGGCATTGTTTTGAGAGCGGGAACTATCTTCACGGTGAAAAACCCAAGATCTACGATCGGGCGACGATGACACATGTGCACTTTTTCCTTCTTGGAGGCGTCACTTTTGTAGAGGTTGGACATCAGGTGTTGTCCTGGTGGTGGTCATGCTGCTACTGCAGGGACTGAAACTCTGTAGCGGGACTTTTGTTTTATAGTTTGTTCTTCTTTTTTCTGGCTGTGTGCATTCGTCATGCCTTTAGGTATTGTGTTGTACCAGTCACTTGCCTGCATGGCTTTGGCGTGATATCAGTTTCAAGAAGTTGTTTTCGGTCGCTCATGAGCAGTGGCATGGGAGAGGCGACGAGCTTGTCTGCTCGTCCTCCATGGGCGGTGGATGAAGGAGAGGCATCGATCTTGACGACTTCGTCAATAAGCTCTGTAGAACTCCTTTTTTTGTGGTGATTTTGCGCTCTGTTTGTCGTGGTGACGGAAGAAGGGGGTGAGACGTCGTTATCTGGAGCTCATTGGGAAAATAGTTAAGTTGCATATGTGTTTCTACGGAGTTCATCAACGCTGGTGTTGTCATGCCATTGTTTTCTTTGGATGACAGGGAGTTCACTTCGTTATTTGGTGCCAATCGTGTGCCTCAGCATTTTCTTCCTACTGGTCGGTGTGAGGAGGATCTTCAATGTTGGAGCTGTGTTGCATGCCTAGCACGCCCCAAGGGACGTAGTCCTTGGCGATGAGGTGGGTGGCCATGGTTGGAAGTTCTAGAGCAAGAACGGTGGAGAAGGACTGGATTGCAATCTTACTATCCTTCCCAGGATTATTTTCATAGAAAGGTTGATCATGTTGTATTTATGGTTATGTTGGGGTTCTATGTGTAAGTTGTATACCCATGGCTCAGAGTAATGCAGTTTTTGAGTCCTTCGGGGCCCTTCCCTGTTAAAGAAGGTGGTGTACAATACTTACTAAAGACCGCAAATTGTATATTTTTTCTATACCTAGGTGACACTCATCAGTGGGCCACTATTTATTTCACTTATTTTTTCCCCGTTTTTGCTCATTGCCTCCTACTATGTTGCTCTCCAGCGTTGCTATTTTACGACGACAGGTGGCTCTACACCCCCATCTCTAGGTTAGAGGCTCAAGCGGTGTTATTATAGGGTACTCTAAACTTTTTCTAGACCTTGTTTAGTTGGAGAAACAAATTTAAATCAAGAGCATCTCCAAACGGATTGAGATATTTTGGCCCCTCATTTGTCAATGGACACGTCGGGACAATGTCCAGACGTTTGAAACCTTATTTATGCATGTGCGCAGTTGTATTGTATAATTATTGATGCATGTAAAATGCATATATGAACTTTACATTTTATTACATGTTTTTCCATGATATTTGCATCATATAAGGGTTATATTCATGATTTATATTAAGTTTTGGGGATAATTAACAACTCCCCTATTTTTCTGGAATTAACCCTGCGCTGTCAGAAAACCTCTTTTTCTATATTTTGATGTTTCAGGGACCCAAACGACGTCCAAATGACCTGAAACTTTACGGGGATCACTTTTTTTGGAAGGGACGAAACGTAGGCGCAAAGGAATCGAAAAAACGGAGACTAGAAGGCCAAAAGGGGTGGGCCCACGCGGCCAGATTCCCTGACCACGTGGGGTCCCCCATCCTGGCCCTCGGGCCTCCGCTGCCGTCGATCTTTCTTCCCAAAGCTTCGTCTTGACCTAAAAACGACTATATATAGACCCCCCAGGGCTTTCGCGAAAGGGAGCGCCGCCGAAACACAGAAACCACAAAACAGAGACCTGGAGCTGAAGATTGGAGGGGGAAAACTCCGGCGGAGCGCTGCCGGCGTTGTCTCCTTCCCCTCCAACAACATCTCCACCGACACCATGATGAAGAGGGAGTAGTTCACCCCTGGACTATGGGTTTGTGGAAGTAACTTATGTATCTCTCCTCTCTATGAGCTTCACTAATTAGTACCGTATGAGCTGCTGAACATGATTACGGTCATCTATGTAATTCCTTTGTGGTGGATCTTTATTATGAGTTAATACATGTTTTGAGATTGCAATGGTTTTGTTTCAGTTATGAAACTAGATGCATATTATGTACCCCGTTCTTATTTACTTGTCATGATCAAGCATGTTTATGAGAGCGTGTGAGGGGGAACGTGTGCATTAGTTGGAGTAACGGGGGGTGGCTAGTGCAGTGAACGTGAGAGAAAGTTCTGCGATCCACTTGGATTTTCTACCTTACTTTGTTGCCTCACTAGGGATAAACAAAAATACCATGCCACTGGAGAGTGGATGTGACCTTGGCCACTATCTCCATGACTAGATCTAGCATGTTCTTATTTTAACTTCATGTCATTGAACTTATTGCTATGCTCTGATTTATCTTAATTACTAAGGTGTTATGATTTAGTTCGCATCTTGGTGGAGCATAAGAGAGAGAACAACTTATACTTGAGATCTCTATGTTAGGACGTGATGCCCATATTATTAATAACTTGTCAAACCATGTCTTGCCATCTTACATGTTAATTTTAGTGTTCCATTGTCTACCACGTTATCAAGAGAGAGTGCATTTGTGAAACCATGAACCCCGGTCCATTTTTAATCATAAGAAACACCTTTCCAACACTTTTATCATCACTTTTGTTTGCTGCCATTATTAAATCCGAAAATACAAAAACACTTTTACATCTTGCATTCATCATAAAAAACCCAAAAATATCATTTATCATTGCTACCATCATCCTTGCATATTTATTTACCATCATTGCATATTTACTTATTGTTTGCATTGCATATTATTTTATTATCATTCTCACACCTTGTGCTTGACAACCACTTGGTGAGGTTGAGGGCACAAAACAATTTATTTTGTTGCAGGTTCTCGAAAGAAGGATAAGGAGATAACACCTGAAATACTGGTTCCCCGAGAGTTCGATATTAAACCCTCGAGTCACCCCTCGTGGGGAAAACTGTCTTCCACTACTACATACACTCTGCACTTGGAGTCTCAACCTAACCCATTTACTTTTCACGCAGGTAATCACACGAAGGAGCTAGCAACTGTATTCTGGCGCCATTGTGGGGGAACTACGTGAAGGGCCATCAATTATCCGTTCTGATTGGTGGAGATGTGGAGAGAGAGAAAAAAAGGAAAAAAATAGAAAAAATGGTTTAGGGTGGGCCACCCGACGTCCCGGCCTGCCCGGACATGTCTGGGGACCGATATTTCCGCCCCAAATATGAGCTGAATGTAGATGTCCTAAAATCTTAATATATATGGGAAGTGGAGGTCTGGTCTAGGGACCGATATTCCCGCCCCAAATATGAGGTGAATGTAGATATCCGAAAAGTCTTAATATATATGGGAAGTGGGGTCTGGTTGGGTTAGATATTTTTCTCTCTCGTGTCTAGGCAATGCCGGACTGTCCGCCCGGATATAGCGCGTATGGCTGTCTTTCTTTGCTCTCACCCAAAAAAATCACGTCACATCAAGTTTGATTTTTTCTATCACAAATCTGATATTCCCAAATAAACTAATAAATTATTCTAGGCACGTACTCCCTCCGTTTCATAATGTAAGATATTCCAGCTAGCTCACATGTTGGCTAGGTGCAAACCCAAATGAGTGTATATACATATTAAAACATGTCCACATACATCTAGATACATGTGAATGTGGACAAAAGTTAAAACATCTTATATTTAGGAACGGAGGCAGTACATACATTCGTGATTCGACAATACACAAGTCTTTAGGTGCACATTTCTGAACTAGTGTTTCAAACATTTCATACCAGTCATCCTAACCTTCTGTTTCATAATTTCATTGGATAGACGAAAAAAGAAATAAGTCCACATAACCCCCCTATGTATTGATTTTGGGACGAAGAACCCCCTATGTTTAAATTGGGTCACTTGACCCCGTAAGTATTGGATACCGGACAAATTACCCCCTCCACCCATCGATAGCGGTTTTGACTAGTGGTTTACCTGACGTGGACAATGGCCACCGTCACCGACTTCCTCTGCGCGCCTCTCCGACGGGCCAGCTCAACTGTTTGTTCCAGACTGGCCATGGAGGCATGACACTGGTGTGTACAGGCGAGTTGACCACGGCCACAGTCAGCCGAGCTCTTCTGCTCCTCCGTCCGTGCGAGCTAGCGGAGTAGCTGACCACGGCCACCGTGTAGACGTGTAGTGTCTCTGGCCGCGCGTGCTGCTGGTCACCGGCTCGTCGCCGCACAGGTGCAGCGTACTCCTCCGCGTGTTCAAGAACAATGCGGGCTACTGCCGCGTCCATGCGCATCTCCGACAGTCCTCGGTCTTCGCCGTCGTCGTCATCCTACTTCTCCGATGCCGACACGCCAGGCTCGCCGAGAAGGCCGACGCTCTACTCCCTCGAGGGAGCGCTCTACAATGGCGGCGTGTGTGTGCGGTGGAGGAGGTGCTACTCCGCATTTCCGTCCACGGCCACGCCCGTCTTCCTCGGTAGCGCGGGAGCGTTGGGCGCCGGCCCTTTGGCCGAGGCGGCTATCGGTGCTCCTCCCGTGCCGGCGCGCGGGTCTCCGGCCGCGCAGGCCACCGTCCTCGGCCGCGCGGGCCCTTCGGTTACGACGGCCACCGAGGGGGAGCTGGGGAGCGCCGCCGGTGACGAGCTCCTCATCCACGGGCGCGTCGGCCACGGAGGACATCCACCTCGGACGCGTCCTCTCCGCCCTGCGGCCCGGCCGGCTGCCGTCTCCTGCTCCTCCACGCGTGCTTGCCTAGCTGCAGCCGCTAGGGCGCCGCCACGGTCCTCCGGACGTTGCCGCGCGTGCCCGCGCGCATGCTCTCCACTAGCTAGACAGCCGCCACGGTGCGGTCACAGCCTTGCGCGAGTTCCTCCGCGCGTGCTCGCCACTCGGCCGGGGCAGGGGGGCGTTCATGGCGTCGGTGCGGTGGCGGTCTTCCGTCGCTCCACTGGGATCTCGTGGGGAAGAACGATTGGAAGGGGAAAAAAGGAGTTGACTGGTATTGAAAACATGCCACGTAAGCAAAACGGCTATTCAAAACCGCTAGGGGAGTCATTTGTCCGGTTTTACATAGTTGTGGAGGTTAAGTGTGCCACTTTGAAGTTGGGGGTTTAGCGTCCGAAAGCTGAAAGTTGTGGGGTTATATGGACTTCTTTCGACGAAAAAATTGCCATTTTCAGTGGAAAAAAAATACACCTAGATGAGATTAGCAGCGTGCCCGGCGCAGCCTGCCGCTGGGCGGCGGGTCGAGCCAGAGCGTGCACCGCGGGTGCACCCAGTATCTGTACGGCAGCCAATGGCCGAAGTTGAGCTGCGTGTGGAACCGCCCGGCGAGCTGGAGCACCACGGGGCCACCGTGCATCGTCGCGTTCCGCCACGCCCAGGCGTCCTGCCGCGACACCGGCACCTCGCTGACGACGAAGTCCAGGTTCCGGAGCACGTAGCCGCCTGGAGACTCGCGCACCGGCGCCGGCCGCACCGCCTGCGTCCCGATCAGGTGGCCCTCGAAGTAGAGGTCCAGCTGCATGTACCACAGAACCACGTTGATCTTGGTGTTTGGGCTGCTGATGACGGCGAGCACGGTGAGGTCGGCGTTGAGCGCCAGGCCCCGAGGCGGGCCGCCGGGGACGGTGAGGTCGTCGACGTACCCGGCGTTCAGGGAGCCGTCAGCCAGCCGGAGCCGCGGCGGCTCCGGGCGGTACACCAGGTACACCGTGAGCACGGCCGCGCCGATGAGGATGACGGCCAGCCAGAAGAGGATGCAGCAGAGCGTGAAGCAGAACGCCGCCGGCCCCTTGCGCCTCTGCTTCCGGTCCGGCGACAGAATGATCGGCGCGTGCGACGTCGGCCTATCGTGGTGCTGCGGCAGCGGGCTCCCGTTGCGGCCCGGCGGTGGCGGCAGCAGGGCGGCCTCGTCTGGCTTGATGGTGGAGACGCGCTCGATCTTCTTGGTGCTCGTCCTGTAGTCGCCGTTGCCGGTTGTGCGCGCCCCTAGCGGCGGTGCACCGACAGGCTGCATCGTCGTCTGCCTACCCCCCGGGACGCGCCCGTACTCATACCGTGGGTCGTCCGGTGGCCGCTCTCGCCTCCTCTGCCACGCCGGTATGTAGTACGGCTTGCTGGTTGGCGCCAGGTCATCGACGGCCTCGGCGCCGCCGCCGGGGAAGCGCCCGTCGCCTTGATGATGCACCGACGCTTCGCTCGCTCCCGCCTTCTGGAAGGTGACGTAGTCGTGAGGGACACGTCTCGGGCGAGCCGCCATGACGGCGCTGGTGCTCCCCAAGCCACCCTCGTGCATCGCCGCCACCGCAGCTGCCACCGCCGCCGGCGCTTCCCTGTGCGCGCTCGCACTGTGCTGACGGGCCGCCCGCGACGTCGCCCGGCCACGGCTCGGCGGCCGCTCGCCCCCCGGCTCCGCCTTCTTGCTCATGGATGTGCAACGGGAAGGCAAAACTGCTAGAAACGATCAGCAGTGGCTGGATCAACGCGACGCAGTACCGAAGACGAAGAGTGGGGGCCGGGTTAAGGTTGCAGTGGACAGAAGCATTTAGAAGAAGTGGAAGAGGGGGAGTGAGAATTTTGGAGGGAAAGGGAGGCAAGGAAGGTATCGTCCGATTTGTAACCGGGGCAAGCAACATCATTCAGCGCCATGTCCATTGCTTGCTCACGCGCAACGCTGGCAAGCACAACACTGGTACTGGCATAGGAATTTCTTCATGCCGTGCCACCGGGGCTTGCTTGCCCGCAGCTACTTCCCAGACTGATACTCAAAGTGCTTCTAAAATCTGCTCAAAAGTGCTCTCTGTCTAGAGTCGGGACACAGCACATGAGCTGGACGCGAAAAGAAATCTTCTACAGTACTAGTAAACATAAGTGCTTTCGAAAATCTGACGAAAAAGTGCCATGAGAAAAATTGAACAATTTCTTTTGGTTGTTTTGTTTGGACGGAGAAACTCCCGGCTGGTCGTTGTGATGCCATCTTTAACATCTTTGCCGTTCCCGGGCAATCTTGCTGGTAAATCAAAGCATTGTTGGGGTTCAGGTTCTCTGACGATGCCTGCGGGCCTCACGCAAGGTATGGGCAATAGAAGATGTTCGGTGTTCGATATGCCATCGCGGCCGCGGCTTCCTTCAGTTTCCTGTATCGCGTCGTGCGGCGTGGCCACTGACTGTTTGCTTGCGAGTGATCGTAGGAGAGGTCGAAACTCGAAAGTGGCGGAAATATATATGCCGGTACAGTGGACATGACAAGGTCGGATTAACGTGCTCGACAGACACATCCATGAAAAAAAAACAGTATATGTGCCCTTTTTCTGCGAAGCAGAAGCACTTTTTTGCGGCTAAGGCCGAACACAAGTTATTGAAAAATCCAGCACCATCCTCCTTTTACATTCCTCGTGAGCAAAGCGCGATGACGCCTCTAGGCCTCCGACGTAGCAAAATCATGTCGAAAAAAGTTTGAAAAAACCCAAACGCTTGTAAAAGTAGCGATCGGAAAGTTGTCGACGTAGATCAAAAGATATCGGCGACCACAATCTCGAGAAATCGCTGTCACGTAAAAGGTAGTACCGAGGTGGGTCGGGAAATAATTCCAACTCCGACCAGACAGAGATGGTGGACACAAAAGTTGTAAGTTCTCTGACAAAGTCATACCTGGCTGAGATTCATCGGGCGGAGGCGGAACTTGAGCACACAAATACGCTGAGACATCACCCCCTCACATAACGCCGCCATCATAGACATACGCTTATCACGCAAGACTTAATGTCCGACGATGACTCCAAACTTCAACCCATCAACGCTCATTCAGGGAGGAACATCAATCATGACGAGTTGAAGGAATTTTATCAGAGACGAAAACTCGAAAGCCCTACCGGACCGGACACACCGATCCGAGATTCCCCTATCTTAAAAAAGCTTCGCGTATAAGTAAAGCACACACACTTGGAGCATCTCTAGCAGATCTCTTAAAAATGGCAAACCCGTATAAATTCCTGTGGATTTAAGGTACGGTCTAGTTTTTTCGGTCCGAGCGGAAACTGAAAACGGCTCGACCCGTAAACTCTTTTAGGGTGGCCCGTAAATCGACCCACATGGGGCTACTATATTTACGGATTCATTGCGAAATAGGGTGTTCACCCTTCATTTCCCCGACACGATCCCTCGCCGCCGCCGTGCTTTCTCACTCCTCTGGCGGGCAATTCCAGCCAAACGACCGGGCGCCCTCCCCGATCTTCTCCACCTCCACTATGTGGCCAGTGAACAACACTCGCAGCCAGGCTAGGGCCCGGATGGCCGCGGGCCCTAGCCGTGATGCGCCACCGCCGATTTCTGCGGCGGAGGAGGAGAGGAGGGGCGAGGCGCGTTCGGTGCAGGCCCACAACCACACATGGTGTCGCGCCGCCGCGAATTCGTGTGGTGTGGCTTGCAACGTGGCACACATGACGCCGAGGCCAGGAGCTCGCGTGGGGTCGTGCGTGCTCGGTCGCCCTCGCCTCCCATGTTGCTAGCGCCCGAGACGGAGGTGAGCGACGACGATTACCTACTCGACGTCGACGACTACCGAGGCCAAAACTGTGCACTCGTCGAGGCCAAATCAGTGCGCTCGGAGCGCCGCCGCGTGAAGAAGCTCATGCACCATGAGGCCCAGCTCGAGGCCTACAACGCCGGTCTCCCCTGCAGGAGGAGGAGCACCCCGTGTGCTAGCGGGAATGGCAGCTAGAGGCGGCGCGCCGGCTGGACTTCATCAACGTCCCCTCCGACTACGACGAAAGCTTGGCGGCGGTGCCACCGTAATGCCGCCCGGTGAGGTGTCCAGGGCCTCTTTTGCATAGATTAGGGTTAGGTTTAGTGTTCCGGTTAAGTAGATATAGCCCTACTTCCCCCTATTATGTAAATAATGTGTGTATGGTCTGAACTAGTATGAACTGACGGAATGAACTGAATGTTGCAACTCTAAATTTTCTCGCGAAACTAGATTTTCAGTTTTTACGGTTTCGTTTATGGTTTCCGTTCTGCAAGTTCATTTTTTGAGCACTTAAACCTTGTTTACGGTTTTCCTTATACCACTTTTAAGGGTTCCTTTTGAAGGGATCTGCTTAAAGATGTAGAATAGATTAAGACCATAATAGATGGGATCAACTCGATGGATTGCAAAACTGGAAAAAATAGAGGACGATTTGGTTGGAAACCCACTTGCATTTGAAACGTCCAAAGCCCACCAGGCGATCAATCCAAACTTTGAAAGTAAAGAAACAGGCCATATCGACGCGTGGACCCACTGTCTAGGCCGTGAACACTATGGGCCACGAAGACCAACGCCCCCCGTTCCATTCCATAAACCCAAAAGGAGACGCCCCTCCTCGCCTCCCCACCCCGCTCCACTCCGCAGCGCGGCCACTCCCTCCCCACCAAAACCCTAGCAAAATCACGGAGAAGAGGACCGCCGGGGAAGCAGCCTTCATGCCTCGCGCACCAGAGGAGATGCAGGCGGGTTACCGCTTCTGTGGTGCGTATCGTCTCTTCCTGAACCCCCCGAATTCGATCGCACCCGATTTTGCATTTGGCCTCGTCTAATCGGCGGACGGCGGGGGAATTCCGGCGGCGGCGATGGAATTAATTCCCCAGGTCCCGACCACCCGTCGCCGCCGCCGGCGACCTAGTCGACCTAGGGTTCTTCGTTTCTGCGATTCTGCGATTTGTGTCTGCGCCTGCAAGCCGTAAATTAGTACAGTAAATTTCCCTTGTTTCCTTGGCTTATGATTGCGTACCCCGTGTGTTGATCTGGAGAGAGTAATTTGGGCGCCCTTGTCTTGATCTGGGGCGAATGATGTGGTTTCCTGCTTTGGTCCGTGCCGTTCCTGGGTTTGGTCTGTGCGAACAGTAATTTCATGGATGGATGCCAGATTGTATGATATTAGTTTGCTGTGTCCTTTCACTAGTAGTATCATACATTTGTGAGCAGTAGTTTCATGGATGTCAGATTGTCTGATATTAGTTTGTTATGTCCTTTCACTAGTCGTATCCTACATTGGAATGTGTCATTAACTTGATATATGTTCTGCCGGGACCTGCGTTTCTTTTGTAGATAAGCACTTAAGCAGGCTCTGGTAATTGTCTGTTTGCGCTGCCAACAAATGGTTTTGTTACATGTGAAGAATGTCCCCGTTGTGTTTGCCACGATAATTTGTGATGTACACCATCTCTGGGTGCTTCAGAAAGCAAACAGATATTTGTGTTTCCCAATTTTCCATCCTAATGGCTACTATGCACGAATGTTAACATTTGTAGGAGTTGTCGTCAAGCCTGGAGAGGCCGTGAAGTGTGACCCAGGAGAGTCATATTACCTTATTTCACAGGTGCCCTTTACAAGATTTATTTATGGTTGACCTTTTAGCTCACTTGGGGTGGATCAAATTTGTTTACTCTTCAGGCGTTTTTTTTCTCGTTTGCTACAGATAGTATTGGAGGCTGGTAAGGCGAAAGAGAATGTGGAAGTTTTTGTGAACATTGATGATAAAAGGATTTTGCTTGCCACACTTTCAGTTGATAATGATCCTCATTTTCTAACTGGTCTGGTGTTCGAAAAGAAGTTTGAGCTGCACCACTCCTCTATGACCAGCAACATCTGCTTTACTGGCTACAAATTCAATTATGGATATCCTTTCCATATTTCCTTCTTCAATGTTTGCGCTTGAATATGCGTTTGTCTTCTTTAACTGTTTTCCTGTCTGTAATCACTACTAAGCCATCTGCTAAAGGAGGTAAATGATGTTTCCATTTTTGTATTGGGCATCTATGATGTTTCCTTCGTACAGTTGGCAACTTGGCATTACTTACTTATGTCTGATGTTTCAGGTGATGAATCTGATGGGGAGGTTCCATTACTAATTCCACTAGACTTCAATAAAGATGGTATATTCTTTTGCTATGCATAACATTTGTTGTTTACTTGTTTAAGAGTTTTGAATGTTTATCTGCTTTGAGGATATTAGACAGATTTCTTGTGTAGCTAAGATTTGCTTTGTCGTCTTTGCCTTTGTTGTATAACTAGAACAACTCGTTTGACATTATTTACTTTCAGGTTGCAAGAACAATGAAGCTACACATGATGCCAATAAGCTTACTGCACCAAGGCCTGCTGATGTTCCATCCTCTATACCAAAGGCTACAGTTGAAGAACCAACTACTCCTGGAAAGCCAAAGGGAGATGATAAGGTTTGTAACTTTGTTAAGAATAAGCAACCGTGAGTTATGATGGAACTGTTTTTTCCTTGATGATTTATTTTCTTGTTCTGGAATGTCCTTTGAGAATATTGTTAAATAAGTTGAGTGAACATTCAAACATGTCAGTTAATTGTGTTACTAAAATTAGTTAATATGGACTGCATGCATTTTTGAAAGCCTTTTGTATGTATATGATCAGTGTTTCCCATGCGCATGCAACCTACCACTATCTATAATAGTTGCAACTTGGATCACAGATCCACAAATCGTGGTTGTAGGTTGTAGCACCCAATAGTGGCCTAGGGAATTGGTACATTTTAAGGGCAAAACCTGACATGGATTTGGTATGCTGATTGCTGAATACATTTGCAGGACAAGACTGTTGCACAGAAGCCTAGTAATGGCAATGATGGTGAGAGTTCTGAAGGTGTGGATTATCCTCAAAAGGTGCGGGACTGTTCAAAGAAACCTGTTATTGTAATGCTTCTTCATTTTTTTAAATCCTGAAACTCTTCCTTTTTGGTGTTGTTAACATACAGAAAACGAAGGGCAAGAATGAGCCAGTGGAAACACCGCTGAAGACACCTCAGGGGAAGAAGGCAAAGATAGCAACACCAACTACAGGCAACAAAACTGGTGCGGAACGCTTCTTTTAATTTCTAATCAGCTGAGCTTGCATTGTTCTTTTAGTGGCACAGGAATCTCACTAGATGAACAATTTTCATGCAGGCTATGTGCACGTCCCGACCCCTCATCCAGCAAAACAGGCTCATAAGACAAGTGGGTATGTCCACGTTGCGACCCCTCATCCAGCAAAGCGTACAAAGAAGGCAACTGAGAACAAAGACAGGTCTGCGCAATCCACTCCCCACGTCTGCGGTTCATGCAGCAGGCAAAGTCTACTTCTCGAACCTTTTTTTTTGCGATAAAGTTCTCCAATGAGTCTCACACATGCGCTTCTCTTCTTCAGGACTTTCAGCTCCCCAATGAGTCTCAAAGATCATTCCAAGTCGAAGCATGGCGTCTCCGTGTGACCTGAAACATATCATGGACAGAGTGAGGTGTTAGCTAGTAGGGGAAGCGCGGGGCGCTAGTTGACTGAATTTTGGTATCGGTGGTGCAGAGATGGTGTGTAAAGAGGTCTCGCCTTTTCTGGCATTGCTTGGCACGAACAATCAGGAATATTTTCTCCTTGATCACCATTCTAGACTGGTGCTGGTGCTATGCTAGAAATGCTGTTATTTGTGCCAGGATTCTGAGATGAGTGGTAATTATTTTGGTTGGGTTCTACTACTTCGTTGATGAACATTTGTTTGTTCCTTATGTGTGTTTTGGTGATTCGTTATTAAGTGGCCAGAAGGTGCTTTTGGGTGCTGTGCTGAGCTGCCTGTTTAAACGTGACGAAATATTTTAATTTTACCGAGTGGAAGTCAGGCACGTAGTTCCTCGTTTTCTTTCGGGGAAGTCAGCCATGTAGTTAAACCGCAAACACACACTTACACCTTTTTGGGCTTGATTATGTTTATATTTTGTCAGTTATAACTTATAAGTGGCATTAGTTAAGAGAAATGAGGCTTCATTTGCCAGGTTTTTATGGTAATTTTTAATTATCTGAGTATGCTTATTAAAAGTGAAATCCCGAATGAATGTGGGACAGCTATACAGAAGCTGACCCAGATTAGCAATGTGTCTGCGAAAGAAACATTCCAGAGTAATACCCTTCTATGCTGTCAAAGTATTACAGAGTACCTTTGATAAGAAATCTTGTGTTTCAAGAGCATAACCAAACAAACAAATGTTCCTTAGGGATTCAAACCTGAGTATTAAGAAAATTAGAATAAATAGATAATGTTTTTTTTTTGACAAAATAATGTTCGTCATTTTCACATAACCTGTTTGTTTTATTATACTAACAAGTCCATATGGAAACGACTGCTAAACAGAAAAACGCAAAACCGTTGGAATTGCATGTGTTCACAGGCTACCAGCAAGTCTATTTGAGTCATGCACATCACAGCTCTCCTAAATTTAGTTAGGAAAAAAGTTAAAAGTAGTAAGTAGCTTCGTTATAGGTATTAGGACAAGCGGACGGTAAATAAGAAGTTACGCAGCAGATAGACTAGGTGAGAAGAAACTGCAGACCATAAAGTAGAGCGTCCACAGTAACATCAGAGCACGGACTGCACAAAATGGTAGAATACTGCTCACATTTCACCTCTAACTCATGTTTTTGAGAATTAATCGATATCTCAGCAACTAGCAGATCCACCAAAAATACGAACAGCAAGGAATTGGCTATGTAAGAACCAATGCCAAAGGCAACATTTTTTCCACGTTCCAGGATTTCATAGAGGACCAAAAAGACCAGTGTAGTGAGAGGCAATATTTTTCCAAGTTCTAGATTTCGGGAGAGGACCAAAAAGACTAATCTAGTGCTGACTACGAGGACAAAAGTTGGAGACGCAGCATCAGCAGCAGCAACCAGATAATTCGCCGCATGCTGTCGCCGCTAGCAGCTCAGACGTGCTTTGCCTTCTCGTGGGACTGGAGCGCTGCATCACTTCCAAATGTCCTGAAAGATTCAACCAGCGCATAAGCATTAGATGTCGAGCACTGCAGTTTGCATCACCAGAATACTGAACTGGCAAGCTGTCTACATACCTACTGCACGACTTGCAGGCGTGGGTGCCGCCGGATTTGGGGGACTTCACCTTTGGTTTGTTGTTGATGTTCCCAGGCGCCTTGCTGGCCTGCTTTGCAGGATGAGGAGTTGCCACATGAGGAACCTTCTTGTCACCTGAAGTAAATGAAGACTTCGTTAAAACTGTTCTCACAATGGCATCCATGATAAAAGGTTGACAGGGAACCGCAGCAAGGTATCAACACACATGTTGTCTCGCTAGATGGTGTTGCAATCTTTGCTTTCTTGTCAGAAGCAGGTGTCTTCAAAGCAGTTCCAGCCACCCTCTTCTTGCCATCCTCAGGCTGTAGTGCACATAAAACAGAATTAGATTAGACTGGAAGGAAATGGAAACAAGGGGAACTGTCAGATCCACACCTTCTGAGGAGTGTGTTTGTCTTCCTCGTCACTTGAATCCTCTTCGCTACTGGTGGCAATCTCTTCGCTACTGGTATCAATCTCTTCGCTACTGCTATCATCCTCTTCGCTACTGCTATCATCCTCTTCAGTACTGTTATCATCCCCTTCACTCGTATCATCTTTGCTGCTGGACTCATCTTCATTCAAGTCCTGAGAAGAAGTGTTTCATTGTTATCAAATAATTCAAAAAACTAACAGGGCGAATGCTCTTGCATAATCATCAGAATGCACTTACATCATCTGAAGAAGATAAGTCGTCTAAAGAAGAAGAATCACTATCATCCTCGATCACTTGATGGTTTACAGTTTTCACTTCACCTAAAATAAAGGCAGATTAGTTCGTCTATGTTATAGCAGAAAAATATGGAATACTGGTGCAATATCTAACCAGGACCGCACCTTCATCTTTGCTAGAATCAGACGTGAAGAAAGCAACAAGCAGGTCAAGGAAACAAAGGCTACAACAAGACAGATTTTAAGTATCTCTGATAGACATAGCTGAAAATAATGTGTAGTATTGGGCTTCAATGTTAAAGGATATTCAGGCTGATCAGGCATGACAGCCCTGTAACCGCACAAAAAGACACTGGCAGTCTTTGAACTGTGTGATAGCTCAATTTCTTTATGAAAAATCAAATCGCAGCGAAGCTGAGGGCGATTTTCAGCAGACAGGGTTCCAACGATCACCTTCTGATCATCAATTTTAGCAGATACGACTATACTACTTCCTTTCTTTGTTTCACCAAGGGCAGCCTAACAAGCAGTAATCAGAACGTGCAAGTAAATCGATTAGCTGACAAGAGGACGCTGACAAAGTTTTAAGAGAATTGTAGATACAAATAGGCACAAGATGGACAATGAGGGAAATGGGTAAACCTGTGAGAGGCGAAGGATACACCCTTTACCAGGGTCACAAGAAACAGTCTGTCCCGGCTTCACTTCCACACCTGTACCAAAATATGAAATACAAGTAACCAATAAGGAAATAACACGATAAATTAAACCCAAAAAGGGTATATTTTTCACTATCAAGATAGATAGATTTAGCGTGGAACCAACAAAAACTATATGATCAAATGAAAATTGCTGCTTCATAAAATAAAGTTGTTCCAAAGTTCTGCTGGTAGTCAAATAAACAAAGTTGTATTGAAAAAAATCTACATAGCAGCAAACCATATCACTGCAATAATGTTTGACGACCAACGAAATCAAATGCTAGCATTATTTCATCTCTATTGACTGACCAAACAGTTGTCCATTCTATAACTGTTGTGAACCACCAAGGTGCAAAATTATAAAATGTGTAACCTCCAGCAGCAGCCAATTCATCATAAATCTAGCATGAGCAGAGCTAGCCGAAAAGGGAACACATTTCAACAGCAATCGACTCCCTGGTCTGGGAAAAATTCTGCAGTAAACCGTAAAACAAGACATTCCCCTACATATCATCCATTCTACAAGGTGATGTGCCAAAAATTCCAATACCAAAACATGTCACATGACCAGCATCAGGATTCAGGACTAAATAATCAAGTCATCAACCCCCACCAAACAACCCAACGAAATTGAGCCTAAACAGACCGTCTCAGCAATCAACAGCATGGTTTGGGAAATGTACTGTATAAAAATCATAAAACAAGATATCCTCCATAGATAATCCATGTTGCAAGGTAATATACCAACAATATAATACCGGAACATGTCACATGGCCACCATCCGGACGAAATAATCCAGGCAACCTCAAGCCTCACCCCCAACAAATAACCCAACGAAATTGAGAGCCTAATCAGATCGTCCCAACACAACGAGGAGCTAAAATCGCGTGCCCGCAGCCAGGACGTTGTGAAAGCTACACGAATCGTGATGATTGATGACGCGCGCAACCGAAATTTGAACCGGAAGCTCTGAGAAAGACCGCCCCACCCGCTGCGAACAAACAGCAAATCGCATCGACTGGGGGAGAGGGGCAGGGGTGGGAAGAGGAAGGAAGGGATTACCCCAGAAGAACTCCAAGGAGGGCATGCTGGCTCGAGGAAGCGACGCCGCCGCGCAAAACCCAAGGGGATTGGTCCGGCCGGAGCGGGTTTAGGGTTTTGGTGGTGGAGGCGAAGGAGGGGAGATAGGGACCGCCGCCGGACACCAAATTTAAAGAGGCAGACGCTCCAGGCCGTTCGATCCTTCTTCTGTGCATTTTTTTTTTGACAGGTCCCCTGTCCATTCCTTGTTTGCTTTCAGCGATTTTATTTATCGACGCGGCTAATTATTGGTTGACTTGATTCTCGGTTATTTTTTTTTTTGCGAAACACAGTACAACGCAGACGCTCATATACACGCGCATACACTCACATCTATAAACGCACACACGCACACCCTACCTTTATGAGCACCTCCGAGAGACTGAGCCGGCGGTTGAGTCTTGAGATTGACGAAGTCACCACGGGCGACTCGCTGTCGACGGGAACGTTGTCTCCCACTGAAGAATATTCCGCCTAAATGAGAAACACCAGCGTCAAACCTGGGGTTTGAACTCTGGTGGGCTAGGGTACAACCACCCTTCTAACCATCTTGCCACAGACAAGTTCTCTTGATTCTCGGTTATCCAAATGCATATGCAATTCATGTGTAATGGAATTTTTTCATGTTACGTGAATCACAATGCAAATCCAGCGCTCACAAAATCGATTGAGATCTAACTTAAATCTTGGTCGACAAAGAACTACCAAAAGGGTTTGTTTTTGGAATTGGGTGAGAATAATAATAAATATATTAGTAAAGATACATGAGCAGGTTTTGGTCTAGAGAAGGTGCAGTGCCCAATTTTAAATTTCTGAAAGCATCACAGAAGAAACAAAATGTTAAAACATGCGAGGCGCCATGTGATTCATTTGGGCGCGAGGGAGAACAGTGTAAGCCAAGAGAACTATATTGTGTTAGAAGAAATAAAACAAGTGGACTTGAGGGGATGGTGTGACTATTGAGTTCAATTCAAGATTCGAAAAACACTTCTTTCTCCCGAGCTCCAGTGCTCCATTTTTCTAAAAAGAATAAAAATAATAATTTTGCGTCCCAAAAAGGTCTGAAATCATACAAGTAAATATATGTCTAATATGCAGGAATAGGAATATATTTTCATAGGTTAACTGTAAAAAAAAAGACAAATGGGGCAGGTAAAATGAGTTATTTTTCATCTTTTTCAGAGTCAGGATTTTGTGTAGTCTACAATACAACATATTTTCGAACGAAACTAAGCAGATATGTAGGTAACATGTATATATCTCCACATTATTTTTTTATAATCTTTTGAAACTTTAAAAATAGCATTTTCGGTTTTTTTAAATGGCCAGGATCACTCGGAGCCAAAAAAAAAATCCTTTATATCTACGCTCTTGGAACCTGTTCAGTTGTCGCGAACTGGTAAGTTCCCTTACACGCAGATCACACAACCGTCCATGCCTCTCACAAACTATCTACTTTCCCTTTCGTCTACAATCAGGAACACATATACATGCACAACCTACACGCAGATCACACATAACCGTCCATGCCATGCCTCTCACAAATCTACGGCAATCGGGACACAAAGATCAGCGAATACCACAAATTTTGAGTCGTGCCTGTGACATGACGAGTCAGTGTTAAGATGAAGCACTC
This sequence comes from Poa pratensis, assembly GCA_947311845.1. Classification (NCBI taxonomy): domain Eukaryota; kingdom Viridiplantae; phylum Streptophyta; class Magnoliopsida; order Poales; family Poaceae; genus Poa; species Poa pratensis. Next base: position 40,838,254 of record CAMZMU010000058.1, read on the forward strand.
GAATGTAGGCATTACAAGAAACAACCATCAGTAAACAACTGTTACTCGGTTAGGAAAGGGATTTTTTAGAAAAACAGGAGATCCCTCCCGGTTCCAATTAAGAAACCCGCGAACGGACAAAGTCTTAGAGGTTCAGGATCTCTTCCAGGAAGAGTATCAGTGAAATAAAAACGTAGAACAACTACCAGCTATTACAGGTTCCAGCTTCCTTAATTTTCCACGATGCTTATTACAAGCAGTTTGCAGCGAACTGCCAGCAGAAGTGAAACTGGAGGATCAACCCTCCGTCAGCATCAGAGCCACCTGCTCCACCTGGGTGATCGCGCGAGTCTGAGCTGGGGCGGGTGTCGGCGGAGTCATGAAGCATGCCCCTTCCAGCGGCGAGGTGGGGCTGGACCAGAGCGTTCCTGTACATCAAGATCAAACAACTACGACCCAGGAGGCGCACCCCAGCCTCTAGTAGAAAACATACATAACGACTGACAGCAGAACCAGGCTAACCGGTTCAGCTCAGCTGTGACCTGCGGCTCCTGCCTCTCACAATCATCCGTTTATTCAGAAGATGACACACGTAGTCTCAAAACATGCCCGGTCAATGGTAAGTAGGAGTAATATTTACTAGCACGACACACAACCCTCTCGAGCCACGACGAATCTGTGGTGGTGGGCTGATGGCTGCTTCAGTCATACCGCGTGGACTTGCAATCTACCTCGCTGCTGAAGCTCGTGGAGCATGAGCAGCGCAGCAGAATCCATCGCGCTCTTTTTATCTGCGAAACTGTCTCCGGTGAGGCTGATCGCATCACTGTTTGGTATTTGCAACTTTATGGTTGAAGCGAAGGAGAACCCTTGAGGCATAGCTTTCGCACAGCTGTTGCGGGGAAAAAAGATCGGGTGCTTAGTTTATTACAGTTTGACAAAAGTTACCGATAGGACAATTCATCAACTATCACAGACAATGATCAACTTGAGGCAAAAGTACCTTGGTGCTACTTTCGCAGAATCAAAAGAAGGTACTGGCCATTGTAATTTTTTGCATAACTCATGCAGCGCTGCACGAGGTCCTCCTTTACTCGTTTTCACCGGCACGTGCACTGCATAGGTGAGATATTAGACGCAGTTCTCTTGAGTTAATACGGAGGGTAGATGAGGTCCAGACATGAACAAAGAACTGGTACTTGGGATGAAAAACAAAATGAAACAGCTGAGAACTGAAAAAACACACCTGGTTTACCAAGGCTAGCAGCTATCTTTGAACCAGCTGATTTCTTTCCGCTGGTCGGTGTTGGAAGCTGTGTATCCATTGCATCAAACAAGTTGCTACACCCATTTGCAGTACCAACTTGCTTCTGTAATTGTTGCGTCCTGCTTGCATTCTTGGGGATTAGAAGTCCTTCATTCTGTGGAAGAAAAATTGAACATCGAGGGGTTGAACTGCTGGACCAATGTGAAAATATTGAAGCATAAAAAAAGAAAAGGATACCTCAAGGTCTTTGAGTAACATGGAAGCTGCATGTGCTTTAGCATCCTTTTTGCTCTTGCCACAACCATGCCTGATAAGGAGCTTCTCCTTGAGTTGCACATCCAGACTAGCCTCTATTTTCAATCCATCTGTATACTTAACTTCTACAAAGTACCCATTTTTGTGGCACCATTCGAGAAGCTCTCTGAAAGGAGGTAACTCCAGGTTCTCAGGCGTGACAATAGGGGAAAGAAGAGGTTTGAAAACACCCCAAACAACATCCAAATCAAGTTTGGTATCTATAAGAATTGCACCCGCGATACTTTCTACAATATCACCTAGAACCTGCATGGCAAAAGACGGTAAACTATTACATATAGATAGGTGGTCAAGGATACTGTGGCATGTCGATTCTGGAAAAGAAACAAAAAGTGGATACCAATGATAGTACCAATAAATTAAAAATGCGAAATAATCTATCTATGCCATCATGAGCAAATCACACACATCGAAGGCGAAGAAAGAGAAACATACTTTAGGCCCTCTCAATGCCGCATCTGCTAAAAGGGTGGCTTTGTCCAAGGAAGAATTTTCCAAACTATTTGCATATTCAGTAATCTGGTCTGGTAAAATCCCACAAGAATGCTGGAGAAACTGATGGATCTTATACTTTACTGCGACTTGTGCAAAATTTTCATTGTTTACTGACGCACACCGTAAATCTGTCAACTCCCCCTCATCGGTGTCTTTATGGCTACTGAAAAGATGTGTTGTTAAGAGAATATCCAAGACAGCATCGCCAAGGAACTCCAGACGCTGTAATAAATAATATTTAGTATTTTCTGGTAGAGAAATTGCATAATAAAAGATTAAAGACACCCAGTATGAATAACAAGCTAAACAAAGTTCCAAGGATAACATCAGGTAATACCTGGTAGGAGTATGTTTCTGCTGATTCCTGATGTGATGGATGGGTAAGCGCTTCAAGCAGAAGACCTTTCACCGAAAATGCATAGCCTAGTTTCCCTTCAAGCATTTTAATTACATCAACTTTCGGAAGATAAGTCCTCATAGATGCACTCAAGATGGCCTGACTAATCAATTCTTCCTCAATTTCAGCATCAAAACCCAACCATTTGAGAACAGCCAGAGCTGCTCTTAAGCCACCTCCTACATAATATGCGCCAATTACGGCTTCAACACAATCAGAAATTGTTTTGGAACACAACCATCTGTGTCCCCTGTCACACATCTGGCCTATTTTCACAATAGGTTTGTCATCAACGCCATCGATATCCTGAGTTACAACCTCAGAATCTAGTGAGCAATTACAAGGAACAGGGTGAATCGAAAGCTGTCCTGGTGCAAGCCATCGGCGAGGATCAAATGCAGCATCACGTACGTAACCCTATGGATCACATGCAACCAATTATGGTATTAGTCTGTGATAATGTTAAGATCAACTTTAAGAAATGCAGCATTTGTATAGATTGCCCAGGAAGATACAATTTACCTGTATTTTGTGTTCAATTCCAAGCCCATAAAGTGCAGCATTGGATATGATATCAGTCCTACTGGATGTTAACTCCCCCTCATCCTTATCAGGAAATTTCAGGAAAAGGTGACAACTCACGGCATACTTCAGCACAGAATCTCCCAATAATTCAAGACGCTCCATGGAGAAGTCTTCAGAGCATCGAAGTGATGTAATAGCTTCTAGAATCTAAAGACCGTGTGCAAATTGATTATGTCCATTTCAAACAAATAACAAATGTATGCATAGAAGTGACCAAAAAATACTGATGTTGATTTCTCACCAGAAAGCTTGATATACTTGAATCGTCATATGAAATTTCACTTTTTAGTTGACTGGCTAGCATTAATGTCTCTATACGATGCATCAAAGAGGGGAACAAATAAAATGCTCTTAAAATGTCCTCAGATAAATTAAGGGGAATCAGCAACTCTGGGGGCATGTGAACCCAGTTGTTTGCCTTATTTATGCCACCATTTTTCTTCTCACGGTTACCTAGAAAAAACAACAAGCAAACATGAATAACTGGAACAGGCTCCTAGAAAAATTAACAAACAAGCATGATTGCATGAACAGTTCCTAGAAACATGCTTTATCTGATAATTCTTCAAAGAACGAATGCTCCTAGAAAGATGCTTTATGTGATAATTCTTCAAAGAACTACTCCCTCCGTTTTTTAATATAAGATGTTTTAGGTGTTGCATATGTTGTCTAGATACATACTAAAGTGAGTGAACATGTACACTAATACATGTCTATATACATTTGTGTACATGTGCATGTGGACAAATGCTAAAACATCTTATATTAAAAAACAGAGGGAGTACAAAGTAACTTTAACTGAAACTGGCTGCAGAGATAAAGACTAGGACCTTCATCTCTGAACTTCGAAGAAAGAAGGTTGTGAGGTTTATGGGTGGGTTTCAGCACTAGTAACGGCTGTGAGGGATGACGGAGAACTATGTCGTACCTGCGCATGAAATATATTAATCCAAACTGAGTTGAACACATCTATGATTAAGCAAGCACATAATTGTACACAGTAACAAACATACTTATTTTCAAAGTATTCTGTAAAGGTGTTGAACTCAGTTTCTTTCTTATCTGATACACCATCAAATGTGCTATTGGCAGATAAATCAGCAACATGAAGAGCAGTATATATCTTCCCTGTGTGAACTGCCAGCACTACTACATTTCTAAGGACATGAGCCTCACATGACGTGTTAGCTAAATGAATTAGATCTGCATCATTTTGGTCCAAATCAAGAATTGCTGGTATGTTCATTTTGTCTTCAAAATAAATCTTTCTCATAAGTTTGACAGCTGTAGCGGCTTCATCGATCACTCTCCAGTTAATGCAAGAAATGTCATGAGACTCCAGAATGGGATTCATAGGTAAAATCAGATACATATTTGCATTTTTCCAGATAAATGCATCACTTTTATTGAGAATGAACTCCCTCGGATCGTCTGACAATTTTGATCCAGTGAACAACTTTCCAAACAAACCATTGAACATAAGTGCTTGAAATAGCTTTGCTTGCTCCATCTAAGCGAGAAAAACAGAAGTAGTCTTTAAAATTAGACAAAAGCAAAGGAGCAACAAATGTACCAAGAACACAAGACAAACTTGAGCAGACCTGTTGAACATCCAACTCAAGAAGCCCGCAAGGAGAGACTGAAGCTTTTACCATCTTGTCATGTAGATACAGATCAATGTCCAAATTAGCAGCTTCATTTGATATAGTTGTATCAATTAACAAAACAAAATCAGAGTATCTCTGACCAACTTGATCACAGGAAATTTTTAACTTGTAGCCTTGAAGCTTAACAACAGTTTTCTCGGATGCCCAGGTACCAGACAAGGCATAGACTCCAGTTGAGCCATGTAGCTCCTTTCGTTTTGTTGTACCTTCAAGAAGGCAACAAATATTGCATCAGAAATATCGGTTACTTTTTTACCAGGATTATCTGAGGAATCAATATTGCGAAACCAGCTCTACTATATACATGACATGTTTTTGGAGCTTAGCAATCACGTACCTACACCATCATTAGATGAGTCACTAGATGAGTGAACTGTTGTTTTTATCGAAATTCCCGGCGGCGGCTTTTCAACAGATGGACAAAGGAAGTCATCAAGTACTCCCAGTTGATGCAGCCGCTTACATGCATCAAGACAAACGAGTCGTTTTGCCTTCTGCTTGCTTCTTGCTTTTGGACCCTCCAAAGGTGACAACACATCGCTAGATGGTAGTGTTAATGTACACACAAAACCATCACCGTGATCGATGAAATCAAAAGAAGGTTTTGTGCTGTTGTACCTGTAGCAAGATTGCAAATGTAAGAACAAGAAATGGTACAGCATATTTACAGGTATATAAATATGTGTAGACAAAAAGAACCGAAATTGAAACGTGATCACCATACTTGTCCTTTGGAAGCTTGTCACAGTATTGGATGATAACACCAATGCTAGAATCGGCGGTTACTTTTGCGCCTGTTGTGCCTACAAGGTATTCATTTGTTTCCTGAACGGAGAAGAAACTAGGGAGTAGATCCTCTGAACCTCTGTTCAAAGCAGTCTCAACCATCGAGGTCTTGCTCCTTAGGATGGAAGATACCAAATTATTTTGTTTCGCATTTTCCCTGCAAAAAAATCAAAATTATGGCAGCTTGTTTTCTCTCATTACTGTTCCTTTTCGCAACTATTTTATCACCACAAGCATAAAGTCTAGAATGGATGGCCAAGTGAAATTTTACCGTTCAATCATTAGTATGGCGTGCTCGCCCACGTGACTGGACATAACTACAGGTAGTTTTTGGTAAATCAAATTTTATAACACATGAACAGTCTGGGAGATTGATACCCTCTTCTGCAACATCTGTACTGAATAGTAAGTTCACCTACATTTCAGTTCAGAATGGTAAGAAAAAGTGTTAGATCACGAGGGCCATGTTCCTATTTCTCCAAATATCAACAGATTTAAAGAACCTTTCCAGAGCGAAATGAATCCAATGTGTCCTTTTGCATTTTAGGAGTCAGAGCATCCACTGAAGAACTCCCTCCAGTAATAAAAGAAACTGTAAAACGCGAGAGGTGTGCAATTTTCTTCATTGTCCGTTCAATGACTCTAGCGGTGATTTTTCGGTCCACAAAAATGAGGCATCGGAAATTGTCGAAGTTACTGTTGCGAACAGAAGAATCTTATGTCAGTGTAAAGTTGCATAATTATGTCATGTCAAGTAATTATAGCATCTTACCTGAAAGAGTATAAAATTTGGATGAGTTCATAAAGCTTTGGTGAAACATAGCCCATCTTTGTTGCTTCCACAGATCCACTCTCAGAATTTAGAAGCACATCGCTACCTGAAATGAGAGGAATTCATCAAACAGATGATATATCATACATCATCTAGTGTTCTACAACGCTACATATGTTTAGATCCTTCAGCTAACAGCATTTGCATCATCAAACCTTTCTGGATGTGTTTGTCAAGTATACGTGACACATCCTCAAAGAACTTCATGTGTAGTGCTGAAATTTCTGCACACAGGAACGAGCTATTTGTATCACTTTGGATATTTGTGGCATCAGAAACTTCTTTCAGCCAACCTTTTCTCTGACCCCTTTCAATGCAGATTTGGGTGGCCTGCAAGAAAGAGAAATTTGTTAACTACATTATGGAGCTCTAAAGGTCAAATGTTGAAAAAAAGATAAAAACTGCATTTAACATTTAAAGCCCACAATAACAAAGGTCTCATACATGAGAAACAGAACCGATAAATGTAGTAGATACCTCACTAGCACAAAGAAGACCAAGATCCTCAAGGCAATACAAGATCTTTTCTGAAGAATCCGACAGATGCTTCCGTGATTGTTTTGCTATTTCACTGGCTTCTTTTTTCTGGTAGTTTGGCTTATTCTGCAATTTTGTAATTAATGCATCATACTGCACAAATAAAAATAAACTGTCCTTAGACATAGAATTCTGAGCCACAGAACTCAAGTAACATACTTTGAACATAAAGCAGGAAAACAAACTGATGTGAAACCTTGGAATGCAAAAGTGCCAACTCTTCACTCAAATAGTTGAAACAAACTGTTTTCGGGTGATAGTATCTGTTCACATATTTTGCAGTAGGGGCGCAAAGCTCTATCTCTTCTCTATCAGAAATTGTGTAGATCTGTTCGAAGCAAAACACAAACATTGCTTTATGTTCAAAACCACAATAAGAAAGCATATCTGGATATGGCTATATGTTTGCAGTTCAATAGACAGAACTGAAGAGTTACAATATTCATAACTAAAATATCCTGCATTATTAACTGAGTTTGTGTATTCCAGGAAAGTAGGATATACCTTAGCATTTAGAAGCTTTTCCAGTTCAGAGAACTGAACTTCACAATCCAAATCAGAAGAGACAACTGAAAAGATGACAGGAAAAATTAAAATCGTTAGAGAAGATTTATGGGATGTAGAGAGCAAATCAAATCTATCGTAGAAACTAGAAAGAAAGTGAAATGTTAATGAACTCTGTAGCAAAAAATACAACTAAAGATTATCCCCTGCAAGAGTTACATCTCTAGATTCATATTTCTTTCACTTGGTCATCACAGGTCCAGTTTAGTAATTACGTTCATGAACTTTTTTGGAAGAAAACATTAGGGTAAACCCGATAGTACAAATAGGTACTTGCGCCAATGAGGGTTTGTCTGAATTCCTTTTCCATTCACTTGGCCATCACACTCCAAGTTTAGTAGTTTATTTCATGACCTTTCTTGAAAGACAACAGTAGGAAAACCCCGACAGTACAAACAGTAATATTTGGGAGAACCATGGAGCTGCTGCTCCAGGCACAGATACCATTCATCCCCCTCGAGATAGGAGCATGCTCTGAAGTGTGCAGTAAGTATTATTCAGAACATCTTTCTCCTACGGTTTTACCAACCGCAAAGTGACCAGTCCGGCACGGATGGAGTCCAGGAGTGGACAAGTGGCTCCATGGAGTTAAGAAAAGTCTCTCCAGTATAAATAGTAACCAAAGTTCGTGCAATGAGGGCTTGAATTCAAGTAGCGGCACTGTAAATCCACTCCCCTAACGAACTGAGGTAGGCTCACTTCCTTATTCACGACCTAAATGCTATTATTAATAGGCTATGCCAGTAACTTCTTCAATTTATATTTTGTCAACCGTCTTAATGAATTAGTGGGTACTGATGGCTCACCTGTCACCAATTCAACAGCTTTCATCTGTCTCATCAGGTTCACCCATGAGATCATATTTACCCAATCATTTGCTTAACTTAAACTATGTATATGACATGAGGTTCATATTTGACATGTAAGTAGAAAAAAAATGTAGCAAACAAAAGAGTAATCCATATTATTGTGAATGCTTGCCTTTTTTTATAACAGGCGATGCTGTCATACCGAAAACCTTTGGCTTGTATTCAGATTGGTGATAGAACTCCTTCTCAAAACATAGGGATGACAAACAAAACAATTTTCAGAAGGATTATAAAAAGGAAGTGTTGAGCATAGAAAGGTGATATGGTGTTTCAGAATACCTTCATTATTCTAGAGTAAGGGTGATTGCCAGTTGCATGATGGCATTCATCAAATATCATAAGACTAACCATGTCCAACATCAAGAAAGATTTGCATAAAGCATCTAGCAACACCATTGGCGTCATCACCATGACCTGAAATTTTTAGTGGCACTCCAAAAGTAAGTAGTGAAAGCATCTACATACAAACAAACAAAAAGTAGTACTATGAACCAGTACAATACATCAATAGAGTGGTAAAGTCAGATGAACTGACAAAAGTTATCATGGATGAAGCATCCAGCAGGGATATACTAAAATAATCTATGAGGAGAAGGGAGCAAAAGGATAAGAACTAATAGATACGTATATTAATTTACTTTTGGATCAAAATACGAAGACCGTGACATGAGAATGCATGAATATTCTTGTAGGTCAACTACGTTATTCATACAATAGTACATGTCAAGACCTTTTGAATGATTGTTGACTGATACATCTATGCTTAACTCCCGCTACATCTATTCCCGCTATTTTAGTGTCACTGATCTAGGTACCCACAAAGAGGAAGTTTCTGTACGGCTGCCCAGTAAAAGTAAAAGATCATATATGTTCCTAAATATCTGAGATTATGTTTATGATGAATTGGAGCAATGCGTGTGTTTTGGCTGGAGCCCATTGTCGAGTTTAGAGAAATCTTGTAAAAATCTCTGTTGTCATTGTTACTTAGGAAAGACCACATGCAGAATATGTTAGGAGGAAGAATTATGAAGTGGAGCTACTGAATTTCGTTTTCACATTTCAATCTAAAGTAGACGTCGTTGCTGAGAAGATTCACTCAAAACCGAGGATGGTTTCCCTTGAAGAGGGGGAGTGGGGAGGATACAGCTATGGACCCTGCTACGTCTTTTGATCCTCGTTTATCTAGGCACCCACAAGGAAAGGAAGAGGAAGTTTCTATTGAAGTTGACCCGTTAAAAAAGAAAGATAAATATGTTCTTAAGTATTTGAGGTTGTGTTTATGATGAAGTAGACATTGTGTGCTGTCTCAGCCAGGTGCAATTGACTTAGTCATCAGGTCCTGGTAGGCGTTCATTCGCCTTTTATCTTCTGATCTTGGTTCTTTTTATCGTGTGCCTTCATGTGCGTGGTGTTAAACTATTTATCAAGGTGGAAAGTTCCGTGAAAGATTGGGCCACAACAATACATCTTCCCTCAGCTTGAGGCTTGGTACTTATCAACTGATAACTTGGATAGAAAGCTCCTTCAGAACAAATGAGGAACTAAGTAAGTAATGATCCTGGATCAGCGCTTACCTGATACTTGGACACTTGTTCTTTCCATGTAGGAGCCGTCCAATTGTCAACCCCCTTGGCACCATAATAGAGTTCCACCTCAAAATCTGTGTGGGTTTTAATCACCTCGCATTGCTGTGACAAGAAAAGTCAGAACAAACTAGCTATACATAAGTTAAAAAGTACAATGACCATCCTACATACTGTAGTTAGTACAACCTGCGTGACGAGCTGAACTGTCGGTGCAAGGAAAATGATGATCTTCCAGTCGTTCTTCGATTTGTCGATCTTGCTCCCAAAATCTTTCATGAGCATCACGGCAATCATCGTCTTCCCAGCTCCCGTGTCGAGCATCGCAATCGTGTTCCGCTGCTTGGCGACCTCGTAGACATCAAGCTGGTATCTGAGATAAATTTAACATCAGGAAGCAGAGCACCATCAGGGAACAACACTCTGTTTTTTCTTTTTTCTTTTTTTGCGAATGAACACTCTGTTTTTTCAGAATTCAGATCATGCAAAGATAGAGTAATCGTGAAAGCAATAGAAAAACAAATGGTGCCAAACCTTCTCGGAATGAAGTTTTGGCACTCTGTCTTCTGCCGTTTCTGCCTGTCTGCATCGTCTTCCTGAGCAGATGGCTCCGACGACCTCTTCAGAGGGTTCATGTTAACTGCAAATCCAGCAAATAGTTTAACAAAGGGGCTCAATGGCAATCCAATCCACCATTGGAAACCCCTCGCCAGTTCGAACAGAGAAAATCCATGAGGGTTTGAAACAAAAAAAAGTGCCCGAGCTCTGACAAATGAAATGCTAATTCGGGTCGCTTAACCCCCGAAAAAACCCCAAAAAAACAGAAACCCCGGATCAGACCACGGCCGAAACCAATGGCGCCCAAATGTTGTGGAAACTCCCGCATGCCCCGATTAAGCGCCTCTGTTCCAACAACAACGAAATCGCGGCAGGCTCAAATTCGCCCGCATTAAACGCGAAGGAAGCATCCGCAATCGAGGGGATCGATCGCGCATTGCGAAACCCCGCCCGCCCTGATCACGCCCTAACCAGCACAAGCACCGAGCATCCGCGAATCCCCGAACACAGGAGCAAAACACAAAAACCCCCAATGGCGAAACCACTACTGTGTCTCGGTTGGTTACCATCGGGGACGGGGGCGGCCTCCGCCGCCGCGGCCGCCTCGGGACCGGCCGCGTCCATCGCCTCCTCGCCCGCCGCTCCCGCTTCCGCCACGAGTCGCCGCCCGAATCGATCGGCAGACAGTAACTGGGCGTACGAGGGAAGCTACTTCGAGCGAGGGGTACTCTCCAGTCTCCACCCAGTGCTCGGCCTCCCCTGCTTTTGGAGTCAGGGGTTGGGGACGACGGGTCACTGACACGCGCTGGCCCACCACCACGGATACGTACGTCACGGAGAGTAGAGATACTGGGACGCCTTTCTGTATCAGGAAACGGGCGCTGACGTGGGCTCGGGATTCACTGGTTTCCTTACCTAGCAGAGGCCTATTTACCCGGCGAGGGCCCACGCGTCAGCGACAGCGACCGGCCGCTTTTGGTACGTTTCGATGAGAACCGTCGCCTCGGTGTGCGAGGGCGTCAGAGGGCCGCGCGCGTACGTGCTACTGGATCGTTCTAGTACACTGACCAATGGGACCCACCGTGCTGTGGTGGCCTGCGGGGCCCGAAGCTCAGCGGGAGGGTGCAGTAGCGATTTGGTGGGTGGCGACGTTTTTGCTTGCTCGATTTGGGCCTTGGAATTGACGGGCGTGCACTGGCTTACCGTGTCCCCGCTTTCCTTGGACACAGATTGACATGCGGCCTAAATTCAAATTTAAACATTTCGAAAAAATCTGAAAAAAATCATGCATGTTCACAGCACATATTAAGATAACCCCTAAAAATTGCAGATCAAAATTCGAAACATACATCGAGAAACAAAAAAGAGAAACTCATATGTGAATAGTCTACAGAGAACCATTCATGACAGATTTCTCTTTTTTGTTTCTCGATGTATGTTTCGAATTTTGATCTGCAATTTTTAGGGGTTATCTTAATATGTGCTGTGAACATGCATGATTTTTTTCAGATTTTTTCGCAATGTTTAAATTTGAATTTAGGCCGCATGTCACACGGTGACATGCAAAACTCCTCGCTTTCCTTGGGGGGTGCCTACTGTTATGGCACGGTAATCTAGGCCCAGCAGTGGCCCACGACCATCACGAGAATGGAGGCGCACCACGGTTTGACGGCAAAACCTACTTGCCGCGTACCGCGGAGCGGATTGCGCTCCGCGCACCCTTCCCGAGCGATCTGGGCCGGCCCAGTCGGCTTATTCCGGATTTTTCTGTCGGTTTTCGTTTTTTGTTTTCTGTTTCAGTTTCTTTTCCATTTCGGTTTGTTTCCCTTTTTCTATTGCCTTTGTGTGTCTTTTTTACTTCTAATTTTTTTTACTCTCTCTCTTATACTTTTTATTTTTTATTTTTTCCTTTTTATTTTCTGTACTTAAAGATTAATAGTTTTTCCTTCAAATAAGATAAATGTTTGTCTTGAAAAATTAAAGAAGATAAAACATTCTTTGTTATAAATCATTCAAGTAAGTTAAAGTTTCTTACTGAAAAATAATTTCCGTTCACCGATATTTTATGTACAATTTCAAAATCGTTCTAAAATTGTTTCTGGTCACTTTTTTAAAATCGTTCAAAAACATTTTTAGTTCAAATACATATTTTGTTCACTTTTAAAAAATTGTTAAAAATAATTTCCATTCACATACCTTTTCTGTTCACTTTTTAAAATCGTTCAAAATAGATGTCGTTCACCGACCTTTTCTGTTCAGTTTTAAAATCGTTCATAAATAATTTCTGTTCATAGATTTTTTCTGTTCATTCTTTAAAATCGTTCAAATAGATTTCATTCACCGACCTTTTATATTCACTTTTTAAAATCGTTCAAAAAAGATTTCATTCACATAACTTTTCTGTTCACTTTTTAAATCGTTCAAAAGTAGTTTCCGTTCATTGCCATTTTCTGTTCACTTTTTAAAATCGTTCAAAATAGATTTCGTTCACCGACCTTTTCTGTTCAGTTTTAAAATCGTTCAAAAATAATTTCGGTTCATAGACATTTGTTGTTCATTCTTCAAAATCGTTCAAATAGATTTCGTTCACCGACCTTTTCTGTTCACTTTTAAAATCGTTCAAAATTAGTTTCCGTTCATTGCCATTTTCTGTTCACTTATTAAAATCGTTCAAAATAGATTTCGTTCACCGACCTTTTCTGTTCAGTTTTAAAATCATTCAAAAATAATTTCCGTTCATAGAATTTTTCTTTTCATTCTTTAAAATCGTTCAAATAGATTTATGTTCACCTTTTAAAAATCATTCAAATATAATTTCCGTTCAAAGACTTTTTCTGTTCACTTTTTAAAATCGTTCAAAAATAGATTTCATTCACTGACCTTTTCTGCTCACTATTTTTAAATTCGTTCAAAATTAGTTTCCGTTCACCAATCTTTTTTGTTCACTTTTGAAATCATTCAATAATAGTTTCCGTTCAATGATATTTTCTGATCACTTGTATAATTGTTCCAAAATAGTTTCTGTTCACTTATTTTATAAATTGTTCAAAAATAGCTTCCGTTCACAAGCCTTTTCAGTTCACTTTTGATAATCCGCTAAAAAAAATTCCGTTCACCGACATTTTATATACACTTTTAAAATTGTCCTAAAATAGTTTCTGGTCACTTTTTAAAATCGTTCAAAATAGTTTTCGTTTAAATACCTATTTTGTTCACTTTTTAAAAATCATTCAAATATAATTTCCATTCAAAGACTTTTTCTGTTCACTTTTTAAAATCGTTCAATAATAGATTTCGTTCATCGACCTTTTATGTTCACTATTTTAAATTCGTTCAATTAGTTTCCGTTCACCAACCTTTTTTGTTCACTTTTGAAATCATTTTAAAATAGTTTCCGTTCAATGATATTTTATGATCACTTGTAAAATTGTTCCAGAATAGTTTATGTTCACTTGTTTTATAAATTGTTCAAAAATAGCTTCCGTTTACTAGCCTTTTCAGTTCACTTTTTAAAATCCGTTCAAAAATATTTTCCGTTCACCGACATTTTCTATACACTTTTAAAATTGTCCTAAAAATAGTTTCTGATCACTTTTTAAAATTGTTCAAAATAGTTTCCGTTCAAATACCTATTTTGTTTTGCTTTTTAAAAATTATTCAAATATAATTTCCGTTCAAAGACTTTTTCTGTTCACTTTTAAAATCGTTCAAAAATAGATTTCGTTCAACGACGTTTTCTGTTCACTTTAAAATCGTTCTGTTCACCACCATTTTCCGCTGAATTTTTTAAATCGTTCAAAAATAGTTTCTGTTCACCGCTATTTTGTGTTCACTTTCTAAAACCGTTAAAATGAGGTCAATGTTTTAATTGAAAAAGTTCAATTAAAAAAATTTGTTCTTATTTTTGAAAATCCTTTGAAAATGATTCAAATTTTGAAAATGTTCATATTTGAAATGGTCTAGATTTCAAAATTGTTCATATTTGAAAAATGTTCATTTTTTGAAAATGGTTCATATTTCAAAAAAATCATATTTTGAAAAATTATTAGTTTTTTAGTTTAGATTTCATTATTTTTCATATTTCAAAATATTCATTTTTTTAAATGGTTCAAATTTAAAAAATATTTAAAATATGCTGATTTCCAAAATGTTTAGATTTTGAACTTAAAACCATCTGCATGACAACACCATGAAGAGCCGCGAGCTGGACAACAACGTGACGGTAGCGGCCCGGGACGGCGGCGGTGCAGGACGATGGCGGAGTCAACTGCGGCGAGCGGCGGAGTCACATGTTGGAGAAGATGGGTACACCGAGGTGTGTAAACACGTTCAAACCTATAGTATAAGATTATCTCGTATATGGACGTCAAAACATAAAATATTAGAACACGAAAGTTGTGCAAAACGTTGAGATTAAACTCCTCGTCAAAGGATATTTCAAACGGTCAATTGAGTGCGACGAATTTGATAAAATTTGGCTAAAAAAGTTCCGAACATCGATTCAAAATTGAGAAGTTACAATGGATAAAACTCGAAAATAAGTATAGGAATGGAACATACTCGTGCACGCGCATAATTTTCGTTTACACATTATTTTTTTTAAAGTGCATGGCACTATAACTTTTTTATTGACCCAGAAGTGCAAAGAAAAGAGGAAAAGGTGCAACACACTTAAACTTCTGTTGCGAGGAAGGAGCTAAAGAGGAAATAGTGGTCAGGCGCGGAAAGTAGATCCCAGCGGCCGGAAGTGGGCCGAGAAAAAAAGCCCACTTGCGTCACGGGGTGCGCGGAGCGTTGCTTCCTCCGCGTACCGCGTCAACTAGGTGCTCCCCGGTTTAACGCCGAAAGGTGCGGCTTTGAGTACCCGAACAGAGTTCAGCCTGAGCAAATGCTTTGCCTCTTTGCATGTGCTCTCCAATGCCAGATTCTCAAGTGGAATACAGCTGTCCTGACTTATGGCATCCCACAAATACTACCGTCACCCAACTGTAAAATAAAAATTGTTGGGTTATCACGGGAATTTCACTCGAGTAAAACCAGACTGAAAATGTATATTGAATAAAGATCATGCTTGAGCTTGAGTCGTTGCCACTGTTTCATTGGTTGCGACGCTACTGCTTAACTTATTTGGTTTGGTTGGACATTTTGGTTATATTATAACATTTATCGCGTATATGAACTACCGGTCATATGATGTACTCCCTCCGTATCAAAATATAAAACTTTCTACCTAATTTCTGCACACATGTATCTAGACATGTTTTAGTGCAAGGTTCATGTGAATCTTGCACTAAAACATGTCTAGATACATGTGTGCAGAAATTAGGTAGAAAGTCTTATATTTTGATACGGAGTGAGTAACTCTTAGAGCATCTTCAATCAATATGCCCATGAATGAATACGTTCGGACACGTCCGTGCACAAGGTCTGAACATCATCTATACGTTGACCATTCCAATCATAACCCTTCTATTAATCTTTAAATCCATGCAACTATGTGCGTATTGGTTTTGTGCATATATATACTGTAACCATATTTTTACCTAGTGCATCTCAATAGTCCGTACATAATGAGCATATTCACAATTAAGATAACTATCGCTATCAATGCAAAGTGTAGTTGAATCTCCTTCTCAATGGCATATCAATTAATCTTTTTCATCTTCAACCGAGTTGTTACCGTATTGATCTTGTAATCATCGACGGTATTGGCAAGATGAGGCCGCCTTCTTCGTCTTCGGCGGCGTGCTGCTGGAGCTTGAAGACGGCGTGCTGCTCGGTGGTTCCGTCGCCGCGGCGTGTGAGTGTGTTCTTCCCTGTGTTCGTGCGTGTGTGCTCCTCTGCTTGTTGATCATGTACACGAGCTCCCTGTCAAAAAAAAAAAGATGCAATTCACTTTTCATCTTATTTTCTTCAAATCTATTTTTATCTTCTTCTATCCTTGTGTTCTTATGTTCTTTTTTTTTCTCTTCTTCGATCTTTTTAACTGAATCCTCAATCCTCCGGTTCGTCTTTTGAGTTAGTTCTACCTTTTAATCGATTTTCTTTTTTTCATCGACTGTGAAGTTAAAATCTTTCAAAAATGTGCACTTTGCCTCGGAGGCAATTATTTAACTCAGTTATCACACACGAGACAGTGCAATTACTCGTCGAATCTTAAATGATAACAATGTGCAGCTCAAATCAAATCCATTCGCAAAGAAATAAACTCGAAAATTGAGCAAAAGGGAGCTAAACACTAGCATTTTTTCACTTTTCATATGAATCTTTGGGTTGTGGACACTCTTTTCTCACGTAGGAACACGTTTTCCAAGATTTTTTTTTATTTCGATGGATTCGAATATCATTTTCTTCAACATAGACTTCGAGAGATGAGTGATGCTCATCCACATAGAAGAGAACGCCAAGAAGTATAACTCGTCTGCCATCCAAGCACACTGTCGTACTCTAGCCGAGCCCTCAAACTTGTTGCGGTTGTCCTTCTCGAGTCTCCACGAGTCCACGATCCATGTATCGGTGATCGGTCTCCGCACTCTCGTCATGCCACGACGACTTCCTCTCTGTGGCTGCAAGACTTGGTAGGTGACGATGCTGGTGTAGGAGAGATGGAAGATTGCTTCAGAGGCAATGTGAGAGGGGAGAGAGATGTATATTAGTACATGTGTTCCCATGTGGTTACTGAGAATAGATTCTCCTGATACACCAAACATGATTTTATTCCTACAAGGTTAGGATTGACCGTGATCGATAGGTCCATGGTGCCAATTCAGGGAATGTAAGTCGAGGATTTAATTCCGATCGGCTTGATGGCTTAAAGGCTACGTGTTGATGTATTCGTTAGGACCGAGAGAAACCTTTGGCATGCAGGAGGGTTATTCAAATATTGCATTTTGAGGATCATGTTAGATAGTTTGGTTATTTCTACAACCAAATAATCTACAAGATATGTGCTGTAGTAAACTACAGCGTACAACTCTCTTACAACTTTTTTAACACCCCCTTAATGACAAGTCGATCAAGTTGAGATTACAATTTAATTCTTCGACCGAACAGAGAAATTCTCCAACATTTCCTTGCTACTATTTCTCTTATGAAATGAAAATCACAAATCATCATATAAAAGAGCGTGGCGAGACGATTTGTGTTGGGGCATGAGTTTCTCTTGTTTGGCTTTCGCTCGCCTATTCTGCTCTGTCGTACGCCATTCGCCTCCGCCCAATGGCATGCCACCCATTCGTTTTCCTGTTTGTCCCGACGCTGCGACGCCTTCCTGTCTCGACCTCCTTCTTGACCTCCGAAGACCGAATCCATTAGCCATCACCCCAACCGCCGATTTGTCAATCGTCTTCGGGAAATGGAATCACGGAGACTTCAATCAAGTCATAAGGGAACAGAGTCACACCGTCACATCCTGATCACCAATTTGTTAATCAGTATTTGTTCGATCAATCTTGGTAAGTCGATAAGCGGTGGATTAGTTCATGATTCGATCAATTAATGGATTTCTTCCGGTTTTGCTATTGCCAATGTAGATCATCAAGGTGTCGCTGGCAGTTATGCAAACTGCAGTAGTAGAATATGTGAGGATAATTATTAAAAATTTGTTGTTGCTCATTTCTCTGTAATTGAATTGTTTGGGGAAGATAGTTGGCTAGTTGCTCAAACGTTCACACATCCAAGATTTCCAAGATAGTCGGCCATTCAAAATTAAAGGTCCAGTAAGCATTAATATTTGATATATCTCCAAATATTGTATGAGATGCTACATGTTATAGTTATACAGTTAAGTGAAAGTACGATTTTGTATATATTATTTTCAAATTTATGGACCCATTTTGCAATTCACTCCGGGCCCCAAAATTAAAGAAGAGGAAACGTTTAGGATACTACTCCAATCTACCACTGAGATGTCACATGTAAAAACATAAGACGTCGGTGACCTTTGGACTTGGATTGACAGACTAGCAATGAAGGAGCCGCGGCTGAGATCGTTTCGCGCTAGCTCTAGTGCTCCGTAAGGGCAAATGGCGGAAGTGGTAAGGTACAGTAACTCCCGGACTCCTCGTTTCGCGCTAGCTAGTGCTCCGTAAATACTGCAGTGGTACCGGGAGTTCAGAATTAGAGCATGGCTAATAGTATAACCAACTGCTGGCTATATAGAACTGTCATGTCATCCAGTGGAGGAGCCCAGATTGGCGCAAGCTCCGGGCCAAAAACTCGGCGCAAGAAAACTATCCAAAAAAAGCTCTTGTAACGGCATAGAAATTTTGGATTTTTTTTGCATTTGTGAGGAGCTTATTCGTCTTGAGGATTTGGATTTGTCGATTGGTTTGGTGTTGAGATTAATGGAAATAATATTTTCATCTTCTATTTCTAAAAACATTAAATCTACTACAAACAATTGTTAAAACATATCATAGCAAGGCAAAAGTTTGACATCTTCTGTTCCTAATAAAACAAGAAATAACCAGTTGAGAGAAAACGTGGGGGCAATCAGCAGCAGCCAGCAAGAGCCAGCAGGGACAGGTTCGCGCGGCCGTGGCGTGCAGGACAGGAGGCGGCAGTCCGCACCTCCGGTATAGATCAGAAGCCTGGCGGCGCTCCCTGCAGCGGCGACCTAGCGAAGCGAGCGAAGGGGATTCGAGCGAATGAGGGAATTAGAGGATGTCGACCAAGCGAGCAAAGGAAAGGAGCAACTAGTTAGGCGGGACATGGGCTGCGTCCCGGGTCAAATACCTTTGTGTATAGATAGCAGGCCAGAAATTTTGCTGCGCCTCGGGCCATGGCCCTGGTTGCCCGGGGCCCAGCTCCGCCCCTGATGTCATCTATAGTCATCAACTAAATTACTCATATAGTATTGTTGGCTATAAGGTTGGCTATTAGAGTAGTACTTTTCACCATCTTCTCTCTATCTCTTTCTTCACATTAAATGCATTTGTCTATGAGCACGCGTAGAGGTTGGCTCTTGTATGAGAGCCCACTCCCCCTACTTTTTAATGTCTCTCTTCCACATAGGCAAAAATGCCACGTAGGTATTATACTTGCTCTTACCTCGAAACTCTTCGTGCGTTTGGAAGGTGGACACGCGCGGGGTGAAACGCCGGCCGCCCCGGTAGTTCAACGGGCCCGTAGAGAATGCAGCAGGACGCGTACCTCATGCGCGCGCGCATGTATATAAGTAAGCAAACGCCCGTGGCCTAGATCACTCACGCGGTCACGGTGACCTACCACCGCGCGCAACCAGCAGCTACCAGCATGCACTACAGGAATGGGCCTATACGCCGACGGCCATTTGTCGGGGCCGTCGACGTAGAGGCTGAGTTGAGATGTGCAGGAAATTGGCCGTCGGCATAGATAAACCGTCGGCGTAGAGGGCTACGCCGACGGCTTTGCCGTCGGCATAAATATGTTTTTCATTTTTTTTCCCTATTTTCAGCTAATATGGAATAATTCATATCTTCAAATTCGTAAATCGAAATTTAACAAATAAAATGTCTAAATTGATTAGAAAAATTAGAGTAATCTAAATATGATATCCATATCATCTTTTTCATCATGTATATGACTTTTTGCAACATATTTTTAGAAAAATGACTTTATGCCTATTTTCCGAAAGTAATTGAATTTTATGTGAAAAATAGTCAAAAATGAAATCCTTTGGCATGAAGTACTTTTATGTGTACTAGTTATTAGGATAAATGATAAACTTGAGTTTTGACAAAGTTTACAAAAAAACTTCTTCACAAAAAGGTCAATCATCTATAAACATGTATAAGTTTCGGGTCAAATGACCAAGTTATGATCATCTCCGTGCCATAGTTTGTGATAATGTGCCCATATTTGACACATAGGTGTATCTTGGTATGACAATCAATGTTGCAGAACTGAGGTTTTTCAAATTAGTTTTATAAATATCATTTTTCATTTTTTTAATTGTCAAAAATGACATTTTTTGTGAAGCAAGTACCAAAAATATGGTGGAAAATGGCACGCATCCAATTATCACACAAAGTAGACCATATTTTATGGACAATCCAGAAATATTAGGAATTTTCTCGATTTTTATCTAATTTCGCCTATTTAAATGACTTTATGCCTATTTTTCGAAAGTAATTGAATTTTGAACTACAAGTGTGTGATAGTTTGCTCTGAATTTTTTACAAAATTCATTTTAAGATACACCAATAGTGGTTATATCACAGAACCGTTGCTAGTTTTGAAAAATACAATCCCTTTTGATGAATAGGCACGGTGGTCATTTTGACATTTTTTCAACAGAATAAAAGAAAGTGAAAAAATAGTCAAAAAATGAAATCCTTTGGCATGGATTACTTTTATGTGTACTAGTTGCTAGGATAAATGATATACTTGAGTTTTGACAAAGTTTACAAAAAACTTCTTCACAAAAAAGTCAATCATCTATAAACATGTATAAGTTTCGGGCCAAATGACCAAGTTATGGTCATCCCTGTGCCATAGTTTTTGATAATATGCCCATATTTGACACATAGGTGTATCTTGGTATAATAAACAATGTTGCAGAACTGAGTTTTTTCAAATTATTTTTATAAATATCATTTTTCCATTTTTTAAGTGCCAAAACGACTTTTTTATTAAGCAAGTACCAAAAATATGTTGTAAAAAATCATATACATGATGCAAAGGATGATATGTATGGCATATTTGAATTCCTCTCATTTTTCTAATCGATTTAGACATTTTATTTGTCAAATTTCGATTTACGAATTTAAAGATATGAATTATTCCATATTAAATGTAAAAAGGAAAAAATAAAGTAAAATAAATTTTATTGTTATTTATTCAAAATATTATTGCATAATCATTGTTACTATTCAAACAAATTTTAAAATTTAAACAATGAAAAAGTGTAACATCGTAAGCAAGGGTTAATACGATTGATAGGATACTAATATCAGTAAGTTCTAACATCTCATTTGACAGCTAATTTGAAAGGAACTCAAAAGTTAAGCGTGCTTGGGCTGGAGCAAGGTAATTACTTTGACCTATGATTAAATGTGTAATTAGAGATTAAGTATGTAGCTAAGTGGGAAATCTCGAAAAAGAAATAAAATAGAATTAAAAAGTAAAAAAAATCAAATTTTTTTGAAAAGTTAAAAAAATTGAAAAACATACTTGTCGTCGGCATACCCTACGCCGACGGCATTTATTACGCCGACGGCAAAAGCAGCTAAGCCGAGGGCGTATAACGCCGAGGGCCATACGCCGAGGGCTGCCGCCTACGCCGACGGTTTTCTGGCCTTTGCCGATGGCTTCAGGCCGTCGGCGTATCAGCCGTTTCCTGTAGTGATGGCCGACGCAGCCCGCGTTGGGCGGACAGCCCTCGCGCTCCGGCTCGTCAAGCTCCTCGCGTCGGTAGGCGACGAATCGACCGGTGCCACCGAGCGCCTCGCCGTTGTCCGTCCACGCCGCGTGGCCGAGGGAGCGCGCGGCGCCACGCAGGCGCAGCTGCTCAGCTTCCTCGGGGCGCCGTCTGCGGCCGACCTCGCCGCCTTCGGTCGTCGGGTCACCGACATCGTCCTAGCCGACCGTGAGGACACCGGCGGGCCGCGCGTGCTCTTCGGCGGTGGGCTATGGGTCGACGAATCGTGCGGCGAGATCAAGAAGGCGTTCCGGAAGGTGGCCGCTAGTTCCTACAAGTCCGAGGCGCGCACCGTCAGCTTCGTCAAGAAGGTTAGTAAGTAGTTTTGCCTTCGTGGCGTTTGCCCCCTGTGGCGTCTGAGGGTAGGTTCCTGGATCTCCGCGGCCAGATCCATGGCGCCGTGTTCTTCTTCGCTCGAGCTGCGTCTCGCTGGTGGCAAGCGGCGGCGCATGCGAGTCCGACGAAGCCGCGCATCCCTCCTAATAAGGCTTGCACCGGAGCTTTGGAGCCAGGCTTTTTGAGCCGAGCTTGGCTCTGCGTGGTGTTGCTTTTCCTTACCGTGGTGCTCTCATGGTGGAAGCTCAAGGCGGTGAGTGAGAAGACTCCATACGGCTCCTTCAATAAGGTTCTTTCTTTGGTTTTCTGTCGCTCTACTCTTCCATATCTGCCTCCTCCGGTTCGTGGTGGGAATTTGGAGTTCGATGGCGGATTGATTTCAATGCTCCGGCGGCTGAGGACCTTGGGTAGATGGAGATGCAACGGATGTGGTCTTGCTCTCTTTTCTCCGAGACGCCATGGTGGCGATGGGGGGATTCGGAGATTGGACTCACGGATGTTGCTCATCATCTGCTCTGGAGTTGTGATGCTATGGTTTGCAGGATTACACTCTCGGTGCCCTTTGATTTGGCAGCCGACTCTGCGGACCATCTGGTGGTCTCTCCCAGCGTTTGCTGGTGCTGATTTTACCTCCATGTGGAGGCCCTCTTACAAGCTTGAGATGGCGTTCGGAGTTCTCCTGGTGTCAAGTGGTTTCGTCCCCGGCTCCGGTGAGAATGGCTGTTCTTCGAGCTTGCTGCGACATGGTGGATGCAGAGGACCTGATTGCGTTCCCCATCTTTTAGTTAGGGTCTGCTCTGTAAAACCTAGGGACTTGTTAGTCTATGTTTTTATACTTGAGGTCCCTTGTGTAATTTGTACCTGCTCCATTGTGATTTAATGAAGCATCCAGGCCCCTTTGGGGCCTCTCCGCTGTTCAAAAAAAAAAAAAAAAAAAACCAAGTAGCCACGTTCTAATTATTAAACGTAATAGTGAACGTGCACGTGCACGTGCAACGCACGTTTCGATTAATTATGCAAATCACAGTGAAATATATAAATCAAGCTTTCAGTTATGTCACTCCATGTCCCCTTTTTTACTCGTGATTCAGAAGATTGTACAATACATACTTCTCGTGAACTTTTCATGTTATTTAAATTGTTAATGGTAACACACCGTAATTTATCTGAAATCTAAGCTACATAAAAGATAGTTTCTTTGCAGGTTCATACACCACAAATATCATACACAATTAATATTGGCATTTTATTTAATGCATCCTTACTTTTCTACATCAAATAGCCGTATAGAAAAAATGCAGCTTGTATTTGTAAAATTGAAAACAAAATACTCCAAGAGAGTTGAACATGGAATTTCTAACCAAATTAACTCAAATAGAGAGTGTAATAATCATAAGCTATATAGCAGCTACATATGATTTGCGGATCTACCCCATTCTTCCACAAAATATTAGTTGCTAGCAAACAGCTACTCCCTCCGTTCCAAATTAGTTGACTTGGTTTTATCCAAATACGGATGTATCTATACTTGTTTAGTGTCTAGATACATCCGTATTTAGACAAATCCAAGTTAAGTAATTTGGAACGGAGGGAGTATATAACACGACTAACCAGCCAAGTTTAACATAGCAAGAGGTGTGTCAAACCGCAGAACAAGTGTGGACGTGCCGCCACCATTAGATGAAAAAATTGTGAATGTTATCCATACTATTATTAAGTTGTATAATACAACTAAAATACTATCGAATGCAAATGAGATACCCACGATGGCCCATTGTATCACGATTTAAACCACCAATCTAATCTATGAACTGTTCAACACATCTTTGCAGAAAAACAATTAGGTCGAAGTATTCTAAAAGCTGCGATTCGGTGATAAGTTGCAAACTTTCTTCCTAACACATCAGATCGATAACAGACAGCACAAACTAAAGGCGGAAAACAAATCTATGAACTGTTCAACACATCTTTGTAGAAAAACAATTAGGTCGAAGTATTCTAAAAGCTGCGATTCGGTGATAAGTTGCAAACTTTCTTCCTAACACATCGGATCGATAACAGACAGCACAAACTGAAGGCGGAAAACAAACCAGTTGTTTAAAACATACTTTTACTGATAAAAAAGTTCAAATAGGCTACCGAATTTATAAGCGTGTGAATTCAGACTCAAAAAATAAAGTCACAACATGATTTTATTAGAACATCATAATATCATATGGTTCTGATCTGTAGCACTCATTGATAAGATTTAAGTACAGCATTGACCAATCGACTCAATTACCCATTTAATGACAGTTCACAATGAAATCTCACAACGGCAATTTAGGCAACATACCAAAACTGCAACCAGATAAAGTAGTTATTACATCTCTATTGCTCTTAACTACAAGATAGCTAACCAAGCCATAACTTCAGTGTTCAAGAACTTGAGTAGAAAGCAAGGGAACATTTTACTTTTGAAGACAGGAACCACACATCATGAGCGTAGTCACATCCTGCTCTGACTCGAAGACAGGAACCACAATCAGCAGCAGTAATTCTCTATCTTCAAGAACATTATATTTCGAAGACATGAACCACAAGCAGCAGTAATCCTCTCACAACAAACAGCAGCAGACAACAATCAGCAGATAACTATGAACATAATTGCAATTAGAAGTACTGCCATCGAACAAAATGCAGATATACTGAAAGTAACAATAACTTGCAGACGACATTATGGTATTGAGCTTGGGGTCTGTTTGAAACTGCCCATGATTGTCAGGTTTACATGTCAGGTTTACAGTATTCAGTTCTTGACACTTCTTATGGTATAAGTCATGCAACTATCTCCGTTTTTCTCACAAAAGGCATGGCAGCCTAAAGCACAATCCAGCTGAGCCGCCAATGAAATTTGATAATTTGAACATCACCTTATTATGCCCAAAATTACGCACCAAATTTCACATATAGACAAAAGGTAGACTAATTTCTGTTATGCAAACAGAGAAAATTTTGAACATAAAATAATAAATAGAGCAAAGCAGGGAAGAAAGAAGGTTTTGTCCTGTGTTTTTAGCCTCAAGATATGCTAAATATGACTGCAAAACGGTGGCATGAACATCAGATACGACGGACAACCACTGAAGGAGCCATAGCAGAGAACTGATGAAAGATTATATATTCAGACAGTCTTAATACAGCTCAAAACTTTAGCTAAAAATTGGCATGATAGATGTGTGTGATCCACTTATCATACCGTGTGGAATTGACCGAATCTGCAACTGAGCACCAGTGGGCAGGCAATTGTGAACAAAAAGCCATTAAACTACTTTCATCTTGTTCGGGCACTGTACCGACCAGAGCTTTTTCCAGCTCGTTCAACTAAAGTCTGAGTCGACGTAGCACTACCCCCATTGACAGAAATTCAGGTGTTCAGAAACATGCTGTGTACAACAAAATCAAACGGGGGCAGATATGCTCGCCGACGCCGTAATAATCGGCAGCAACCAGCAACCGTACCCAATCATGCCCGTGATCGGGAACGGCTTCGAGGACGCGCTGGAAGATTCCGCCAGCGTGGACCTTGTCTTGGAGCACCTCCCAGAGTACGCGGCCAAAGAGGTTGTGCAAGCCGATGTCGCCTGAGCTTGCGAGCAGAGCGCGGTCCAAGAAAGCCTCGTTGCTCGTCAGGACGTTCTCCACCTCGAGCAAGCAGTGGGAGGTCAGTCCCGCGAGTAACATGCCCTGTCCCGGCCCCGGGCTCCCGCAGCGCGGAGGCGGCCGTGACCTGCGCGTCGTAGGTGGGCGCCAGCAGGGCCACGAACGGGGCGGCCGCGCGGGCGTCCCGGAGCGCGTCGCAGGCCTCCCGGTGGCGCCCCTCGGCGACCAGCTGCTCGCGGGGCTGCTGCGCCTGTGCCTGCGGAGGGGCGCCTGCCGCGGGAACTGCGGGCGGGGTTTCAGCGGTTGGGATTCTACCGAGCATGCGGAGACCGTGTTGGGCGTCGTCGTAGCGGTGGCTTATTCCCAAACGTTTTTTGCCGTGGCAATCAGCTGTAAATACAAGCAAAAAACGGGCAAACGTTTCGGAAGTGATCTAGGACGGTTGATCAAATTTGAACGCCTCAGATTTAATGTATCAACGCAGCACAACACAAGTTTGCTCTTTTAATAGTAGTATAGATTTGCAATACACATAAACTTCAGCGTTGAATTATCTGTGTCTGTCTCATAACATGCCACTAATTAACTCGATGCTGAATTGATGATCTATGTGAAGGAGGGAGTAATGGAGATGATCAACAACTGTGTGAATCAAGCTACGAACGGCCTCATCGACTCAATCATCTCCACTGACGATATTGATGCTGAGACCGACCTCGTGCTCGCCAACGCTGTCTACTTCAAGGGAGTATGGCTTGAACCGTTCGACTCGTACCGCACCTCGCCGGGCACGTTCCACCGTCTTGACGGCAGCCTCGTGGAGGCACAGTTCATGTCGTCGTCCTACCACGGCCATTATGTCTCCTCCATGGACGGGTTCAAGGTCCTCAGGCTCCCCTACAGGCCCAACCTGGGCTCCTACGAATGGGATCAGCTGTTAGAGCGAAGAGAGGAACAGAGAGAGAGGTATGCTCGCGCGCGCATCCATAGGACTGTCAATTACTCAGGGTGTGCCGGACAAACACCTCTCTATCTTGATCCGGTTCTCCAAGACAAACGCACATATATGGCAATAAGGTGATCAAATCAAACTCTACAGTCGTTGACTTTGTTTAATTTGTATACTAGTACGTAATATATGTTAGAATCGAATTTGTTAAATATTAATTGACCAAACCAGATTATTTTGAACAGGCACCTGACTCCGATGACCGATAGTACTCCATGTTCGTCTTCCTCCCTGACGAACGTGGCGGGCTCCCCACCATGGTCGACCTGATCACAGCGGCGCCAGCCTACCTCTACGGCGCATTGCCCCAGGCGATGCCTGATATGGTGCATCTTAAGCTGCCCAAGTTCGAGATATCATCCAACTTGGACGTCGAGAGCGACCTCCGTCGGCTCGAGCTCTCGCTTCCGTTCTCGCGGGAGGTTGGTGATTTGCGAGGCATGTGAGAGAAGGACGACGGCCGCAGGAGGCCGACGTTCCTGAGCAAGGTTGAGCACATGGCCATCGTCAAGGTGAACGAAGAAGGGACCGAGGCGGCCGCGGTCATTGCGGAAGTGCGAGGTGGCGGCATCCCGTCGGACATTGTTGAGTTCGAGGCTGACCATCCATTCACTTTCCTCATCATGGAGGAGGGATCAGGGGTGATCGTGTTTGCTGGACACGTCCTTGACACTACCAAGTGATCGATCGGGGCTAGTGAGCTGCGTTGTCTACTGGCTGCTTCTTCCGTCGTACTACTAGTAATGTGCCGTTCAATTGCCAATCGAGTTGGTAATAATAATAGAATCTCAAGTAATGGTTTTAGTTCTTGGTTTTTCTACATTTTTTTTCTCTTTTGCTTTGTCTCGGTATTAATAATCAAGAACATAATGAAGATTCTCGGAAATAAGAAAAATTGCATAAAGTGTTTAGACCACAAACCGACATCTACAAGCAATGGAGTGAGCGAAAACGCACTGCCAGCAAAGCCTCCAAATGACCAGTGCACCAAAACAGCAACCATGGCCAACGATGAGAAAGGTAGATCGGAAGGCACATACCTGTAACCACACCAATGAATACGAACATCGACCAGATCCCACTAAATCCACTAGAAAGACGACTCCACGCGCCCTCCAAGTGCGAGGCGCGGTGCTCAAGCGTGGATAAAGACGGGAGGATCTTATTCTAACTTAGGGTATCGCGGGCACCACACCATCCCGAAGAAGACAATGAGACTAGTTAAAACATAAAGTACGGTAACTTTTCCCCCGATTAGGGCCCCCTGTACTTCAAGGCTCAAGTGCCACCGGAGGTGGGACGAATACCCCCCGACGGCTTTGGAACTTTCTTGTCTCCCCAAAATATTCTTCATCAAACATCTTGTCCAGATACCCCTCCACAAGTGTGACAGAGCGCAAGAATAGTCATGTTTTGGAAGTAGCTCGATCGTTGATGTACACAATGAATGTCCCAAAGTTCTTGTGGAGTGAAGCAGTCATGACAACCACATACTTGATCAACCGAACACTTTCCATGATACTAGGTATGAAATCCCCATGTGAGTTGTTGTTTTGAAGAAATAAGTTTCTTGTCCCTCCAAAGTTATTTGGCAGAACCTGTTTTTTTTGGATCATAGGCCATCAATTGGAAAGTTAGACCCACATGCACTAAAATGTGTGTTTATGGGTTATTCCTCGAGTCAGCAGGGTATAAGTGTTCGAGTCCCTCTGCAAAACACATGTTTGTAAGTATGGACGTCACCTTCAGGGATTTTGAACCATTTTATGGTGAACCGACTGATCTGAGTTTGTTGTTTGCATAACTTGACCACCTACACTTTGTGCAAGATGGTCATGAGGGGGAGAAGGTTGTGTCACATACTGAAAGGTAATTCTGCGGGTACTGCAGGTTCAGATTTAGCCAACTGTGAGTACAATTCAAATTGGTTCTCTCCAAGTTCCCGTTTGGGCTCATTGGCCGCGAAATTTCCTCGTGTATTCTAGACGGCGGCCACAAGTGCAGGGGAAGCAAGACAGTGACATAGGCTCATCTGACATTGTGAGGCAGCATGCACATGTGAGGGCGAGTAGCAAGGCAGTGATGCTACCTCATGTGACACAATGGATTTTCCCATTTCCTTGAGGAAAGAACCACGAGCTAAGGCAGAAAAGCCTCCTAAAAAATACAAGGATGGGCAGGATACTATAGGGGAAAAGAAGGCTCTACAACTTGTTCAGGGTGCCATGACATTGGAAACTTTGTGTCTTATGAGGTTTTGTCTCCCTGCTACAGAGTGTTTGTTGCCTCTCTACAAACTGTGTCAACACCAAATGATTGGAAGGCTGCAAAGCAAGATCCGAAGTGGCGTGATGCAATGATAAAAGAGTTGTAAGCACTAAAGAAAAAAAACATGATGTGGGTGCTAAGCACATTGCCAGCAGAAAAGAAAGCTGTGAGTTGTAAGTGAATCTATATTGTGAAGCAGAATCTTGAGGGGAATGTAGAACAATATAAGGCCAGATTGGTCGCCAAAGGATTCAGTCAAACTTATGGAATTGACTACGATGAGCCGTTTGCTCCCCAGTGGCAAAGATGAATACAGTAAGGATATTGGTTTCATATGTTGCTAACTTTGGGTGGAAGTTGCATCAATTAGATGTCAAGAATGCCTTCTTGCATGGTGACTTGCAGAAAGAAGACTACATGGAGATACCACCAGGGTTTTGGTACCTTAGAGACCATGGGAAAGGTATCAGGGTGCAAGTGGGACCGTTGGCGGGAGGCCCGCATGCACCCCACAACTGCCGCATACTTTAAGTGGGACACCCGCTTAAGCCCACATATTATTATGTGGTATATGTGGGTTTAGTGGGACGCCCACATAATAAGTAAAATTGCTGTGTGATCCAACTGCTATAGATGCTTGCTTGGACTTGCCTTCTTGCCCAGTTGTCGCCAACATGATGCTGAGATCCTTTCTCTTGAGTCCAATCGATCGCTGAAGCTAGCTCTGTATGCAAAGTTGGCTCTTTTTTTTTTTGAAAAAAGAGAGTTTCCTCTCCGATTTCTATTATTAGAAACCAATAGGTGTTCGAGTTATAGCATGCAAAGCTGGCTCTGAAATGCTTCCTGCCTAGATCGATTCTTCACACGATTAGAGCAAGGGTTAATCTGCGGAAGAAAAACTGAAACCATAGCAGTACTGCTATAACTGAACATAAGCAACAACCATGGCAAATTACTTCACACGATGAAATCTATCGGTATCTTGGACTTCAAAAATTCGCGAAAGGGCCAAGAGAAACTGAATTACTGATCTTGGCAGCAAGCTAAGAAGCTGAATGATCTTGGTTTTGGCTATTGCAAGATTCGATTTGGGATCACCTTGTGCTCCTCTTATTGGGAATCTTGGATCGGGCAGTCCTTGCAGCTGGGATTTGACATCTCTCTGTGGATGCCCCCCAGAACTGGAGGAGCAGCGGGCCAGCGGCTACCATGGCGGTGCTCGTGCTCGCCGGTGGCACTGTGGTGGCTCCTCTGTCCTGGCCGGCTGGCCCCTATCTTTGTGCTTCCTCTTCCTAGAATTATTGGATCTCGAGGAGTCATTGCGGCCGCCGCCAACCAGCTGCTCTGCGACCTTGCCACTATCACCGGCCACCTATTTGTCCCCTCGTCACGGTCCTCACCGCTGCCCGGATCCGTAAGGTAGTAGAGGGATGGAGGGTAGAGGGGATAAATGGGCGAATGTAAGAGCTCCGTCCGCCGGAGCCGGAGAAGGAGCGGCTGCCATGGCGGAGCTAGCCGGCGGCGCTCCGGCGGCTCCCCCGTCCACCCCCAAATCGCGACCTGGAAGAAAGCGTGGGATTGATGTGACACGTGGGAGGCCCACATATGCCCACTCAACTTTTCAGCTTACCCGTGGGAGCCCATTTAACGTTTTATGTGGGCTTGGGTAGTGGGCTCCGTGAGCAGCCCACTCCCACCTGCAGCCTGAGAAAGGTATGCAGGCTGAAGACCCATGTATGGATTGAAGCAATCGCCGAGGGCATGGTTTGATAGGTTCAAACATGTTGTTTGTGGTATGGGGTATTGTCAATGCAATGGTGATCACACGGTGTTCTATAGACACTCTGATCAGAAAATCACCATTCTTGTAGTTTATGTGGATGAGATTATCATCACTAAAGATGATCAGGAAGAAATAAAGAGATTGAAGGGGTGTTTGAGCAAGGAGTTTGATGTAAAGGATTTGGGCAACCTAAAATATATTCTTGGCATAGAAGTGGCCCGGAACGAAAAAGTAATATCTTTGTGCCAAAGAAAATACACCTTGGATCTCTTGAGTGACATGGGCATGATGGGGGTGTCGAGCAGCCCCCACCCCGATTGAACAAAACCATCAAGTGACAACACACATCACCTAATGATGTGGTGAATAAGGAAGATTACCAAAAGTTGTTGGGAGATTATTATACTTATGTCATACAAGACCTGACATTACATAGGATTACATAGACAGTGGGTATGGTGAGCAGATATATGCATGAGTCTAGAAATGGGCATCTTTATATAGTGCAGAGAATCCTGAGATACTTGAAGAGAACTCCAGGAAAGGGGTTGTGGTCTTCAGAGAACGGACATCTCGAGGTGGATGGTTATAGTGATTCTGACTGGCTGGTTGTCAAGATGATAGAAGATCAACGTCAGGTTATTGCGTGTTTGTGGGAGGAAAATTGGTGTCATGGAGAAGCAAGAAGCAGACAGTTGTGTTTAGATTAACAGCTGAAGCTGAGTACAAAGCTTTATCTCAAGGGTTGAGTTAGATCCTCTGGGTGAAGCATCTTCTGAGCGAGTCGAAACTTCTGAGGAAAGTACCCTTCAGAGTGTGGTGTGACAATCAGTAAGCTATAAGTATTACAAATAATCCAGTTCAACATGATAGGACAAAGTATGTGGAAATTGATCGTTTCTTCGTTAAGGAGAAACTCGATGCTGAGATCATCAACCTTAGTCATGTTAGCTCTTAGCAGCAGTTTGCAGACTGTTTGCCAAAGGGGAAGGAATGTAACTTGGCGTGTGACAAGATGGGGTTGATTGACATCTAACATCCATATTGAGGGGGAGTGTTGACCGTTATGGGCCTGGCCCATGTAAGCGCTAGCTGATGAAGTGGTACGCTGCCTCCCAACCCTAAGAAAACTACAGAGACAACCAGCCGCCAGTCACAAGGGACACCATCGGAGGTGAGATCCCCTCTGTACAACAAGATGTATCTCGGTGCGTAGATTCACTCATTTTGCTCCATACGTAGTTTAAATCGGAATACCTACAACATCTTATATTATGGAATAGAAGGCGTAGTTGTTTGTTTTGGATTTTACAAAGCATATTTTCCTCCCTACTCATACATGGTTGAATTTGTACAATAGTTTGTTTGGTTTCTCCACATGAAAACAAATGTTTTTTTGCAAGATACTTGACCATATGGATTTTTTAAAATGTAGTACACATGAATTCATAGGAAGAAAAAACTTTGAATTTCATTTCTACAAATAAAATAACCCACAGATAAATAAAAATTGCAATACTCCAATATTTCGCTTGTAGTACTCTTTTTAGATTTTATAAAAGCTCTGCATGCGCTTTTCAACTCACTTTTTGGATTTTAGAAACAAAACAACGACCAAGTTCTGTGAATGAAAGGAAGAACGGCCGGCTTGAACCTCCGAAGGCCTGAACAGTTGACCTGGTGCTCTGTTCACCTCCCTCCGCCTCGCCTCATCTCACCTTCGGTGCGCCGCTCGATTGATCCATCGCCTGTTCCCCCTACCCCTGTGCCCCACACACCGATAGAGGAGAGAGCGATGAGGAGGGAGCTGGCGGCGGCCTTTCTGCTGCTC
The DNA here is from genome assembly GCA_947311845.1 of Poa pratensis. Taxonomy (NCBI): domain Eukaryota; kingdom Viridiplantae; phylum Streptophyta; class Magnoliopsida; order Poales; family Poaceae; genus Poa; species Poa pratensis. The sequence goes on from CAMZMU010000058.1 coordinate 40,870,958, forward strand.
GTGCTGCTCCAGGCGGCGGAGGCGGAGCTGGAGGGCGGCGAGAAGGCTTGCGGCAAGGGGTGGGAGTGCAGCGGCAGCGGGTTCTGCTGCAACGGGACCATCACCGACTACTTCAAGGCCCACCACTTCGAGGCGTTCTTCCCCAGGCGCAACGACTCCATCGCCCACGCCGCCGGCTTCTGGAGCTACCAGGCCTTCATCTCCGCCGCCGCCCTCTTCGAGCCCCGCGGATTCGGAACCACCAGCGGCAAGGAGATGGGCGTCAAGGAGGTCGCTGCATTCCTCGGCCACGTCGGCGCCAGGACCTCATGTACGCTTTTTCTCCGCCCCTTGTTATCGGGATCTGTAGAAATAATATTAGGAAGTAACAGTATTAGCTATTGAATTCGTGAATACACATACTGAGCAGAGCACACCATAGTATGCCATGTTTGGCGCTGTATGTGCAGTGTGCAGATAGCGTTATACACATACTGAAGCTGCTGATAGATGCAGATTGCAGATTGCAGAGAGTTGACAAACCTAAATACATAAACCATCATAAATTCAGTGTGCTCAACAGGATTTAGTGCAAGACATTTAAGGAGTAGCTGTGCATCGTTCCTGGTAAATAACATCAGTAGTTGATTAGTGATATTTATAACACGTCAAACAAGACATGTGTGTTTACTGCATAAGTTGAACTGTACCAATTGAGATGTTACAGTAAACTCCAGACTTCCAGAGTCTGAAAATACAACTACAATCAATGGCACACATGGTCTTACCAGTCATGAACCTAGAGGAAGCCAAGAAAGCCAAACTTCTGGGTTTTTTCTATCTCAGGGGATCACTTCTCAGCTATAGTACCATCCATCTCCAATGCTGTGTTGAGTACAAACCTCATGTCCTTTTTAGTAGTAGCAATATTTAATTTTCCTATTTTTTAGTAGCCTGTAATCAACAAACAGGAGCTAGCTTTTTTTTTGAAGCGTCACCGGGGAGAGCACAAGGCTCCCACCTGAATTTTCCATTTCTCAGCAAAACAAGGGGGGGAGACAGCACCCAACACTCATTGGAGGAGGTGTGTCTCAGTTACAACACGCACGCACGCACACTAGTATCGTACAGGGAGTAAGTATGTGAGCCAAAGATCGACATCACACTGGTGTTCGCGGGGAAGGCGGGCGCGCCAGAGAACGGCGTCCTCGCGGCACAGCTTGCGGATCAGGGAGAGGGAGGGCGCGAGGCCATTGAAGACCACGCCATTTCTATGTTTCCAGAGGTGCCAGCAGCAGAGCAGGCGGAGAGTAGAGGCTGTCCGCGGTGGAGCAGAAGCCGGCACGGGGCAGGTGTCGATGTCCTGCAACTCGATCGGCGGTCCAGGGGCACAGCCAAGAGAGAGCCAAAAGCGGCGGGCGAACGGGCAGGCGGGCATGATGTGCTCCGGCGTCTCGAGTGGCGCGTTGCAGATGGGGCATCCGCTCTCTTCGGGGGTGATGATGGACTTCCGAAGCAGATTGGAGCGGCTCTGAATGCGACCTTGCACGAGCAGCCAAGCGAAGAACTTGACGCGGGACGGCACATGGCTCCCCCAGACGAAGTCGTGGTGGCGTGAGAGCACGCCGCCCATGGTGCAGAGCTTGTACAGCCGCGAGTTCTTCAGTTTTCCAGCTCTGGTGCCGCAGAGCGGGAGAGAGCGTTGATCGGCGTCGGGGGAGAGGTGGGTGGCCGACAGGATGCCGGCGAGCTGCTGTTTTTGGCGAGCAGCCACCAAGGAGAGGCGGGGCACGAGGAAGCTGTCGATCCCGTGCACCACCACTTGCTGGATTGTGGCGCAGGGGAGGATGCAGTGTGAGAACAGCTCAGGCATGAAGTTGGAGAGGGGGCCTTCGGGGCGCCACGAGTCAAGCCAGAACGCCGTGCGGCGCCCATCGCCGACCAGGACCCGGGAGACGATGCGGTAGAGCGGCAGCAGCTGGAGGAGCGAGGTCCAGTGAGCGCCGCTAAGAAGCCCGGAGCTTGCTGCCATGTCGATCGGGGTGCCTTCAAGGGCACTCCAAACCCAGCGCGGCCATGATTCGCCGGTGGCGGTGTGGAGGCGGTGGAGGAGCTTCACTTGGAGGCAGGTGTTTTGGTCGGCGAGGGAGCGGACGCCGAGCCCACCTTCACGTTTGTCACGGCACACGCGGTCCCACGCGACTAGGCATTGGGCTCCGTTGACCTTGTCGACGGCGCCCCACAGGAATGCGCGGCGGAGCCGGTTCAGGGCCGTGATCAGACCTGGCGGCAGGACCATGGCGCCCATGGCATATGCCGGGAGCGCGTCGAGCACTGCATTCAGCAGGACGAGACGGCCGCCAGGCGAAAGGAGAAGGGCACGCCAACCGGAGAGGTACTTGTCCACCTTTGCGATGAGCGGGGCGAAGGCGGCAAGGCGGAGCTTCTCAGCGGAGAGAGGGAGCCCGAGGTAAGTCTGCGGGAACCCCTCAACCTGGCATTGGAGGGCAGCCTGGACGTCGGCGAGCACGGCAGGCGAGACGTGCATCGGAACCAGCGTGCTCTTGGCGTAGTTGATGCACAGCCCGGTGGCGCGCTCGAATTGTTGGAGGAGGAGCCGCAGACAGCGCGCCGCACCCACGTCCGCACGGAGGATGATGAGTGTGTCGTCGGCGTACTGGAGGACGGGGCACGGCGCACCGTCGACCAGGGGGTGCTGCAGCACGTCGTCGGTGCGGATTAGGCGCTGAAGAACGTCAGCGACGATGAGGAAGAGGTAGGGGGAGAGCGGGTCGCCCTGCCGCAGTCCTCGAGGCATTTGATCCATTTCCCAGGCAGCCCGTTGAGCAAGATGGCCGAGCGCGACGAACTGAAAATGGAGTCCATCCACTCGCACCATAGCACAGGGAAGCCGCGAGCAAGCATCACCTTCCGTAGGCTAGGCCAGCTGACGGAGTCGAATGCCTTGGCGAAATCCAGCTTCAGAACGATGCACGGGGCCTTGCGCTTGAAGCAGGTCTGGACGAGCTCGGTGGCGTAGACGAAGTTCTCCGAAATACTGCGGCCGGCGAGGAAGCCGGTCTGGTCCACGTCGACGAGCTTGGGCATCTGGCGCTGGAGGCGGCTGGTGAGGGCTTTGCACACCATCTTCATGGAGCAGTTTTGCAGCGAGATGGGGCGGAAGGACCCCGGCGTGAGCACGCCGTCTTTCTTTGGCAGGAGGACGACATGTGCTCGATTGATCCGTTCCAGGTCCACTGCGCGGGAATGAAAGGATTCAAAAAGCCGAAGGAGCATAGGGTGGACCGTATCCCAGGCGGCCTTGTAGAAGCTGGGCCCAAGCCCATCAGGCCCCGACGCACTCGTGCGGTCCATCCCCTGCAGCGCGGCCTTCACTTCTTGGGCCGAAAAGGGCCCAGTTAGCTCGTTGCCATCAACAAAGGGGCAGCCAGCATAGAGCCTGTCGATGTCGAAGTCCCAAGTTGTCGCCGGCGCGCTCCCCAGCAGGTTGGAGTAGAAGCTGTGGAGGGCCGTGGCCTTCGCAGCGTGGGTCACGACCATCACGCCGTCGACGTCCAAGGCGCGGATGGTGTTGCGGCGGAGCCGCTGGGACGCACGCGCGTGGAAGAAGCGAGTGTTTTCGTCACCCTCCACCACCGCACGGAACTTCCTGCACTGTTTGCAGCGCGAGGCTCGCTCCAGAATCAGCTTTGCCAGCGTGGACCTGCATGAAGTACGTAGAGAGAATTCCCCAGGAGAGAGAGCACGAGATTCCTCGAACAGATCAAGGAGGTCAATCAAGAATTTACAGTTATTTTCAATTTGAGGGTTGAAACGGTGCGTGCGTTTCCAAACCTTGGCCGCGGAGCGGAAGGCTTTCAGCCGAGCTGCCAAATCTCCTGCAGCGTCTCGCATAGGTGGCGGCCTGGACCAGGATGGGAGGGTTGTGGGGAGAAAGAGAGGATCGTGGAGCCAAGAGTTCTCAAAGCGAAAACAAGGCGAGCGAGGGATTGTAGTGGTGGCGGTGACAAGAAGGGGGAAGTGATCGGAGGTGGGGCGGGGGAGGGAGGCGAGAGAGGAGTTGGGCAGGGCCAGGTTCCAGGCTTGGTTGAAGAGCACGCGATCGAGACGAGCAAGGACGGGGGAGGCACGGTTGTTGGTCCAAGTGTAACGTCGATCAAGGAGGGGCAGCTCAAAGAGAGCAAGGTTCCGGATCGAATCGTTAAAAGCGGAGGTGAGGGCGTGGTTGAAGTTGTCGTTGTTCTTATCTGACGGGTCGCGAACCAGGTTGAAATCGCCTAGAATGATCCAAGGGAGAGGGAAGAGAGGCCCGAGGTCTTCGAACTCTGAGAGGAACAGCGGCGTGAGGGCATGGTCGGCAGGGGCGTAAACATTTGTGACAACGAAGGAGAAGTCGGTAAGAGTGGAGGAAAGGACAGTGGTGAGCGAGAAACGGGCATGGTGGGTGGACGAGACAGTGTAGAGTTTGGGATCCCAGGCGGTGAGAATCCCGCCTGAACTTCCAATGGCGTCGACAGTTTCGAAGGATGAAAGGGGCGAGGGGAGGAAGGAGGCAGCAACGAAGCGATCCATCGAGCTAAGTTTAGTTTCTTGAATACAAATGATCGAGGGGGAGGCGGAGGAGATAGCGTCACGAACGGCAGGGCGTTTGGCCAAGCAACCAAGACCCTGCGTGTTCCACGTCTCGATGGTGATGTCACGGAGAGCACTAATCATTAGAACGAAGAACACCGAGAGAGTTACAGGGGGGAACAGCAGCACACGCACACACCTAAGCTTAAACTAACAACGAGGACGACGCAAGCAAAGGGCTTAACACGGACAGGGCTAACACGAGGGGGAGAGGCGTACATAGAGCGCGGGTAGGGGCTAGACAGCCGCAGCCCAGGCGGCAACTACTAGTGAGCTTGCTAATCATCGGACACGCGCGGCACCGATCCAGCAGGGACGCACACAGAGGCGGCGAGGGCAGCGAGGGCGCGCTTGCTGAGCGGCTTGGCATGGGCAGCCAGCGCGCCATGTTTCTTGACCTGCTTCTGCAGCACCGCAGAGCAGCCACCGAGGGCGTCTTTGAGGCCGCGGAGCTTCTCCGCCCGAGCCCCAACAGGTTCGTAGAAGTCGGGCGCTTTGAGGGCGAGGCGTGCGTTGCGACGTCCATCCGGCTCGGCGGCTGCCACGATCTCGTCGACCACTTCAGCGGGTGCCACTGGCTCGTCGGCAGAGATGTCAGTAATCACCACGCTGTGGCGACGTGTGATGGAGAGGGGGGAGGCAGAGCTGAGCGAGCCCGAGTCGCCGTCGGATCCCACGCCGTCGCTCCAGGAGAGCGAGAGCGACGAGAGGGAGGACTCGGGTGAGCTAGCACCCTGCGCCGAGCTGGCCACGCTGTCCAGCATGGCAAGCAGGATGCTGTGGGAGAGCGCGGCGTCGTAGCGGTCGTCAGGAGCTTGGCCGCCGTGGAAACCAGCGGCGGAAGGGGCGGCCGGCATGGGCGGGGGTGCAAGGGCGAGGTGGTCGAAGCGGCGGCGGTACGGCGGCGGAGGCGGCGTGGTGAAGAAGGGGATGTACTCGCCATCTTCAGTGTAGGAGTCCGCCGCGGGCCAAGAGCGGAGCCTCCTGAGAACGACCAGCCGCGAGCCCCACGGCGCTTTCGACACCGTCACGTCGTTGGGCACATCCATGCCGCGCTTGAGCAGCACGACAGCTTTGACCAGGGAGCAGTCCGTGTCGGAGAGGGAGATGGGATCCACCTCAAGAGTTTCCCCAAAGGAGCAGAAGGCGACAGCAATGCCCTGCAGGCTCAGGTGCTCGTACGGCATCCTTTTTGCCGACACAACCGCAACCGTCCGCGCCTGCATGTCGTAGGGGATGCGATCTGCCTCCTCTTCACGCACCAGCCGAAAGGTGGTGCCATCGTGGATGAAGGGCTGGTGCATGATGGCGATCTCGCGGTCCTCGTGCGAGAGAAACCTGGCGTACATGTCACCGATGGAGGATGGCACCATGGTGACGTGCAGACCGGGCAGCTCGGAGCAGATGGCTTCGGCGATGGAGGAGGCCGGGGAGGCAAAGGGCGCGGGAGACTCGATGTAGACGACCGCCATCCGGCGGGCAGCCTCCATGTCGCCCTGCGGCATGAAAACCTCAACAGGCTCACCTAGGTCATCGGACTCCACCTCTTCCTCGTCGTCCTCGAGCTCGTCTTCGTCGTCCGCGGGCTCGTCATCAGAGACTGGCTCGGCGGGCAGGGGCTGGGCTGCAGGGGGCACCTCAAGGATCGTACGCTCAGCGGGCAGGTCGGGGGAGGTGGCGGATCCCTCTCTAAACTCAAACAGGCCGCCAGAGCGGCGAGCAAATGGGCTCGGGGACAGCGGGGCAGTCAGGGCGGAGGGGTACGGCGTGGGCGGGAGGTTGGCGACACCATTGGTGGTGGGGGTGGGCGGCGAGGAGGCAGTGGGGATGAAGAGGGTGGGCTGGGGGAAAGGCATCTTGCAGTCGCGAAACCGGTGGCCGGAGCGGCGACAACCGCGGCACCGGGTGGGGTTGCGACAGTCGCGGACGAAGTGCTCGCAGGAGAGGCACCGGAAGCACCCGTCTAGGCTAAGCAGTTTGAGAGGAGCGGGCGGGGTGCGTAGCGGGGGTGCAGGAGGCCGGCTTGCAACTTCAAGATAAGAACAGGGAGGTGGAGTGGCAGGTGCAGCGGCGTCCGCATCATTGAAGGCGACGGGACTGGACGCGGCCGGAGATGGGGGAGCTTCATTACACTCCGGCCTAGGCTCGAGGGGAGGGGTACGGGCAGCGTCGTCGTAAGCTACACAGGGAGCAGCGGCAGACGCGTTTTCCATCGGGGGGAGGTGACAGCGCTCTGGGACATTAATTGTTCCTTCTTCTCGCGCATGGGGTGGGCAGGAGACCTGGACCCCGGAAACCCGCGGAGGAAGAAGCAGCGCGTGACCAGACAGGGATACGACGTCTACGGTGGGAGGGAGGGCGAATGACAGGTGGGGCCAGGTGGGAAAGACCGTTGACTGCAGCACGTGCCGCGTCAGCAGAGGCATGAAACCCTAGGCGAAAACGAGCGCAGTGCTTGGGGCGGCGGCGACCAGGAACGCGGCGATCTCTGGGGACGCGACGTTGACGTGAAACACAAGGGGGTGGGGGACGTGGACGCGGAGGCGTTGCGGGTGGGCGCAGAAGAAGGTGAGGATGTTGGCTATGGAGGAGGCGGAGAAACAGGTGGAGGAGAAGGGTGGGGTGACCCAGAGCTCACCGCCATGGGTGGAGGCCCCGGGGGGAGACGGTGCTAGAGAAGCGGGAGAGCACGTAGCTCTGGAAAGCAGTACCTGGGTCAGCAGTCACCAGAGCGAGACGGCGAGGGGAGGCGGCAGCATCGGCCGCTCGAGTGCGGGAACCTTCCGGGTGGGGGCGGCCTTCGGTTGGAGCGGCAGAGACCGTGGGGGTGGCGCCCAGCGCCGGAGCGGCGTCGCACGTGGGGCTGTGTGCGCCACTCTCCGCAGTGGCAGGCGGCGATGGGTTGGGGCCGTCCGGCACCGGAGTGGCGCCGGGCGGGTCGCCCGCGTCGCCTATCGCGTCGCGAGAGCACATGACCTCGAAATTCAGCCTTGACAACACCCCTGTCTAACATATGATCAACAGATCTCTTCTCCCTTCCTTTATTATTAGGTACAGATTTGTTCAGTTCTATCTGACTGCACCCGAACCCTCTTCTGTCTAGCTTCATAGCTTGAAACTCCAATTTTCCCATAATTAATAAATTATTGAAGTGTTATTGCCGAATCTAATGTGATGTGGATTATGGTAATTAGTTCTCAATGGAATCAGGTTTCACCAGAATAATTTCGCATCCACTTTCGAACTTAATGCCTGCAGTTCTTGATGTGAATATATGAAGGATTTCGATCTGATTTTTAATCCAAATTTGATCTGTATTTTTTCGAGACCATCATATTTGATCTTATAGAATAACATTCATTACTTAAGGTCTCACAATCACGTTATATGTTCACTTAAAATGTAAAACATACTAATATAACTTTATGGAAAATTATTAAGAACCCAAAAGATGATATCGCGTATCCGATATATATTTTTCTCGAACACACACCAAAGCGCGCGTCATTTACTCATTTTCAATAAAAGGCATTAAGGCATATCCAATAAATACTTAAACTGTTTCTCTTCAGGTGGACATTTTTATCCAAATCCAGTGGCCTGGGGGCTTTGCTACAACCGTGAAATGAGCCCAGGTCAGAACTATTACTGCGACGACAGCAACGAGTTGCATCGTTGTGTCGAAGGAGTCAAATACTATGGGCGAGGCGCTCTTCCTGTTTACTGGTCAGACCAATATATCCCCCCACCCCCCCCCCCCCCCCCCCCCCTCTCTCCTGCTGTTAACAATGAAGTAATAAGTGATACCCTGTTAAATTCCCCAGGAACTACAACTACGGAATAATCGGTGAGGGTATCAAGCAGGATCTGTTGAGCCACCCAGAGTTACTGGAACAGAATGCCACCCTAGCATTCGAAGCCGCTATTTGGAGGTGGATGACTCCAGTGAAGAGGAGGCAGCCGTCAGCCCATGACGCCTTTGTTGGAAACTGGAAACCAACCAAGAATGATATTTTGTCGGAAAGACATCCTGGCTTTGGTATTACAATGAACATCATGCAAGGTGATCGCATCTGCGGTCGAGGGTTCACTGATGAGATGAACATCATTATAGCCCACTACATATACTATCTCGAACTGATGGACGTTAATCGTGAGTATGGACGTAGCTTGGATTGTGCTGACCAGGCGGTATTCAATCCGTCCTCTAAGAGTCCCGGCTCATAAACAAACTGCATGTCAGATCCAACGGATGTCTCTATTTCCATTTGAGACTGGCCTTTTTTTCGAATTCAGGCATATTGCCCTGCTTTATAAGAAAGCAGAAAGAGTCTTTACATAAAAAAAGTAAGTTTTTACATCAAGAGACTGGCCTTTTGGCTTCCCAAACTGTAGATATCCTGTGTCTGAATCTGTACAGTATTCTTTTAGTAACTCTGAATAATACGTATCATTGTGTGACTTGTGTCCATGACACCTATTTATGTAAGGGTCTGTAATGTTCCCTCGGCATGTGTTTTTTCGTACTTAATGAAGCAGATAATTGACATTCGAATATGCCATATTTGTGCTGTGCTCGCTATACTGGCTATATATGGTTTCACTGCCTTGCATACTTTACTGTAACTGTTAGGCATCCACAGAAGAATTCTTCCTCGATGCTGATTTGGACATGAAAATTTGTGTCATGCCATGATCGGTACATCTCGTGTGAACGTTGTCGATTGGCTTCAGATTCTTTTCAGCACTTGTGCGGAAACAGCCAACACTCGGAACCGTCGCCCGTTGTCTCTTCAGCGAGCTCCATCTGCAAGCCGTGTATGTGGCAAACAAAAGGCCCTCGGGATGATCACTGGCCGCTAGGATACAAAGCGGACCGCCGGCCGCCGGCCACGGCACGCGCTCGATCACTTGACGCGATCTCCGTAGCAAAACCCTACAGTACGAGTTAATTACACCACGACACACCCGATTAACCAGTCTGAAACTGCACCAGCAAAGAAAGAAGAGGCAGCAACGACGCAGGCAGTTGCCAGCCATGGAGGTGGACGGGGCGCCGGACCTGACGGACTTCATGAACGACTGGTTCTTCGGCACCGTCGGCGCGAAGCACAGTGCCGCCGCCGCCACCGCTACCGCCGGCGCGTACGACCTGACGGGCGAGAGCAGCAGCAAGAAGAAGGCTGCAGCGTCGTCGGAGAAGAAGCAGCAGCAGCAGCGGGAAAGCGACGGCGGCCGCGGCGGCAGGGGCAGCAGCAGCGCGAGTAAGCAGACGCAGGAGTGGCTGGAGGAGGCGAAGCGGATGGTCGGGTCAGGGTCGCCGGGGAGGATGGGCTCGCCGTCCAGGCAGGTGCCCAGGTTCGCCGGCGGCAACGGCACGGAGTCATCACCGACGCTCGACCGTCGGGACCCCATGTCACGTTCGGCGAGAAGGTACGTAAATCAGCTCACTCCATTCGTGCACTGCCACACTGAATAAGTTGGCCTGGCACGAAGAGTGAGCATATGCAATCTGTCGTTTCGGTGCGAAATGTCATCGCCTCAAAGCTCATTTTTGTGTAGACTTCAAGTTTTCATAACTTATTTCCATTCAAAAAAGCTTTCATTAATTATTTTCTAAAAAAAAGTTTCATTTAACGTACTACCCATGTCGAGTTTTAAACTTCTCTATTTTCTCTTTTTTGTACGAAAGAATTGGAATTTTCGTATAGCACTTTGAACGGGCCAAACTCCATCCACATCCTTGGCAGGCTAAAAGCACATTACTAGTGGCCCAATAACGATGAATTACTAGCCCAATTTCAAACCACGCCGCCCACGGCGCTAACTTCGTCCCGCGTCCGTGCAGGCACCGGCAGCCTGGCGGCATCGGCGACGAGATCCTGCAGCGTGCGGCCATCATCTCCTCGCCGTCGCGCTCCGAAGCCTCCGCCCCCTCGGCGCCCCCCTCCCCTTCCCCGTCCCTGCCCCCGAACCCGCACTCCTCTCGCCGCAAGTCCCGCTTCCAGGACCTCTCCGCCCCGGACTCCTCCTCCCACCGCCGCATTGCCTCCTCCGCCTCCACCTCTCCCTCTCGCCCCCTTCACCACCGCCGCCACGCTTCCACCTCCAACGCTCCCGCCGCCGACGGCTTCGACGACGGCGTCGCCCGCCTCAACGCCTTCCTCCGCCGCCAGCGCACCGCCTTAGACGACCTAGCCTCCGGGGACCGGCCCGGCTCGAGGCCCACGAAGGTCGTGCTCTCAGACGCCTCGAAAAGTAAGATCACTCTTCCCATTCCATCGGTAAATCCTCTTCCTCTATTCGGACTGAATCTAACCACTATGCCCACTCGTGATTTCGAGCAGGTGCGAGCTCGATTGTGGCGGCGATATGCTACGCGTGGGTGCTGTCGAGCAAGGCGGATGGCCGTGCCGCGTGCCGGTGGTGAACATGCAACGGAGCATGATGGCGCGGTGCAGGCAGGCGGCCTGGCTCCTCTACCACGTCGGGGTCGATGCCTCGGCCCTGCTCTTCGCCGACGAGGTAAGCTATGGATGTTGATGGTGAGCTTGGATTCGGGAGGGCTCCATTTCCGACAAATCGGACAACTGTCTAGATCCCGGAGTTATTGGGCGTTTATAATTTGGGGCAGAGTCGACAAGGATAAGGCTATCCTGCATCTCATTGCTGTCGTCTCATGTGTGTGTTCTTAATTTTGATTGGTACCATGTGGCCGCCATTCCATTCGAGTGACAGATGACTGGTATAGTGCGTTCTGCATTTGCAAGTTTGTGCTAGCTTGTACCGTAATGTCTTGCCTTGCCGTTTGATATGCACATAGAGAAAGAAGAGGGGCTCCAGCACCAGTTGAGGGACATAATAAATATGATACATTAAGTTTCTGCATAAGATATCAAAGATTTCAATGTGCCGCAGCAGCGACAGCTAATTTTTATCAATGGCTTGTTCCTACACATCCTGGGTAAAGCAAATTTATATGATGATGCTGACTTTAAGAAGCTGAAATTAGGTCGATATGGAGGGACTGATTATGGATCAGCGAGCCAGCTTGGTAGTGGTGGGGCAAGATGTTTTGAGATCAAACGGTGAGGTAATATTGTGTACTTGTACTAAATACTTTTCATTTGTGTCCCGAGGACCTTATCTGATTCCAGCATTTAATCATGTTTTTCTTTGTCTCCTAGGTGGGCTCAGTTTGCACAGTCCTCACCAATAGCTATTGTGAAGAAATTTATAGCCCACTTCAGAGCCAGGACATAAAGAAACTTCTGGTTAGTGTGTTTTCTACCTGCCCTAGCCACCATTGTGCTTAAATTACTGGCACTCCTGATTGTGTTCTGTGTCTCTGCCCTCAGCTTGCAGGTATCCTGTTAGATACAAACAACCTATCCAAGACATGCTCGGACAAAGATTCAGAAGCAGTGCAACTACTCTTGTTTGGTACCTCTGAGCATAAGAGACACGAGTTGTTTCAACAACGTAATTTTACTTATCTTTATGTGACGTTGATTTACGCAGAATGTGTGTAGAAACTTGCAAAATCATATTATTACTAACTATTGGAAACTTTGACCTTGCTTCGGACCAGTGATGCTCGATCACAATGATCATTCTTTTGTCGAATTCTTGAAGGACACCTACAGAAAGTCAGCTGCAGATGGTGAGTTTCATAATATCTTCAAATGGTTCCTCACATTTTTTGAAGTTTCTTTGGTTAAGTTACTTTACTGATGTATTACTGTTGATGCTATTAGAGTCAATTTTGCTTATTACTTGCATCTTCGGTTCACTAAACATTTGAGCTCTAACAGCTTCTTTGACTTGGATGAAACTTCCGCAATAGCTATGCCGGTGCTACATGATTTTTTTTTCAAGTACATTAGTCATTTATTTTTTCCCTAAAAAGGGTTTGAGACAATTGTATCCTGCTATTCAAATTAACTAGGTGATGGGGACAATCCTCCAGAGCAAAAGCACTCAAGTCCAGGGCCATTATTCCAAGATGCCAAAAAGTTCAATTCAAGTAATTATTCCAGCCCCTCATTATGATTTGATAGGCAGGGTTGTGCGCAAACATCTGCAAAATCTAACATCAGTGAGAGCACCAAAATTTTCTTGTTCAACTTGCTTTTGGAAGGAAAAAAAACTAGCAATATATCCAGAAGTTTGCTTCAAATAGTCTGACAACTTCTTTGGACTGAATTGCCAAACTTATGCCAGTATACATTTCGAATGCTCTTTCCACATATACTAATGCTAGCAAGTAATAAGCAAAACTTCAAAGTCAATACACATTCCAATGCAATTTCTTTTCTTTAATGTTGTATAGCTCTGATTTGCTTGTTTTTGTTTCCGTCACAGCTAACCAGAGACCACCACGCGGAACTGGTGGAAAGCCTTCAGATGAAGCTCCTCGTGGAAAGAACAAATTTTCCTTGGCGAAATGGTTTGGTTTGGCCCAAAATAATATTTTTTATTAGTCTGATTGTTCGTTCAACTGATATACTGCGAATTCACTAAGTATCATGCGTTGTTTATTAAGGAAGTATGAAGTTTGGAAGCATTCCTCCTGATATTGCTTTCGTGTGGAAAGAGCACTGTATGGAACATTTTGTAACTATTGATATCAACAATTTGGTCAATAAGTTTACTTTTCCATGCTTGCATATTTGACTATGTGCGAACGAAGCACTACTCATATTATTCTATTTAGAACTAGAATCGTGAGAAGAGCGTAGGTTGTTGTTGATTATACAAGTACCAAACATAACAAAGATGCATACAAGTTCTCTTGGTCTAGATTCTAGGGTTCCTAGTTTAAATAATTGCTGGTAACCAATGGGAAGACGTTAGCATAAAAGTGGATAAAAACTTGTCAACTTCTCAGTTCATGGTAGGTATGTATTACATGGTTGACTTGTTCTCCAGGGGCTACTTTATTTCTCAACTTCTCCGACGTTACCTATATTTGTTTTCTAGCCTGTATGAGACACGGTAGCCTTTTCTCTGAAATCTGACAGTGACTCGTAGAACAGCTCAAGGGACATCCCTGAAATCTCAACTTGGACTTGGGGATTACCAAAGCTACATAGTGCAAAGAATCATTACTATGCACTTCTTAGATAAGTACAGGAGTATTATAGGTATTCACGCCTCTATCTTCTCTTCCAAATCTTGGACAGATGAAAGGAGAGGGTGTTAGTTAGGCCGGTCAGAGTACAAGAAGATAAGAAGACAGAAGAAGCAGTGTACTACTAGTAGATAGGAAGGAGTTGGGGAGGGACCAGCTCTTAGCTGGAATTTCCGTGGATAAATCAGAATGAATGCATGATTGGGAAAGGCAAATACCATTCTGAATCCTGCCTGTCATGTCATCACCCTCCATGGTTCCCCATCAGGACCAGGCTGTTCCTCATCCCCAGGACTATCCTGTGCCCCTCCAGCACAATCTTCCATGTGCCCAGCACACTCCAGTGAAACAGAAAATGGCCTCAATCAATCACTCTCCCCATACACTCACTTCTTCCAATCCATTACATGGTAGTATGAGCTATCGGTTCATAGCATGGTGAAAATGTCCACTCTGTAACGTAATGTAATGTGCTAGGAGTAGTAACAAATGTAGGATACTTAAGCTAGCTATAAGCTCATTCAACCTTCCACGCGTAGAGGAACAGGCAGAAATCGGAGAACTCATCGGCGTCGAAGTCGGAGGAGGCCAACAACGGCGGCGCCTCCGGCTTGAAGATGAAGAGTGCCTGCCTCATCCCTGTGCCGAAGAGCCAGTCGTGGGCGTCCCAGTAGACCTGCACCTTCATCTTGTTGATGGAGATGCAGTCGTTTCCCCTGAACTTCCACTGCAGGTGCTTGACGAGGACGTTGACGGCTCCGTCGATCTTGATGGCCATGTCGACGTCCATGCCGCCGGTGAGGTTGCTGCTGCTGCACTCGATGCTGATGTCGTGCAGCTTGCCCTTGTCGTGGAACCTGGCCCTGGTGAGGAACCGCTTCTTGCTGAAGACGTGCTCCTTCTTGCACACCAGCTGCGCCGCGTCCTGCAGCGACAGCGACGGCCGGGAGCCCGTCCGCCGGAACGCCTCCTTCTTTTGGTTGCCGAGGAGCAGGACCACCTCCTCGCCGGAGACCACGGCCACGTAGTAGTCCGACACCGGCTCGGGCTCGTCGGAGAACCTCGCGGCGCGGAGGTCCCACACCACGTCCACGGCCCGGCCGTCCACCTGGAACTGCTTGGCGCCGTACTTGCGCCAGAAGTGCCACGGCTGCATCTCCACCTTGCACGCGCTGCAGCTCTTGGCGTCGTCGCCCCCCTGGCTGTTGCCGTTGCCGTGCTCCCTGCCTCCGCCGCCACCGACGCCGGTCTTGTCCTTGCCGCCGCCCGCGGAGCCCTCGATGGAGACCTGCATGCCGTGCGTGAGCAGGTTCCTGCACCACGTCACGGTGACCAGGCGGCTCTGCCCGGCGATCTCCGCGCGGTACACCAGCGTCACCGCGCTCTGCCCCGACCTGGCCGCCGGCGCCGCGGGGACGTCCGGGAGGTGCTGCTTCTCGCCGGACGAGAAGCAGGACGGGACCGAGAACAGGTCCTGCATCCTGCACACCACTCCCCTCTCTCTCGCCGGAGCGAATCCGATCAAGATGACCGCCCGTGGTCGGTGCAAGTCGACGCAAGGGGACGATCGATGGGCTAAGGGAGGCTACTATACATAGGCGGCGGGGAAGAGCGCCATGGACGACGGCTCATGCAGAGGGTTTGGCTAGCGAACCGATCGAGCTGGAAAGGAAAGGAGGGTCGGGCTAGACAGGAAGTGAGCTGGACATGAAAGTGAGTTGGGGGATTGCCCCTCATGGATGGGATGGGGGCGTGTTTAAAACCAAGGAACCTTCTCCCCCGCCCCGCTCGGCTCGCCTTGGAATCAATAACTGCAGCCAGGTCCAGCCCGGGACGGACCAAATCTTGATTTCTCCGTAGGCCATCATGCCGTGCTCCTGCTCGGCTCGGCTCCGTCAGATGCCAACGGAGATATCAAGTTGCCTGAAGAACTATTCAATAGTTTTTCTACTGCCAACTTCACCATGTCTACATATTGCTCTGTCGGATCCTGCACCCTCATGCAGTTCTTGATCTACTTGGACCTTGGTGCTAGCTTGCTCGATCCAGATGTGCGGCAGTTGTGTAGTACGGGGCTCGATCGGTTTCTTGGGCCTCCCAGGTCTCGGCGACGGCGAGCAGGAGCATGTGGGTAACATGCTGTGGATCGATCATAGCGACGCATGTGGCGCGGGATTTCCGGTCTCTGGGCCGGGGGAGAGTAGTACGATTAAGTGCATTGAGTATTGTGCCTAACATTCTACCTTGTTGCCCACTTGAGCTGGAAGCGAGAAGAAAATTGAACTAATAACGGCTCAGGAATGTGTGTGGATCACAGTCATCGTCGTCGATCTGGGGACAAGCTAGAGAAGGAATGAAGGATCGTGCAGTTTAATTACTGGACTGGATCTCCCTTCAGGTTTACGTGATAAACTAAACTCCCGTGGACTTGACTGCAGCTCAGGGGCCGTCCTGCATCTGTATCTGAATGCATATAAGGGGAGCACATACAATGCTGTTGCTATGCAGCTTATTATTACGGATGAGATGTGCAGCACGCCGCCACTAACTGCAGAATCTGGCCATTTTCCTGGGCGAAAGAAACGCTCAGTCCTTGGACAAGAGAGCGGTCAAGCGACACAACTGGCTCTTTGGACATGAGCTCTGAACTGATTTGCTTGCGAGGGACTGCGAAAGAATTCTTCTTTAAAAGGGAGAGGTGACAACACCCTCGAGCTACTACTACCTGGCCTAGCTAGCAGCTCCTTGGGCTGTGGATGGATAGGGTAGATGATCCTGTGGTCTGCGGACAACACCCGTCGTCGCTGTCAGTCGTGACAAGCCACGTCTGATCTGGGATTGGAATGGTCAGTGTCAGGACTCGGGGGGGGCCTTTGTCGTGTAACGCTTTTTGGCCGTTTTTGGGAACGGCGGACTGGCGACGGATGCAACGTGTGAGGAGGGCTGCAGATTTTTTTTAGATTAAAAGGGACTAGCCCCAGCCTCATATAAAGAAACTTAAGGTTTTTACATCATCCATGGTTTAGCAACAAGAAACTCAGAAAGAAACGACAACGAAGCCAAACGGCCCAGGTCCATGGTGCGCAACAAAGACCACACCCTTATTACATTTCACAGACACCAACCGAAGACTCCAAACACAGTCGTTCCTGATGAAGACTATCCACTGTTGATTCTTGGACATGTTGGCGCCCATCCCTTCGCCCGGTTGAAGACCTCCATCGAGACGGTCTTCAGTTTCTCAGATCCGCGCCACAACATTCTTCGCAACCTTTCCGTCTGCAATTCACTCCAAAGTTCAATCCAATGACAAATATGAAAAATAATATCACAAGGGTCTCTAGGCATGATTTGATCAAAGCACACTCGATTTCTCGTCTTCCAAATTGTCCAGAAGACAGACGCGAGACAAACTTTAATCGCACCATGCTCCGGACCATGAAAAGTAAGGATCCATTCTCCCAGCTCAGCAATCGACCTGGGAGGATCATGAACACCCGAGCTACAGCAAAAGACACCCCACACAAACCTAGCCAAAGGGCAGGTAAAGAACAGGTGATCAATTCTCTCATCTACCGCACAAAACATGCACTGGCTACTCCCCTCCCAACCCCTTTTCTATAGATTGTCTTTAGTTAGGGTTCTGCCCCACATTACCAACCAAAGAAAGGTTTTGATTTTAGTCGGAATTTTCATCGGCCAGAGGTGTTTGAAATTCTTAGCCGGTGGTTTGGTTTGTAGAGCATTATAAACCGTAAAACCCTCCTGCCCTAGTTTCCAAGTCACCTTATCATCACCTTCATTTAATACAACATTATTAATAATGTTGAACATTTCTTCTTTCTGGATTGCTAATTCACCCCAAAGACACCTACGAAAAACAAGACATCTACCCTTAGAAGATACAACTTTATCAACTTTAACATCCTTGTAAAAGGTGAGATTGTGCAATCTAGGGAACATCACCGCCATACTTTTACCTTGATACCATTTGTCATTCCAGAAACTAGTTTTATTGCCCGATACCACAGTTCTATCACAGAAAGAGTAAAAGATATCTTTTACTTTCATTAACCCAGACCAAAACTGAGATACCCCATCCTTATTCGAGGCTTGTGACAGTGTTTCCTTCTGAAGATATTTTTTCCTTAGAATATCCTTCCAAGCCCCATTTTCGTTCTCTAATTTCCAAAGCCATTTACACAAAAGGCTAATATTCATAATATCCTGATTTAGAACTCCCAAACCACCTAAATCTTTGGGAGAACAAACCGTTTCCCAATTAATAAGGTGGTATTTCCAGATCCCTTGCTCCTCTTGCCACAGAAGCCTACTTCTATACCCGTCACATTTTTTCCTTACTCCTACAAGAACTCTATAAAAAGAGAGCATGTAAAAGATAATAGACGTTATGCAAGAGTTTAGAAGAATGGTTCGAGAGCCTATGTCCAGCCATTTCCCAAGATAACATCCTGTTTTCTTCCCCATTTTCGTTTCTACCGGCTCCCAATGTTTGTTAAGAAGATGCTTCTTATCAACAGGAAGCCCTAAATAAGTCATGGGCAAGACCCCAGATTTGCAAGTAAATATCTCCTCATAAACTTCACTATGATTTTTGCAATTTCCGAAACAAAAAACCTCACTCTTGAGGAAATTTATTTTCAGACCAGACATTTGTGCAAACAGGCATAACAAGAATTTGAGATTTCTAGCATTTTCAAAACCTTCTTCTAATAAGAAAATGGTATCATCCGCATACTGGAGAATGGCCACACCATTCTCCTGCAGATGAGAAGCCAAACCAGCGATAATTTTATTTTCCTGAGCATTTTTAACCATTACACTAAGCGAGTCGACCGCCATATTAAAGAGGATTGGAGAAATCGGGTCTCCCTGCCTCACACCTCTGTAGGTGTTAAAAAATTCACCTAGTTGATCGTTCATTTTAATATTCACCTTGCCGCTAGACATTATACTGAAAATCAAATCATTCCACTTATCAGAAAGACCTTTTTTCACCATAATGTTGTATAAAAAAGCCCAATTAACATTATCATAGGCCTTTTCAAAATCGACTTTGAAAAGGACATTATGAATCTATTTTTCATAAAAGCAGTTTGAGTTTTATAAATCAGTTTATCACTAAACTCATTAATTCTGTTGTTAAGCCCTTTAGTTATAATTTTAAGATTCTCATTCATGAGGCAAATGGGCCTAAACTTTGTGATGACCATCGCATCATCACATTAAGACAACAGCGTAATAGTACCAAAATTTAATCGACCTACGTCTAATTTTTTGTTCATGAAATCATCAAACAAATTTTTCAGAGGTCTTTTTAATATAATCCCAAAAGAACTGATAAAATTCAATCGGAAATCCATTAGGACCAGGGCTCTTGTTGTGAGCCATGGAAAAGACAATTTCCTCCAGAGTGAAATCCCTAATAAGCACTTCATTTTCCTCAGTGCTCAGCACATAAGGAAATTGCATAGTAGGTCTAACACTAGCTCGCTCGGATTGCCCAAAGAGTTTTTTTTGTAGAATTCCGTAGCATGAGCTAGCAAATCTTGATCTCCTTGAATAATCCTATCATTTTCTTGTAGTTGGAAAACTTTATTCTTCTTTTTCCTACCGCTCGCTTTATTCATAAAATATCTGGTGCAACTCTGTCCCATTTTAAGGTCCTTACTTTTAGCACGTTGGAACCACTTGATATTGTCCTCCTGGACAATTTCATTTAGTTGCAATTTTAGATCTAACTGAAGTTTCCTGTCGGTTGTTGTCAGGCCAAAAGTTTCAGCCATTGTATCAAGATTATCAAGTAACCTTGTCAACCTAGCTTTTTGCATTCTATAGAAAGCATCACCATTTCTCGCCCAGCCTTTTAAACCTTTTCTTGTTAAGGCAAATTTCCAATTCCACTCAGAAATGGAATCTCTCCTGCCCGCTGACTTTTCCCAAATCGGTTTAACTACATCTATTATATCTTCTCGAAGTAGCCAACTCAATTCAAACCTAAAATGATAGGTTTGAGTTTCCCCACAGCCAGTATCCACTGAAAGTGGAGTGTGATCAGACCAAGACCCTCTCGGAAGAGCAATAACTATCGCCATAGGAAATTTATCTAGCCAGTTGGTTGTCACTAGTACCCTGTCAAGTCTTTTATGCAGATGGCGAAGTGACGGCGGATTCTCTCAAAATCTTCCGTGCTGGGGTTGTACTGCGCCGGTCGGTCCCGTTCCGTTCTGAGCATGGAACGAGGATCTAGTGCAGAAGAAAGAAAAGGTCGAGTCCGTGCTGGAGCTGGAAGTGGAAAAAATCACATGATGGAGATTTCACATGAAGAACTAGGTTGTCAAAAGCTGGCGAATGCTAGAGTGGCTTCTGTTGTAAATAAACGCAGTAGATCATTGCAGAAAGTAGAGGGAGAGACGACGTTTGGTAACGCAGTTCAGCGCTAACGCCTATATCTGCAGGGCATGGTTACGGGCGCTACTCCCCATGTACTAATCACATAGTACCGTCGACGACAAGCCCGCCATGGTGTATAGACATGTCAGATCACACACGCCACGCCGGTCCGGCAGCCCCTGCCACGGGAGCCGTCCGTCCTCGAATAGATCTTATGTCTAGCCTAACTTTTTCGTCTAGTCTATTTTGGCTACCACCGATGCCTTTATATATTAGGTCCAGGTTACAAGTGTTCGACTCCAACATCTAACCTTACCGTAATCCAAGTCCAACCGTAGCCTATACACATATTTGACACAAAAAACAACACTCCATCTTGGCAAATATGTCATCTTCGTGCAAACACCTGTGTATGTTGAACTTGGTTTTCTTCTTTGCTCACTCGCATGAGCCAGCACCCGACTCTTTGGACTCGGCTGCCTCGACCGTACATGTCTCCGCGTCTTGCCTCTCTCTAGCTCCACCTTGAACAATGCATACGTGCACCTTGTACAATTGTTGCTCGCCTTCATCACCAGCTTCTTGTTCGCCTTGACCAGTGGCGGCGCCAGGAAATGGCGCCTAGGTATTCCACCCAATTTTTTTTTGCTCTATATCTAGTATATGAATCAAACAACACAACACTATCAACATATGGCATAACGACAATAGCAATATTTCAATGTATCAAACCATAACGACATTAATACATAGGCAGTACATAGGTACCTTTTGATTGATAAAGTGATGATATCCTATCTTACAATATAACTTTGCGGTCGCCTTTTTGGAAGAGATTGATGATATCCTCATCCTTTACTTGATTGAAGAATTCTCTCTCAACAAATGTAACCATACAATGGTTCAAATATTCATCACCCATTTTGTTCCTTAGCTTATTCTTCAGATAGCTCATTGAAGAGAATACCCTTTCAACACTAGCGGTGGCTACTGGCAGAATCAATACAAACTTAAGAAGCTTGTAAACAATATGATATTGTTCATGCTTCTTTGTCTCGATAAGCATAACTGAAAGCTGACACGATTTTTCAAGTTTTGAAACCTTTCATCTCTACGCACATTAGCAACATACATGTTTAGTTGCCATGGAAGTCTTGCCAGTTCTTCACTTGTAAAATCAGAAGCATAAAACTTTGTAGCAAGCCTAACCAACTTCTCTTGATCATAAACAGCAAATAGATGAAGTGGACTGAATGCTGCCATGCAAATAAGTAGCTCTTTGTTTACCTCATCAAATCTGTCGTTCAGCTCACTGATTTGCCTATCAATGACACCCACAAACATATCAACCTTGAAGCGGTGGTAATTGATCACACCATTACATAAACCCCTTCTAGGCCGGCCAACGGGAAAGTAAGGACCCTCCATATCAACAACTTTGATCTTATGCTTTGTACAAAAAGATGTGACCTTTGTGAGAAAATCATCCCATCTAGCATCGGACCGCAAAGCCTCCAAGTAAAACTTTGTGTCATCAACAAGCTCAATAGCATGAACAATATCTTCGTCTTGCTTTTGCAAAGCTCTACACAAATCATCTGTGTATCCAAATATTTCTTGCATCAAGTGTGCCATGAAAACAAACTCAAATGATCAAAATGTTTTCTCTATGGCTAGAGCCGCTTGTGCCTCCGCAACATGGTAGTCGTCTCCAATCTTGCGAAGGACTCGTCGTAGTGCACCATACATAGAGATGACATGGTTCACAGTTTTGAAGTGAGTGCCCCAACGTGTATCACATGGCCTTCCCAAACCCATTTCCTGATTCAGCCCACTCCCTGCTTCTACTTCTTCCAATTCCAATGCATTAATGATTCTTCAGCTGAGCTATCCGAAGCATTCTCATCTTTTACAAGATATGCCAAGAGCATTTAACAAGTGTGCAAGCTGCTGAAAGAACCAAGTACAATTACCACTCTCCTTAGCAACAGCAACAAGAGTTAACTGTAGTTGATGGGCAAAACAATGAACATAATAGGCAGAAGGGGACTTATCCATAATCAGTTTTTTCAGGCCATTAGCATTACCTTTCATGTTACTAGCTCCATCATATCCTTGCCCACGAACCATTGCAAAGGTCAAATTGTAGTTCATAAGCATTTTCTAAATTGCAGCTTTCTTGAGAACAACCCTCTCAACCTCTCCAAAATTTCCTGCTAGCCAATTTAGAAGCTCAAGGAAATTTCCTTTATTTAGTGAGTTTTCACTTTCATCGTGTTCTCTAAATGCTAAGCCTTGGCGCAACAGAAATCTCACACACTTGAGTGTCCATGTCAAACGATGTTTATACAAAGCCTTGTATTGTGAGGTGTTTGAAGCAATAGACTCCCGAATTGATGTTTGTGGTGTAGTGAACCTATCATACTTCTCTTGAGCTTCAGCATGAGCACTACTAACCTCACCTTCATGTTTCTTCAATCTCGACTTCATGTTCCAGTTATTAAATCCCTTCTTCACAAAAGCATCTCCACCGGGACATCTTGTTTTATCCTTGAACAAATAGCAAACGAAGCAGAAAGCTCTATCTTTTTCCACACTATACTCAATCCATGAAAGTCTGTAAACCAAGCACCGCAAAAGCGACACTCTCTTCCTCCTTTATTTGTAAACTCAAACTTATGATTCTTTGGTTGACATGGCCCCATCTCAATATATCTCCTTCTTACTCTATCTTGGTCATTGACAGCATACATTGAGATGGGAATCCGCTTCCATCTTCTACTTCTACATGAGGTGTTGAGGTTTCTCCTCTACTCTCGGTTCTTGCCATAACACCAATTGCAAATTGCTCTCAAGATGAACAGCACAAGATTCAGTTGTTGTCTGATTCGGTGTGGATGATTCATCCGTTTTCCTTGTCTTTGAAGCCTTTTCCCACAATGTAAATATGCTACTGCCAACAACACTACTCTTCTTCTTCTACGGTACAAGAAAACAGGAACAGAAAATTAAAACTTGCATCTAGGAAGCTAGTATGAGCAAGCAATGAAGCAACGAAATTAGGGGCGAGGCAGGCGGCCGTACCTTCTGCGCAGACTGCGCTGCTCGGGGACGCTGGGGCGGGGCGGCGGGACGGGAGGAGGGCGCGGGTTGGGGGGCGCCGCCGTCGCCTGCTCCGGGCTGCATGGGCCGGCGGCGGTCGTGGTACTGGGTCTAGGTCGAGGAAGGAAAGGGGAAAGGGCAGAGGGCGTCTGCCGCTCTGCGTGTGTGCGATGTGCGAGGCAGCGACGGAGCGATGCGAGAGAGGCAGCGAGCTGGGCTTTTTTTGCGTTTCTACCTTAGTGGGTTGGGCCAAATCTATACATATTTTTTTCGCGTCAGAATCTTGGGTATTCCAGGGAATACATGGGAGTACCCCCAGCGCCTCCCCTGGCCTTGACCCTCATGGTTAACTTGTCCCTGTCCACACGATAGAGATAGCCCTTACCATGAAGTTCCCCAAGTGAAATTAGATTCCTTTGAGCTCTCGGCATATATCTAACATCTTGGAGCACCACTTCGTCATCCTCTTGAGTCTTGATTCTGATATCACCCATGCCCATGACACGTTGAGGCGTACCATCGGCTTGATAGACCACTCCAAAATCACCAGACTTGTAGGAAGAGAACCACTCCTTGTTGGATGTCACATGAAAAGAACTTCCAGAATCCAACACCCACACTTCATCAAACAATTCGCTCTCCAGAACAAGAGTTTCGCTGTCATCATCAGCAGAGACAACATTTGCGGATCCATTAGCCTTCTTCCATGTTGGTCAAAACCTCCTGATATGACCCCACTCCTTACAATGAAAACATTGCGACTTCTTCTTCGACTTCCCACCATTGTTGTTCTTGACAAAAAATGCCTGACCATCAATTGCACCAGCCGAAGTACAATCCTTAGAAGTTTTCTTCTCTCTTTGATCATAAGATAACAGTGTCGTAGTAACCTCGCTTGCAGTGATACTGGTCTTGCCATAAGTCAGAGTAATAACCAAGCCCTTGTAGGACTTCAGCAACGAAGTAAGCATAAGAATAGCCCTGTCCTCGTCCTCCACCTTGACCTCGATACGTGCCAGGTCCGAGATCACATGGTTGAAGGTGTTGACATGCTCAGCAAGGTCTGTCCCTTCTTACATCTTCAGGCCATACAACTCCTGCTTCAGATACAACTTATTCGGTGCAGTCTTATCCAGAAATTATGCTTCCAACTTTGCCCAGATTTTTTCGGTGAATCCATGTCAATCACATGATACAGAACCTGATCAGACAGGGACAACCGTATGGTGCCGGCTGCCTTGATTTTCATCTCCTCCCAGCCTTCAGCGTCCATCCTGGCAGGCTTCGTAGCTTCAGCTTTGATCGTCCTGAGGCAACCCTGTTGTCCCAGCAAGTCCTTGACTCTCGACTGCCATAGCACGAAGTTGACTGTACCATCAAACTTCGTCACCTCGAACCTGGTTCCCGCAGACATGACTGTCCGTCGCTGCTCTCTCCTCCGAACAGCCGCCGATCAGATCGTTTAGGTCAGAACGATTGATCTTGCCCGAGCCTCCTCTCCGGTTCAGCAAAGCTTCCTTGCGCGCCGCCTTGCTTCTGAACTTTCTGTGCTCGAATTAGGTCTAGACAACTCTGAGCTCTTCGATCCGTGGCCCTCTCAGCCCCCTCCTTTTATTGACCTCGTGGTGCCTACCCCTCAACCGACTCGGAAGTCATAACTGAGTAGGACTCGACCGCCAACCAGGAAACTTCCCGATTCAAGATAGTTTGGATCTATCTCCACCTTCAATTCAAACCAACGTGACTATCCTTGAGCTCCAAGTCACCGTTGCATCAACCAACTCGGCCTCCTTTGTTCCCGTGTGCACACAAAATATTTGAGTTGGTCCACGCCATTGTCGAATCGAACCCGTATGACTCCACCAGATTCATCCGAATCTTAGAGCCACATTACGTTCATCAGAGACCACCACCCTTGCACCTGGTCCCTTCACGTCGTGCCGGCCTCGATCTTTCCGCTTGATCGGCGGCTTGCTGCGCTCAACCCTCGCAACGCTCCGGGGCCGAGCTTCGCTCCACTCCGCTTCTCCAGAAGCCCGCCTCCCTCCAAGGACAACCATCACCACGTCTTCCTCTAGATCATCCGCACCATGATCCAAACCTGCAAACCTTAGCTCTGATACCACTTGTTGTAAATAAACGTAATAGATCATTGTAGAAAGTAGAGGGAGAGACAACGTTTGGTAACGCAGTTCAGCGCTAACGACTACATTTGCGGGGCATGCTTACGGGTGCTGCTCCCCATGTACTAATCACATAGTACCGTCGATGACAAGCCCGCCATGGTATACAGACACGTCAGATCACACACGCCACGCCGGTCCGGCCGCCCCTTCCACGGGCGCCGTCCGTCCTCGAGTAGATCTTATGTCTAACCTAAGTTTTTTGTCTAGTCTATTTTGACTACCACCTGTGCTTTTATATATTAGGCCCAGGTTACAAGTGTTCGACTTCAACACCTAACCTTGTCGTAATCAAAGTCCAACTGTCGCATATACACATTGACGTGGGCCTACCTATCGGGTGCCCCACCATGAAGATACCTGGTGCACGCAAGGACTAGGGCCCAGCAGGTGGCCTACTAGGAGACAACACTCGAGGCTCACGAAGGGGGCCCAAAGAAGATAGAGTACGCCCCAAGGCAGGCGAAGCTTATGTCGGTAGAGACCTACCTTACCTGTAAACCTAATCGGTGGCGAACTCCCGAGACCCAGCCTCCAATATAAAGGCTGGGAGGGTCGCCGATCTAGGGTACGCTCATATTTCACCACCAAAACCCTATCGAGATCGATATCTCGCCGGGATCGTCATTGTAGCACTTTCGATAATCAATCTCAGACAAGCAGGAAGTAGGGTGTTACCCTTCGGGAGTCTGAACCTAGGTAAATCGCCTTACTTGTCAGCCATGGTAACTACCAGCACTTCATCTCTCCCCTTCTCAATCAACCTGGGGTACTCGACCCTGAGACTTGCCGTGACCACCCCACGTCACACATAATTGACAAAAAACAAGAGCTTCACGGTCGCCAGCTCCCGATAAGGCCTTGTTTACTCCAAAGGTATTTTAGGGAATGGGAAGAGTGGGGATGGGAGGGTATTTGGTGAACACCCAATCCCCACAAATACTCTTCCCCTAAAATACACTAGCATGGAGTAGAGTTTTTGTGTTAGACAAAAATGAGAGGGTTGGTAGGGGATATTTGGGGATTATCCCCTCCCATCCCCTAAAATACACTAGAAGTAAACAAACTAGTGGGGATTTTCCGGGATTCGAGATAATCCCCTCACATCCCCTAAAATACACTAGAGGTAAACAAGGCCTAAAGCATTCCAGATCTCCGGAGATCGATCGATCGGTCGACATGGAACTAACTAACGAACCGAGCCGAACTGCCACGTAGTACGCGGATGCACACGCACATGCCGATGTTTTCTTTCCCTTTCCGTGAAACCAACATGCATATGTGCGTATTAATTGATCTTTCACACGAGCTTTCGCGTACGGAAAAGAAAGAATAGAGGCGGCGGCCTAGGGTTTCAACCCTAGCCGCCGCCGCCGACGCCGATCTACTTCTTCATCGTCGCCTTCGTCTTGGATTTGACTGGTCCTCGCCTCCTCTAGTTGTCGTTCTGGCACTAGCAGGGGTGGGGACCTCGGGCCTGCGCAGGACGCTACACAAGGGTCCTTAATGTTAGAGCTTGGTCTTCTTCGTCAATGAAGATGGCATCGTCTGCAATAAGTGGTCTTCCGCACTTCGTTCGACGGCGAGATCTTCTTCTCGACGTCAATGGTGTCTTTGGAAGATTAAGTTTGTCTAGGTATGGTTCTTCAGATCTTGCTTCGCCAGATCAATCTTGGATTGTTTCTCATGGTTGCCGTGAGGAGGTTTGTCCTCGCAATATCTATCCCGGCTACTACGTCTTCGGCAATGGTGATTCGTTCTCTCGTCTCCCAACGACGTCGACAAAGTGGTACGGTTATTTGTCCCTGGAATATCAGTGGTGGTGCTCTTGCCGATGTTGCTTGATTAATTTAATGGCTGCGTGCGTGCACAAAGCCTTGGCATTGCGGCTCAAAATTAAAAAGGGAGAACCTTCGGTGGTATTCACAGGTATGTGGTTTGGTGTTTTTGGCGTTGTTCTACGGCTGCCTTCAGAAAAGTACAAGATTGTGTCATGGATGAAGAAAGAGTTTGAAGATCTCATAGATTTGCTCGTCTTTTTAGTTTTGTTTTTGTAATCGATATAATCGTGTACTCTTTATCGGTTTAATATACGTGGAATTTTTTTTTAAAAAACATGCATATGTGCGTCTTCACGTGTGCCGTCGCCGGAAGGGCTGTGCAGTGCTGCACATGCGTATGGGCGTATGGCCCGGCCGTACGTGCCTCCGGCACAACACAACACAAGAGCAGCAGTACGTGTCGTGTCACCATGTTTGATTGTCGTTGCACTTGCAAACAGCAAAACAAAACGCCGTCCATGTCGTGGAACAATCGATCGATCCATGCCAGCAAGGAAAAATGTATCGCGCACGGTGCTTAGGGCATCTCCAGTCGTTGTGCCGCCCCAGGCTCAAAACGGCGCTATTTTGGGCCGCCGCGGCGCGAAACGGCGCTAATCTGGATCCTGGGGGGCGCGTTTTCCAGCCGCGAACCCAACCCAAATTTCGGCCCAAAATTCAAAAACGCCGGAACAAATAGACTAATTTCTAAAGGGCGATTTTCATTCATATTGGGCGAAAAATCGCCGATTACATAGCAGAATTTGAAACTAAAAAACGTAAAAACATTTTATTCGGCGATCTACATGGCTAGTTGATGCCCAGGCTGGCTTGGATCGCCTTGCTGTAGTCGCCGTCGTCGTCGTCGTCGTCGGAGCTGTCGCCGGGAGGCTTGCTCGGGCCTTCGCCGTCGCCGCGCTGGAATTTGCTCAGCAGCAGGGCCTGCCTGAAGCCGGCGTCCTCCTCGTCGCTGTCGCTCGGGTCGAGCACGAAGTAGGGGATCTCCGGCGCCACCGGACGAGGAGGAATGCGGTGGCGGTGGCCCGCATTGGCGTGCTGGCGCTCCTCCGCGCGCCTGCGCTCCAGCTCGGCGAGTGCTTGGCGCTGGCGTTCCACCTCGGCCTCCGTGAACTGGCGGAGGCTCCAGTCGGCGGCAAATTCCTCCGTCGCCGGCTGGATTGTGTTGAAGGAGGCCTCCTCCGCCTCCTTCAGGCCGGGCCACTCCACCTCCTGCTCCGGCTCCTGCTTGGGCTCCTTCTTGGCCTTGACGAGGCGCTATAAGAAGGAGCGAGGAGGAGAAGCCGCGCGGCGCTGGGAGCCGCCGCGAGGCTCGTTGATGCGCAGGGCGCCGCTGCGCATGGGGACGCGGCGGCCGGAGTTGAGAGTAGGGGGTCACAGAGGGGGCGCGGCGCGGCCGGAGGAAGACGAAGTGGCGGAGGAGGAGGACGCGGCTCCCATCCGCCGCGGCGTCCACGACGCGATCCTCGGCGGCATGGTCAGCCGGGGCTCGTTGCCGGCGGCGATGTAGTCCAGGACCCACTGGAGGCGGCGGTGTGGGCCGCCCCACCACCGCTTGCGTCCCTTGGAGTTGTGGCGGCCCTCCACCTGGCCGTTGTTGCCGCGGTCGGCGATGTCCTGGTCGTGCCGGCGCTGGAAATAGGCCTGCCAGAAGGCGTCGTTGCCCTCCGCCCTCCAGCGCGGGTCCGCGGCCTGCTCCTCCGTCAGGCCTTCGCGAACCTCGGCGATGGCGTAGTCGAACTCGACTCCAGCGGGGACGGGAGGCACGGGGATGCCTCCCGCGCTCAGTTGCCATGGCCCATGGCCGCCGGATGCGCCGGGGACGCGCATGTCAGGTGGGTACGGGTACCCGGCCTGGTAGAGCGCCCATGCCTCGTCCTTGCGGAGGTGGCGGTGGGTCCAGCCGTTGGCGGCGGCGGCGTCGTCGGCCATTGGATTGCGCTCTGGCGAGGGAGGAAGAGCAGAGAGGCGAGAGAGAGACGAGTGTGCGGGTTGGATTGCGCTCCGGCGAGGGGTGGGGGGATTTTAATAGCTCGGCGGCCAGGCGAAGGGGCGGTGGTGGCGCGGCTTTACTGCGCCGCGTGGCCTTCGATTGGACGTCGAAGCGACGCGCGCCGGCCACGTCATTACTCCGGCAGCCTTTTGACCGGCGCGCTCACTGGCCGCTGGCCACACCATTAACTCCGGCAGCCTTTGACCAGCGCGGGAGCCGAGAGGATGAGGGCGCGGCCGCTCACGGGCGGTTCTGTTCCGCGCCATTTTCCCCCGCGTCGCTGACAGCGCTGGCCCGCGTCGCCTTTCCCGCCATTTCGCCCCCCCAAGCCGAACCCAGTGGGCTGGGTTTCGCCTGGGTGCGCCGGCGCAAAATAACGCCGAAACGGCGCTATTTGGGCTTCTGGGGGGGCCGAGTGGTACAAAAACGGCGCCTTTTGGCCGCCGCGGCGCTAAAAAGGCCTCTTGGGGGGGCTCTGGGGGGGCGGCTGGAGATGCCCTTAAGATCGTGGATTGTGGGGATCCGTGACTCTGCATTCGAGTGTGTGCTCCCTCTGCCTGTGCACGATGCTCTTCAGCATTTCAGTGCTGTTTTTCTTTTTGACGGTTGCATTTGAGTGCTGTTGTGCAGCACAACTGCAGCATCCAAAGTCCGAAGCCGAAGGCAGCAAGGTTTTGGTTCCCGATTTTTTTTTCCGAGGGGGTTCGGGATTCTCGGTTACCACGGTAGCCGAGAAATTCCGGATGGTTACCGGACAAATTTTAAAATATTGAATCCAAACTTTTTAGAATCGGTTATTTAGGTGTTAAACTCAAAATTGATACAATCTTGATTGTAGCATAGCCGTAAGACTCGCGTATGTACTTTAGGCGCTCAGCAGTCAGCACGTCTCAGGTTCGAACCTTGGTTTTCCACTTTTTTGCATAATTATAGCTTGCAGAGAATCTCGAACCTTGTTTACGGGCGTAGTACTCGAACCCGGGAACTCCACATGAGGAAGGTAGGTCGCTGCCTCCGGGCTAAGTCATCGTAGCTGCACGAATGGTGAGGATACATGCTATTTATCTATGTTCAAGCGTTCAAATTCAATATTTTCAAAAAATCTCGGGCGTTTCCCGTGCATGCTCGGGAACCTCGGTTATCGGTCGGTAACCAGATTTACCGGGTCGCGCTCCCTACGGCGTGGCAAAAGAGAAAGGGCCCGAACTGTTCTCGGTTAGAAATATATAGGCTTGGCCCGTTAAATGTCAGATCTTCCTAATAAATTTAAAGGCCCATGTGTAGTCCAATCTTTTTTCTGCTCAACCTCCAACAACTATACAATCTGTCTTGACAAATTTAGTATTGTATATCAAGATCCTAAAGTACTTCCTCCTCGAAGACAGATTGATCATGGTATTCACATTTTACCTCATGTGGCTCCTGCCAATTCGAAACGTTGTAGATATGCACCTTTTCGAAAACAAGTTAATGAAATGTTAGTTACAGGTCTGATTGTGGCTAGCACGAGTCATTTTATTTCACCTCTTCTACTGGTCAAAAGAAGGATGCCCCTTCGTGTTTCCATATTTTTTCGACATCATGCAATCGCATATCGTACTTTTATAGAAGGCATAAGGTTAATTACAAGAGCATGTCTCCTATGATAACAACACAAAACAGCTAGCACCTACCAAGACTACCCTAAGTGTATCTCACTCTAGGGTTGGATCACCGACTCCAGCTTTGCTCCAAAGCTTCATATCCTCCGTGATCTTGGAAGCAAAGTTGGAGTCGTACTGGTGTTGCCCTGCCCCTAAGGGATGGGTTATTTAAAAGAGAAAGTGTGTGTTTCAAGTGCAGCATGTGGAATATCTAGGCCACACTATTTCTTTAGCAGGTGTTGCCACTAATTCAGACAAATATGAGACAATGGTACATGCTATTACAGGAAGTTTGTCCATCAGTACATTATTATTGCTAAACCCTTGAAAAAATTGCTCAAGAAAAAGGCTTTTGCTTGGAATGCTGACACTGACACTAGTACAGAAAACCCTATCAGTGGCGCACGAAAACAGGTTATCTGTGGCGCACGGCCGTGCGCCACTAACCTCACACCATTGGTAAGTGGTATATGTGTCGCACGGCTTGGGCGCCACAGGTAATAAAAATACCAGTGACGCACATGTAGAGAGGTGCAAGTTATTTCGAATTAAAAAATAAATAAAAGCCACCCAGATCTAGATTCGTTGATCTACACTTGCTACGTGCGCATGGAATTGCACACAGGTCAGGGAGGACTGCAGCGGAGGTCGAGGGCCAGCGCGGAGGACGTCGGCGAGTGGCGGCAGCCGGGATCGACGGCCAGCACGGAGGAGGCCGGCGAGTGCCGACATCCGGGATCGACAGCCGGCGAGTGGCGGCGGCCGCGGATGGCCGTGGAGGGAGGGGATGGCGGCTCGGTCTGCTCGCCGTGCTCGCGGATGGCCGTGCTCGCCGTGGCCGTGGCCGTGGTCGCCGTGGCCGGCTAGTGACGCTGACGGCCGCAGATGGCCGTGGTTGCTGTGGACGGCGGCGGCCATGGCTGGACCGCCGCTTGGCCTTGGCGCCTCAGGCTCGCCGTGCTGGACAGCCGTACAGAGAGCGGCAGAGGTGGACGACGTGCTGTGGAGATGTGTGTCCGTGCCTGGTGTGTGTGGAGAGAGAAGGGGAGGAAGATGCGGTTTGACCGAATGAGAGGTGTGTGCGTGCGTTGTGTGAGTGGATAAGGCAGAGAGATGAGAGGCGTGTGTGCATGCGTGAAGAGAGAGGAAAAAAATGCGAGAGGAGATAAGGCAGAGAGAGTCGAGAGATGCTTGACCGATTTTAATTAAGTGCAGGTATCACTATCAGTGGCGCACATTATATTCGTGCGTCACAGGTATTTTTCCAGCAATTTGTCCCCTCAGGATTACCCGTTGCGCGCCGGTTTATCCGTGCGCCACAAGTATTATTTACCTGTGGCGCACAAAAATGACGTGCGCCACAGGTAGTCTCTCTCCAGTTTTCAAAATATCTGACGCTAACTACCTGTGTTATCTCTCCTCATCTTTTACCTGTGGCGCACAGTCTTGCGTGTACGTCACATATAATCTCTCTCCTCCCTCGTAGAAATGGTGTGCGCCACAGGTAAGTTGTCCCAGACCCCTCCGAGGGAGGAGAGAGATTATCTGTGACGCACACACAAGACTGTGCACCACAGGTAACATTTCACCTATAAACGTTTTTCTACTAGTGTGATCAGGCCTTCAATCAACTTAAACAAGCTCTAGCTCATAGACTAGAGATGGCCTTATTTTACCTTGCCTTTCTTTCTACAACTCATGCTTGTGCTACTAGCATATGAGTTGTTTTTAGTAGAAACAGCCATCGTGTTTCTTATTTAAGCAAAGCTCTTAGCAAGCAAGTAAAAATGAATTTATGACTATTATGCTAGCATTTGCTGAATTCAGATCTTATCCACAAAATGGACCTTTTGCACTAAAATCGACAAACACAAGTCTTTGCTATCTAAATTTGAAGTGTTGGGATCTAAACTACTGATATGTTGTTCTTGTGGTTTCTACTACTAACACAAATGTGTTTGAGATGCTTAAAGAGCATGCTCTCTTTTCCGAATTACTAAAGTAGCAGTTACATGGGGCTTAGCAATGGATACAACTTTATGTTGTTCGCCATTGCTCAGACAGAGAAGCTGTCATGGATGAGATGGTGTTTGTGAAACTACATCCTTATACTCGATAATCTGTTGTGAGTCGTCCGTGTTGGCATACAAGTTCTTTGAGACTTTTAGGATTCTTGCTCGCATTGGCTTTGCTGCATACAAATTGGAATTGCCCGCGTCGAGCTTGATTCATCTAGTATTCCATGTTTCCCAACCGAAATCATTTGTTCCTAATCATACTCTAGTATTTTATTGAGGAAGTTTTGGAACGTTGGGTGGTCAAGTGTGGGAATGCCACTCATCTGCAAGTTAAGATCAAATTGTCCAAACTTCTTGTGGAAGTGGCTACTTGAGAGGATTATGATGTGCTTCGAGCGAGATTCTATACGACACCAACCCGGGGACAATCTGGTTCTCAAGGCAGCAACACTGTCACGATGATGACCACAATTGGTGATCGTTGTGTTCCAGAGAAGAAAAGAACATAAAAAGCTATACCGAAGTGCTAAGTATTGGCAGGCCCGGTTTTAGCCCTAGGCGACCTTATGCGACGCACAAGGGCCCATGGCTGGGAGGACCCATTCCGACATATGTTTGTCTATGTACACCGGGTATTAGTGGGCTGAAAAGAATTAAAATGTAAAAACCAAGCCCGAAAGGAAAAGACTGTACCACAAACACAACAGCTACGCCAATCGATCGATCAGTCGCCTAACGCCTCGCCTGTTTGCATTCTGCGCTTGTTGCCTGACGCCTTTCTCTTCCGCTGGAGAAAATCAGTTCGACAAGTTCACCAAACGCGGAAACGGAGCGCCCTGCCCCTGTCCGGCTGCAGATCAGCATTCGGCCGGAGAAAATATTATTCCCTCCGTTCACTTTTATAACTCACACTAGTTATCCCCCACATACATAGCAAAATGAGTGAATTTAGACTTTTTTGTACATAGATTCACTCGTTTTAGTATGTATTTGGTCAAAATAGAAAGTATAGCTAGTGTGCCTTATAAAAGTGAATGAAGCGAGTATTTGTTATATTTTGCAACTCTTTTGTCGTAATATGACATTGCTTAATTGCTTATATCAATTATTTATAGACGTCACAGAATAAAAATGTGTGGTTAGATGTAAACTTTCAATATTTTACTGTCATATAGGTAGATATGTATTCCCTCCGTTCCAAAATAAATAACTTCCATTTGTCCACATGTGTATGTATCTAGACTAGTTACATATATAGGTACATCCACATGTGGACGAATGTAAATTCATCTAGTTTAGAACGGAGGGAGTAGTATCTATGCCTGTGGGGTCTATTTTTTAACCTTACACTAGGGCCCAAAAAATATAGAGCCGGCGCTGAGTATTGGTTGTGCTATGCACATGATCAGTTGGGCTTATGCCCATGTATTTTTGGCCCATGTGTGGCCGGTTTAGGAGAGGATAAATAGTTGAGTGTGTGGATAAATATCAATATTATTAGTCAACACGGCTTATCAATATTAATATAAATAGGGCGCGCTGAGCGTCCTCCGGAGGTTGGAAAGCTCCCAGCCTCCGGTTTCCCGTGCTGACACGTGTAGTTTTTTATCCCCAAATCCCGCTTTTGCTACACTGGTGCAAAAACGTTTCGACGGGAGCAAAAATATTGGTCGATGGTAGCAAAAGTAATTCTCACCCAAAATCTGGCAATTCGTATATTGGAGCAAAAATGTTTCCTTCGTAGCAAAAAAAATTATACTACTGTAGCATCATAATTTGCAACTTTTCTCCGCCGTGCCCTAGGAGCGACGCCGCCGTGCCATGGAAGCAACCCGCCTCCACGCTGGGAGCAGCGCCCCCGTGCCCTGGGAGCAACGCCACCGTACCATGGAAGCAACCCGCCTCCACGCAGGGAGCAGCGCCGGAAGCACGCCTCCGCGCTGGGAGCAGCGCCGCCGTGCCCCTGGGAGCAACGCCGCCGTGCCATGGAAACAACTCGCCTTCGCACTGGGAGCAGCGCCGCCATGCAACTCTCTCCGCCGCCGGAAGCATAGGGCGGCGCCGCCGGAAGCAACTCTCTCCACCGCCGGAAGCAACTTTCGTTGCCGGAGTTGCCGCCGAACGCATCTCTCGCCACCACCACAAGCATCGGGCGCCGCCGCCGGAAGCAACTCTCTCCACCGTCGGAAGCATCGGACGCCGCCGCCGGAAGCATCGGGTGCCTCGTCGGCGCCGGCGATGTTGCGCCCTCCCACGGGAGCACCGCCGCGTCCTCCTTTGAAAGCACCGCAGCCCTCCCATGGGAGCACCGCCGTGCTCCATCGGTAGCACCACCACAAGCCTATGGGAGCGCCACCATCTTCCTTTGGAAACACCGCCCGCCCTTCCCTTGGAAGCATCTCCTCCCACCCGCCGGTAGCAAGCGGCGCCCTGATTTGCATCCCCGGTGGTCCATGCTTGCCGCCATGGCGTTGCGGGACAGAGCCCAGCTTGCTGCAACTCCAGATATCACCGGAGCATGAACAACGGCCTCGAATCTAGCCGGGGTTCGAGGTCTGGGTCATGGGGAATTGGAGGTTGCGGCCGGGAGAGGAGGCAGTGTCCTGCGTGACGGGAGGAAGGAGAGAAGAAACGGAACGAAGCGAACGAGTGGAGGAGAATAGAGATAAGGTTGGGTGGTGGGCCCGATCATGTGCGTGTCTCTGATTTCTTCTGGCACGTACTGGACGCATGGCGCACGTACGAAGCGGAGGACGCGCGACCGCGAGCCTCCGGCTGTTTGTTAGCTTTTTCCATATAAATATGTTTTTAGTGTGTAGATATATCCATATTAAGATAAATTTGTGTGAACTAATTTAGGACAGTATGATTCCTGCTTAATTTTTTCTTTCTCCCTAGTCCTACTGAAAATCAAAGCTTCATCTAAACTCCAATTTATAATTATAGAGATATTACGTTTGGCCTATCGATTGGCCCCAAATTTTGAATCCAAATTACACCGCTACTCACCATGACACGAAAAAAGGTTGTCAGGTCCGGATGAGTTTGCCATGTACTATCTTTTTTTGATTTGGCAAGAAATGTTTTTTTTGCGAAAAACTCCAGATACATTAACCCAGCACAGAAACGCACCCAATAAAATAGGAAATTACAGCCAAGTCCCTGGGTACCCACTCCTCTGCCACCACCGCCGTGGACCGGAGACGCGCCGCCGCAGCTCCTCCGCCGCTCCCTCCTGGAGCCAGCGAAGACCTTGAAACTTGAGGCAGCAACACGGACGGGAAGCCTTCGTGCCTGCACGCCGACGGGGAAGAAGAGCAGACCGCCGCTGAGCCGAAGTCGTCTCCCTCAAAGAAGAAGGAGGAAGATCTGGAGCTCCTCCAAGCAGAACACCTCACGAAGCTCATGCCGCCGCCGGAGGAAGCAGCAGCACACCGACGAGCCGGAGGGCAAAGCACCCCACCGCGGGAAGACAGCAGCGCCGATCCGCCATCCACCCACACACCAACCCAACCTCTGCACCGTCGCCGGGGACCTCGCCAGTGCATCGACAGAGAGGAAGGGGATGAGAAACTCACAAGGATGGAGCGCCACCGTCGCCGTAGCGCCCAGCCAGAGGATGAACAAAAACCACCAGAACCGCGGTCCGGTGGGACGAGGACGGCTCCCACCCGCCGTTTCCGGCGAAGAAGAGGAAGGGAACCGGATTTATTCCTCCGTATCGACGACGAAGTCCTCCCTACAGCGCCGCCGAGGAGCAACCTAACTACCCTATCTACAAGCCAGGAGACCGGGAGCGAACCCCCTACCTCCCCCCGCCGCCGCGGCGACGAGAGAAGGCACGGAGCTGCCCCGGTTCCGGCGAAGAGAAGGGGATTTTTCTCCGCCCTTGTCGCCTCTCTCAAACAATGCCGAGGGAGAGGATAAGGTCGAGTCACGTACACGGCAAGAAATGTTGCTCCACACGTTTCCTTTATATATGGCAGGAGTGAATATCAATATGATTGTTGTACTGGTGATTGATACTTTCCAAATGCATTGTTTCATTTTTTTTTACAAATTCCCAAATACAGAAGATTTACCCCCTAGCGGGAGTGAATATCAATATGTCGCCTAATCAAAAAATCTAAGCCATTAAATCAAAAGGAATACACGGTCCAAATTAGCCGAGAGCACAATAAAACTTCTCCTTTTCAACACCTACCCCAAGCGGCCAAAGCCCAAGCAAGGTCAAAGCAGAAACAGCGACGGTGATCACGTACGTATTCTCAGCGAGACGACGGCATACGTCTTGACCTCGTATAAGAAAGTAATTATTCTGTTTACTGCCCGTATAATCCTGTCATTATTCTTCTCGCCCTGAATGATTGCCATGTGTAGGACAACCAGATACAGCTACCGTGTATTCTAATCGCTGTCTGCTTACAGACAAACCCCAATTCCACCACTGTCCCTGGAGATATTCTACTGCCGTGCTACTACTCTTCCACCAGCGACAGAGAGAGAGAGGACTCCGTCACAGCGAAGAAGGATTTGTCTGCCCGCCTCTCCTCCGCGTCTCGCCTCCTCGCCGCAGCGCCTGACCGTCTCTGCCGCCGGCGAACCCGCAGGTCGGCGACGCCGTCGCCGGACTCCCGAGGAAGTGAACTCCCGGCCTGGTGCGCCGCGCCCTGCGGCGCTGCTGC
This sequence comes from Poa pratensis, assembly GCA_947311845.1. Classification (NCBI taxonomy): domain Eukaryota; kingdom Viridiplantae; phylum Streptophyta; class Magnoliopsida; order Poales; family Poaceae; genus Poa; species Poa pratensis. The sequence goes on from CAMZMU010000058.1 coordinate 40,908,599, forward strand.
CCCCCGCCCCGCCGGATCGCCGGTACGGTCGTCCGGATCCGCGAGGCGGCGCCCGCCAATTTGGTAAGCAACGGCCGTGCGCAGCACCCACACGAACTCACGCGCGCACGCACGCACGCCGAGATGACGCGAGAGAAATTCAAATTGGCCGCCGCCCAATTTGGGGTTGCCCGCCCCGATTTGCCTTCGGTTCATGCTTCTCTGTTGCCCCTTTCTCATTTTTCTATGCGAAGTTTCCCGCGGCTAGTGATCTGCGAATGTAGCGGGGTGTGCTCCCCACGTGGATCTGGCGTCCATCCTAAGATTTCCCCTGACCCCATCCGAAATTTCATTTCGGGAGGTCTAGAATTTCACATAGGTACTTCTGTATCTGCTTATCGGTACTGCTCGTGTCTTAGAGTTTGCTTGTGTAGTAGGAAGCAATGCTGAGTTGCTAGTGGTGATTTGTAGATGTACGAACAGAACTGCAGTAGCAGTACTATTATAAGTTTGTGTTCACTATTAGTTGGGGCATTCGCAATTTCATTGCCTCATGTCGAAATTTGTTCAAATTGATATAGGGGATTGAGAGTTTGAGACGTACGCAATTACATGGTACTAAACCGTGGTTTCTATCGTGCAGCAGCGGGCAGGCAGTAGCTTTGTGCCACTCTTGAAGTCCAAGAGAGAGTGCTTTTGATAGCTCGTTACTTCTGTAGAGTGTAGTGCCTCAGCCACTTGTGCTGGCCACACTTGGTTTTCTGACAATGCAACTTCTGTGAAGTTGGAAGTGACCCTCCAACTAATAGATTAACTTGCATAGGATACAACTGGAGTTATGTAGATGCAGTAGTAATTGTATGATAGCGGATTGGCAGCATTGCGTGTACGAGGGTTAAGAGCACTTGATAGTTGCTGGTTAGCATCTTGTACTGTAGATGTAGGCATGAATTCCTTTGAACTTTTATTAAAATCCATAAATCAGAAAATAGTTAGAAATCAGAATTTAGGAATGTCCATGAGTGGTATATGCATATCCAATTATCCATATAGCTGGTTTCTCCCCGATTTCCTGAACTAAAAATGTTATGGTTAATCTGTTTATCTTGTGCAACGTAACAAGCTTACTTGGCACCCTTTTCTCCTTCTCAGTGAATTCAGTATTTCAGGGCATCATTTTCTCACGTTTGAATCACCTCATGTTTTACAGTAAGGTCTGATATATCATTATTATTATCCTCCTTATAGATTAGCGGCTACAAGTTCTTCAGCGGTGCTTAAACCATTCTGCTACCAAGCTCCATTGCGGCCAGCCCTCTCAGCTCCCATGGCAAAGCCCGGCATTCTAGGCCGGAGGTATGCTCAGTTCTTCTAGTCTATGAACGGTACTGATATCTACTGAGAACTAATATATTTTTTATGATCTTCACTAGCAGCAGCATGCCAAGATCAAATGAGGGCATGAGACTCATTTTCTCAGCAGTTATCGGTGTTATGCTAGGTTACTTGTTTGGGATCTCCTTCCCTACAGTCAATATAACTAAGGTAAATTGGATCATTTGCACTTTTGTTTTCTTATACCATAGTTTGTTTAGAAAAAAAAAATCTTTACTCTCTGCGTTCCACAGCTTCACTTCCCTTCCAGTATAGTCTCCTATATTGAAGATAGAAATTCTGGAATCACAACCCAAACATTGTTGAACCATGCATGGACTTCTGCAAATAGTCACAAGAAGAACAATTCTGATGCAAAGTCTGATGAAATTCCAAAGGTACTTTGCCAGGCTACCTTTTAAAACAGATTATGTTAGCTTTTCGTTAATGTCATGTGTTACTTAGATTTTACATTTTTATTTTTGCTCAACGCAGTTGGTGTTATTTTCTTCTGACTTGCATCCTTCTTTGGTTGGATTCTACATTGTTATTTTGTGGTCAATGTATCATGGGTCTGTTATATCCTTATATTGCTCCTGTATTTTTCATGTATGTCATGTGAATGTTAAAAATATGAGATTACATGCATGATGTAAAATTTCAAATATAGAACTTCTACCTATGTTAGGACAGCGAGATGCATTCTTTTCTAACCTATTATCGTTTCTAGTGGAATCGGTGTAACCTTCTTTTTTGAAGTATGTGGCCTAGCTGAATGTCTTGTTGTAATAGGCTCGTAGACAAAATATTATTTTGTACCATTGTTTTAATTTTTGGTTAATTACTCTTATTCAGATTTACGTTACCTCAAACCCGAAAGGTGCTGAAAGGCTTCCACCAGGCATTGTTGTCTCTGAGACAGACCTTTATCCGCGAAGATTATGGGGTGAACCTAGTGAGGTTAGTTGTTGTTTCACTTTCCCAGTATAAAATGATGCTTTTAAATCTCTCTCTACTGATGCGTTCTAAATCATATTTCTTCTTTGATTTATGATCTGAAACATACCATCAGGATCTTACTATCCAGCCAAGGTACCTTGTTACATTTACAGTTGGAATTGCGCAAAAGGCAAATATTGATGCAGCAGTAAAAAAGGTGATTAGTTATGTTTAAACTATATCAAACATATCCTGGAACTGATTTGGCAAAACTATCATGCATCCCAGTGAATTATTCACTATGTTCATACTTGAAATAGTAATGGTTGCGTTTCATGTTCATGCATGTCTTCTATATAGTTCTCGGAGAACTTCACAATTATGTTGTTCCACTATGATGGTAAGACTACTGAATGGGATGAATTCGACTGGTCAAAAAGAGCTATCCATGTGAGTGTTAGCAAGCAAACTAAATGGTAAGCTAGTGCTATTGTTCTATCAAGTTATTTGCAATGTTTCTAATCTGTGACTTGTTTGACTGCGAAAGTTCAATACTTTACTTATTATTTACCCAGGTGGTATGCCAAGCGATTTTTACACCCTGATGTCGTAGCCCGTTATGACTACATATTTATCTGGGATGAGGATCTAGGTGTTCAACATTTTAATGCAGAGGCGTAAGCACTATACCCTTGTGACCTTTACTTGTCACCCTGGTGCTCCTTCTGAGGAACATAATTCCAATACTTCTTCTTCAGGTACATTAAGCTTGTTAGGAAGCATGGGCTGGAGATCTCTCAACCTGGATTGGAACCTGATAGAGGTCTGACATGGCAAATGACTAAGCGGCGAGGTGATCGAGAAGTTCACAAGTGAGTTATGGAACCTGTATTGTTTTTGTTGATGCTTAACCATCAACTACCTATATTAGTTCCTTCGTAATACTTTGCTTTGTACAGAGTAACTGAGGAGAGGCCAGGCTGGTGTTCTGATCCCCATTTACCACCATGTGCAGCGTAGGGGCTCAAACATTTATTGTCAAATTATTTTCATCTGTCAAAATATGTGTTCATTTTCTTCTAGAAATCTGCGTCACATTTATTTTGATATGCAGATTCGTAGAAATTATGGCGACTGTGTTCTCTAGGGATGCATGGCGCTGCGTGTGGCATATGATTCAGGTGGAGTGTCATTTAGATCTCTTGTCTAGTCATGTTTGTTTGGAGTTGTATGCTTACAGACTTTTTTCTGCAGAACGACTTGGTCCATGGATGGGGTCTCGATTTTGCTCTTAGGAAATGCGTGGAGGTATTATTCTTTGCCATTATCAATTAGACATTGTTCTCTTGAAAGTGATCACTGTACATGTAAGTTAATCTCCTAAAGGTCTAGGTTAGCTTTAATTACTAGGGATCCAAAGGGGTAAGTTTGGTAGCTGTAGCACAGATGAGAGAGGTAAGGCAGCTGGGGTAATATGCATGATTAACTGTTTCATGTTATCTACTCATCTTCATAGAGGGCTTTGCACTATCCACGATTGTATCAGTTACAACTATAATGAGCTATTGCTATGTGCTTCAGTTTACATGCTTTTCCCAGCCATCCATGATTTACCGAGCTTGAATTATTTTACTTGATCTTGAATTAAACAGCCGGCTCATGAGAAAATTGGAGTTGTTGATGCTCAGTGGATTGTTCATCAGAGTGTTCCATCACTTGGTAACCAGGTATAGTCACCGTTCATCTCACCTATCAAATGTACGCTGTCACTCGTATCCTGATCCATTAGCATTCATGTCCTGACAGGGCAAGTCAGAAATGGAAGAGCGCCATGGGAAGGGGTAAGCTAAATCTTTTTAATTATATATATATATATATATTTTCGCATTTTACAATGAACTTTATCATCGCATGAATTCCAAAATTCGCACCATGGCACCAAGCATATGCGTTTGGATTTGCACTTACTGTTGTACTTATTTGTCGGCGCCTACAGGTACGAGGACGCTGCAGAAAAGAATGGGGGATATTCCAGGGAAGGTTGGCTGACGCCGAGAAGAAGTATTACTTGGATCAAGGGATCACACCGCCGAATTCGACAAGATGAATTGCGCTGCGCATGCAGGAGTCACAGTATGGTTTCTGCTTCGGAGACCTGGCCCTTTTACGCGCTCAGGATGTTCGTGAAATTTAGCTGCCTCCAGGGCCAGATTTGTACATGGGAATATCGTGGGGGATGATGAGCGTGTTAGCAGAGAATGAGAGATCCACCATGCTAATAATGAAACTTGTGTAATATATTTATTGTGTGGATGCAGAGCATCAGTTATTTAGACTTAGATTACAAGTTCCAAGGATCACTGGCATACATGCAAGAGCATGATAGTAAGATGTATGCGTAGGTCGGCTCGACCATATGTACGCTGGTAGACGTAGTTAATTGGGCAGGGCTGCAGGAGCATGCAAGCAGCTCAGAAGAGGCTGCTCTGTGCTCACCAGCCGTAGCCGCCGCCGGAGTACCCTTGAGTGGTGGTGCTCTGGTATGTCTCGTAGTGGCTCCTGCCGCCGTTTTGGTCGCGGCGCTCATATGTACTGTACTGGTGCGTGGTGCCTGGCTTGACATAGGGCATCTCCTCCTCGCAGTCGCTCTCCTCGTCGCTGCTGCAGTCGCTCTCCGCGCTACCGTGCGGGTATGTCTTCCCGTATGCCGCCTGCGCCTGGTTGCGGTGCACGGCTCCGGTCACGGCGCTGTGGCCGAGAGGGTACCCTCCGGCGCCATAGGCTTGCTTCTGCATCATCTTGTTCTGGACGAGAGCGTCGAACCCAGCGACGCCGTCGCACGCCGGCTGGTACGCGTTATGCCCGGCGCCATAGGCTTGCTTCTGCATCATCTTGTTCTGGACGAGAGCGTCGAACCCAGCGACGCCGTCGCACGCCGGCTGGTACGCGTTATGCCCGGCGCCGTAGCTGAGCTTCTGCTTCTGCATGGAGTTCTTCTGGACAAGGGCGTCGAATCCTCTGACGTCGTCGTACGTCGACGTCTTGTGTCCGCCGCCGTAGCCGTACTGGCTCTGCACCGCGAGGGCGTCGTACCCTCCGACGCTGCCGTCGACGCAACCTTGCTGGTACGCCTTGTGCTCGCCGCCGTAGCCGTCGCCAGCGTGCCCGTACATCTTCTGACCGCCGTAGGCGCCGTGCTTCTGGGCCGCGCTGTCGTGGTGGAGGGCACCGTACCCTCCGGCGCCGCCCCCATGCTGGTATGCCTTATGGTCGCCGTAGCCGTGCTTCTGGACCGTGGAGTCGTGGGCGAGAGCACCGTATCCTCCAGCGTCAGCCCCGTGCTGGTACGCCTTCTGCCGGCCATAGCCTCCGTGCTTCTGCACGGCGCTGGCGTCGTGGCCATACCCTCCGACGGCGTCGCTTCCATGCTGGTACGCCTTCTGCCCCCCGTAGCCGTGCTTCTGCACCGTGCTCTCATGGTGGAGAGCGGTGTACCCTTTGACGTCGCCTCCGTACTGGTACGCCTTGTGCTCGCCGTAGCTGTGCTGCTTCTGCACCGCGCCGTCGTGGTGAACGGTGCCGTCGACGTACCCTCCGGCGTCAGCACCATGCTGGTAAGCCTTCTGCTCGCCGTAGCCGCCGTAGCTGTCGTGGTGCGGAGCGGCGCCGTACCCTCCAACGCCGCTTCCATGTTGGTACGCCTTCTGCTCGCTGTAGCCGTGCTTCTGAAAGGTGCCTGCACCACCATGGTGGGGGGAGTACGCTCCGGCCTTCTCCTCGCATACCTCCTCCAGGGTGGCGCGCGGCTTGTCGTTGACGGCCAGGCGGCTGATCTCCGTCACGACGGTGGTCACCGAGTCGGAGTTTGTGGTGTGGTAGTTCATCACTGGCTTGCTCTGGCCGTAGCCGTAGCCATAGGCGCCGCGCTTGACGATCGACATGCTTAACTAGGAAGCTCTGCGTTTAGTTCTCTACGGTTTTTGTGCACGTATATGTGGCCTTGCGAGGTGTGATCTTATAGGGGCCGTGGCGAGTGTGAGCCATAACATTTTTGTGCTCTGGTATGGCAGCTTGGATATATGCTCGGCCGGTGACTTTATATCTAGTCAAGCATCACCATTTCATTTGCTTGTACCGTGACGCATATACTCCGATAATTGGAAGATAAAGCAAAGATCCTATTCGCGTGCCAAATTTGATGGCCTATTTTCGTCCCCGCGCATGGCGGTGATATGCTTACTTATCGTATCCTACAGCAGTGAAATGATTTGGTCAAGCTTGTGTCACGTTTTCTATTTCAAGAAAATGATTTCCCCTCGATTACTTCATTATTTGTGTCACACATGATTGAAATTTCTTGCTTCCCATGCTATCGCCTCCTTGGTATGATCCTTTTTGCATAACATCTGGATTGTACTAAGTTAGTATTTTTTTTCTGAAAAATTGTATCTAGATCCATTTCAGTGCGTAGATTCGCTCGTTTCGATCCCTATATAGGCCATATTGCGCACAAACCGTAGGCAGCAGCCGAAGGGGAGGAAAGCCGCCGACCCTGCTGGCCGGACGGGATGAGATATGGTCATCTACCCAATTGCCTAGAGAGAGAGGAGGGGAATCAGTTTTTCTTTGTGTGATTGTTGAAAAGAGTTTCATGAAGGACGTGGCTAGCTCTCGGTTGATCGAGATTTAATTAAGTCTCGGTCGACTAGGTACACGTTATCTGCCTTTGCGTGGACTTGCGATTAGCTACGAGGGCTTTGTACTTCTTAATTATTGGGCTTCAATTGGGATGTTAGGCCATACAACTCCAGCTAATGTAGTAGTGTGCAATTTGATAACTTTTGTTATTTAAATAACTAGCAAGGTGGCCCTCGCAAATGCGAGGGCATTAGCCCACTAGTACAGAAAAGGCTATTAGTGGCGCACGTTTTTGACTTTCTGTGGCGCACCCCCAGAAATGCTGGGTGCGCCACAGAAATCTCGCCACAAAAATTATTTCTGTGGCGCACCTGACTTGGTGCGCCACAGAATTCTCACATTTCTGTGGCGCACCTGGCCTGGTGCGCCACAGAATTCTCAAAAAATTCAAAAAATTCAAAAAATGCAAAAGAATATAAAAAGTTTCACAAAAAATTCAGAATATGAAATAATATGAAAAATCCTAATTATTGGAATTATTTTCATATTTTTTGAATTTTTTGAACTGATACCTTCCCGCTAGGTCACCCATCCTCAAATTGCTCCAACTCACCCGGGCATTCGGTCTGTTCGGTTTGCTCGGTCCGGTCTTTTCGGTCATCCAAAATTTCGGTCATCTAGAAACGCTACCCAAATTACGGCCGGTCTTTTCGGTCTTTTTGTATTCGGTCTTCGGTCTTTTCAGTCCGGTCTTCGGTCATGACCAAATAGACCGAAAAAAAGGAAATAACAGTAACACAATCTCTTGTTATATTTAGCTCATCCTCATGTTCAAATGTCATCTACAAAAAGACAACAACACAATCTCTTGTTTAGATGCCAATACAGAAATATATAATCATAAGCATGCGTACCACTAGCAGTCTAGCACTAGCAGAGTAGTCTAGCACTAAGCCTGATCTAGCACAGTCCGGCAACAAAATTACAGGGAAACAAGAACCAAGCTTGCTGTGTGCTTGGCATGCGTACCACAATCTCTTGTTCTAGTAGACATGGGAGGAGGCGAAGAATGGATGGAGGTCGCTGGTTCCAGACGGCAAGATGGATGGATACGTATGCGTACCACAAAATTCTAGGGAAACAAGCGGCAGGGATGGAGTTAGGTCATGGAAACGAGCGCTAGTGCTGAAATTGGGGAAAAGAAGTAGGGAACTAGGCCTCGATGGGCTGTGCTACATGCTAGAGTACACGAGTTGGGCCTGAATGTCTAATTCGCATCGCTAGTTCGGTCCCTTCGGTCATTTCGGTCCTCAGCTCGTGATAACCGAACAGACCGATATTATTTCGGTTATTTGATTCTCAGGACCGATATTATTTCGGTTACCCGAAATTCTGGGTATTTCGGTTTCGGTCCCGGTCTTTTCGGGTTCGGGCTTCGGTTTCGGTTTCTATACATACTGGACACTCAAACCTAACTACATGTCAAAGGATTTTATTTATTGAAATTTTTAACATTTTCCTTTAATTCCTGCAAGACTAAAAAGGCGATCCACGGGGGGGGTGGGATTTGAAAAAAAAAATTCTGTGGCGCACCAAGCTTGGTGCGCCACAGAATGTCGCCTTTCTGTGGCGCACCTTAACCCGCCCCCCCAGATAACTTTCTGTGGCACACCTGGCCATGTGCGCCACAGAAATGTGACTTTCTGTGGCGCACCAGGCCAGGTGCGCCACAGAATGTCTAATTTCTGTGGCGCATATGGTTTAGTGCGCCACAGATCTGTGGCGCACTAAACCACATGCGCCACAAAAAATAATTCTGTGCCGCACCAATTAAGGGTGCGCCACAGAGTGCCAACCTACCTATATAGGGTTTCCCTACTAGTGGCTGTTGCGTTTTGAATTAGCTGCTGCCTCTCCTCGCGATGCCGCCGCCCACTGGTACTGCTTCTCTGGCCGACTAAGATGGAGGAGCCAGGAAGGGGAGTTCTGCCTCCGGCGTAGCTGTGGAGGAACGGATGGTGGGGGAGCTCGCCGTTGTCGGTCCACTGCTGGAGCACCAATATCGGTGCCGCCCGCTGTAGTTACTTCAGCGTGCGCCGGATGGGGAAAAGCTATTGCCATCGATCTATTTGTCAGGTGTGGCGTCCGTGGCCGTGGGTAAGAGGAGGGGCGGCCGGGCGGCGTTCGTGGAGAGGAGACAGGCGGGGCGACGCTCGTGGGAAAGAGACGGGGCGAAGAGGGTGGAGGAGCAGCTCCCGTCACGGAGGCGGGGACAGAGCGAAGGAGGCCGAGGGAGCAGGGGTGCGTCAGCAAACCCGAGCGTCGCCGCTCGCTTCGCCTCGTCTCCTCGACAAAAAGAAAAAAAGCGAACCGGTAAGAAACAAAAGGACTGCAGGTTGTTTTCAAGATTTCTTAGGGGGTAAAACGCAAAAACTCCACGACGTACGGACGACGTACGTCGACTACTGATATTATATAGTAGAGATACATAAGCTGCGTGTACATATATACGCATATCATGCATGTATGTAACCGTGCACATAGTATCGTATCGTACGTACACGGCGCGCGCTCAGCCGTGGTGGTGGCTCCTTTGGGCGCGCTGCACCTCGTCGAACTCGTCGTACTCCCTCCTGACGACGTAGCGCTCGCCGCCCTCGCCGTGGCACTGGCTGGCGTACGGCCTGGCCATCTCCTCCGCGCAGTAGTCGGCCTCCGAGTAGTAGCGCGCCATGGTTGCCGGCCGGCCGGTGTCAAAATGGGTTATGTATGGTGATTGGTGAGTGCTTGTGATGTGCGGTGCTGTGACCTGATGCAGGATGTGCTAGGATTGGCACTGCTTTTATAGCGTTTTAGGCAGGCCGATCTACTCCCTTCGTTCCCAAACCTAAGATGTTTTAGGTGTTACACATGTTGTCTACATGCACACTAAAATAAGTGAACATGCACACTAAAACATGTCTAAATATATTTGTGTACATATGTACGTGAACAAAGTTTTAAAACATCTTATATTGTGGAACGGAGGGAGTTCTAATTAGTGTCAGCTCATATATGGGGTGTGGATGCATTAGTGGAGTTGGGAATTTGTTCTGGCAGGATAAGCTTTCTGCTGAGACAGACGTGCCACCTGCCCGTTTGGATCAAATATACTCCCTCCGATCTGTTTTAAGTGTCGGGCAAAAAGAACTAACCACGTACAAATTATAACTCGTGTGGCGACAGTTTTTAGGATCTGAGAGAGTAGGAGAGAAATCGAGACGCGTTTCTCTTGAGAAGGCTCACAAATTGTGATTCGGCTAAACAAGGTTTCTTGCAATGGCAGACATATGTGCTGAGATAGGTGGGATAGAGAAAAGGTTGAATGGAAATGGAATAATGAAAAGAGTTCCCATGCTGGACTTTATTTGGCCTTAGGTAAAAAGAAGAAGATACTGCACCTAGATGGCCTTTTGGTGTTGTCTCCATTCGTACATTTGCAGAAACATCCTTGTAACACCAAAGCAACAAAAGATACGTAAGTACAAGTCGATTTTGATAAGTTGTTGCTAGGTTCTTTTTACAAAAGTGTCAGAAGCCCGGTTTGAATCTAATAAATCGTGTCTCTCTCTCCTTTTCGCATCCAACGGTATATAACTGACGGGTGTAACAAGAGTGCTCGACATAGATAAGTACTCGATATGTTCTCGTATATGGGAGAGACTTCACTAGTTTTACAATGAAATGTTAGAAAAGCATTTACCTCAAATAAAAATATCCAACCTGATATATAATTATTGGAAATGAATTTACATGATAATTATAGTGTTAGAAACATTTAAGTCTCAGTAAATTACATTGTTTGAATCTGTTTGTCAGCTAGTTTTCTATGTCACTCTTTTTATGTGTGTTCTTATTGTAACATATACGCATTTTTGTAGAAGAGAGGGAAAATCATATGCTAGTGGTAAAATAAAGAACCAGAGAGGTTGTGGTTATAGGAAATGCATAATGATTTTGATAAACTTTACGCCTTTGCTTAACCAAGGTAAATTATTTTTCTCCATACGTATTAATCTCTACACCTAACTTAGTACCTTCAATATTTCAACGAAAGGGTGAGTACCTAATATAGGTGCATAATGGGATGTGCGATCATCAATATAATCTGGGAGCAAATTCTAAGCTGGGTCAATCTTCAAATTGTTGCTCCTACTGTTCAATCCGAATTGAAGGACTAGTGGGTTCAAGCTCGTGGAGTCGTCACCGGAAAGAAGAGGAAGAAACTGGACTCTATGGTCGTTTTGGTTGCATGGGAAGTTTGGCGCGAAAGAAATAGAAGAGTTTTTGATAAAGTCCTCAAGCCAATCAACCTATTAATCAACCATATAAAAAACTAGGCCGATCAGTGGGTTCTAGCCAGCACAGGGAAACTGATATTACACAAGGTTTAGGGACAGCTTGGGTCTGGTAGTTTGGTCGCATGGGGTCGTTGTAAAGTACTAGATTCGAACGGCGCGGCTCGCCGCGCGGCGCTTTTTTCTTCTTTGAATTTTTTGCCCGTGGTTGTCACATTTTATACAGACTATAAAAAGCAACCTGATTTTAGAAGTGAATAACTACTATTGCATCATCCTATGTGATGAGCTAATATATGAGAAATTGATATCGTCATGACAAAAAATCATCTACTTAGCAAATAATAAATGTCATCTACTTTTCTTCATGTCGTCGGAGCTGCCCACCTTCTATCAGCAATCGTATTTTTAGTACCAAGCCTTTCGAGGAGCCGCTGGATGTCCACATCGATAAAAAAAAGCAACTATGATAGGTACCATTTCATGCGGTAACTAAAATTGGGTATTACCCGATTAAGTCTCAGCCATCTTTAGAGATGGAGAAATGAAATACAGAAATTCCCAAGCACAAGAATAAGAACATAGTAGTTTGCACTATACTAATATAACACATGATAACTTAATAGTTTGTCACACACACACACACACGCACGCGCTATTTATACAGGTGCTACAAAAGATATATGTAGACATTGGCATGCCAAGATGATAGTAGAACTAAAATGAAATTATTCCTGGGAGGCTGGAAGCAAGCACATTTAGGCAACCTGCATATAGGGAAAGTAAGAAAGTTTGTAAAATGAAAGTTCAGAGTTAACTGACATATTTTGTTTTATATCGGAATGTCCTAAAACCCAATGAAGAAAGTACAGTTTTTTGAGATGTTTTGCAACAAAAATAACTATATGGTCAACTCCTTGGGGACATTTTTAGCCTCCTCAAAGATAAACATATTTTTAGCCTCCTCAAAGATAAACCACATAGCAACATAAATAAATCAGTGAACATGGATTCAAATAGAAGCTTTACCGGGCATGAGACTGCCCAGTTCTGCCTGAAATAGTCCCAAGAACAAATAACTAATCGTGTAATCCGATGACTGGACACTGGAATGATATAGTTGAGATATGCAAAGAAGCAAATCCAAAATGAAGAATGTAAACATGGTAATAAACTCAAAAGAGGTAGGAAGAAATGATTGGTAAATTATGGGCAAGGGCAAGAAAACCCATAGTTAGTTGGCGACCTCTCCATGGTTAATGGAATCTCCTATGCTAACATATGTACGTACTATTAGCACTTGGAGCAACATATATAAAATCATCTGTCTCTAGGTTCTGTCTCTACGGAAGCGAGGGTTTGCAATTTTCTTGTGGTTAGATGAAGGTTAAATTGCATATATAAAATCAACATATACCACATATCTCAATGTAGACCAATGATCGGCTTTCATATAATTTTATCCCGATAAAAATAAAAGGTTTAATACATGCCGATACAATTGGTAACCACTGCTTAAATTAGTTTAGCAAACAACTCACATTCGGTTCTTCTTAATGGAGAGCAATGATAGGCTGTCATATAATTTTATCCTAATTAAAATAAAAGGTTGAATGCAGGTCAATAAAATTGGTAATCACCACTTAAATTAGCTGAGCAAAGACCTCACATTTGGTTTTTCTTATCTGTTCAACCAAAACATAAAAAGAGTATGAAACAAAGTATTAGAATAACCAGCTTGGATTTTTGTCTGTCAGCTTATGGGCTTAACTAAGTAGAATCTGCACACAAAACAAACATGGCTTATGGGGATTAAATGAATATATATATGTGTACATATATATATAGAGAGAGGGGAAATCAGGATACAGAGTACTTTGGATACCTGAATTCCATTTGAGATCAGCTGCAGCGGTGGCCGATGTTGTTCCCAATGCTATTCCGGAAGAGAGGACATCAGAAAACTTGCAAAACAAATGCACATTAGAATTTAAGCAGCTAAGCAGGAGCAACCAACGGAAAAGACATCACCTGCAGGAGAACACGGGAAGGGTAGACATCAAAGAAAGGCGAGGCGTAAGATGCGAATGGAAGCCCAATCTAGTGAGGAGCTGCAGACAAAATATGATACACCAAATGAAGGAGCTCATACAGTACATGAAGCAAAACGAACCAGCAGGCTTTCAACACACCATGTTAGTGTAACTAACAAAAAGTAATTATGCTCCTCATGTGCAAACATCAGGCAACACACATTTTAAACCTCACACAATGTACCCAGGCAAGAGGCATGTGGAAGTGAAAAGAAACGCAAGGCTTTTGCGTTTTCTTGTAAGATGAAGTTGTACACATCATTTTTTTAATCAGTTTGAATACACGAAATCAGGACAGCAACAGAACTAAGAATTAGCCCACTGTCTAGTTTTGCCAAGCAAGAAAAAGAGCTCTAACCTTCCCTAGTAGTCTAATACTTCCTCTTTAAACTCTCAAACATGAAGATAGTTAACAAACAAAATACCCAAGCATGGATTTACTAAGCTAACTGAACACGGATTGCATGATTGATCCTAAAATAATTCAAATGCAGAGAGGAATAATAGACATAGAAACCAAATTGTAAGACACCGTGGAAATTAGGCAAACCACACAAACAACCAAATGAATTATATAATTTTTTCCTGATTTAAATTTAATTGTAAGTAGTACAACAGAAACACAAACAGAGAAATTCTTGAAAACCTGTAAAGAGAAAAGATGACTACGGGATCACAACTGAAAAAGATAATATAGAGCTAATTACTAAAATAACATTTTTTTATCATTCCCATGTAACAAATTTTTATGAGCAAAGCACATGACTGAAAATAACTGCGGATAAGTTAACATCCTGAAACTAAAAAGACTAATATCCAAGCTTGAAGTTTAAAAAATGCAGGACAGTGAATCAAGCACATCACTGGAAAGAAGAAAAATTGTTTGATATTCAAGCAAAACCGTGCATATACACACAATATCCACTTATCCAGATAAAATTTGAATTTAAATAGGGGGAATATTGCTTCACTCTAATGGATAGAAACATCACCTGCAGGAAGAACATGACCAGGGCACACATATCAGAGCTTCAGCGCCACCAGCAGGGCTCATGGATTCAAAATTTACCATTAAACGACAAGTTCCATAAAGCACCAGCAGCTTCTTGCCTATTCCTTGCATGAAAACATGCCCAAATGTAACTGTTTTGTGGAAAGATTTAATGAGAGAGCTACAACATAATAGTTCAAAAGCTTGGCAGGTCATGTCGCTCGAGTAAATCAGAGTTATACCTCACACCTCCATTTGGAGAATTGGACCAAATCTTCAGGAGCATCAATTTTCAGGCAAACTACAGCATTGTTGTTGCTGTTGTCCTCATGTGGAGCTAAAAAAGCTAAAGCTCCTGTAGCCTGCGTGCAAAATGACATGAATAAGTCCAGCATGACATGTTTAAGTGGAAATCACATAAACTCTAAAACAAAAGGAAAACTAACGTGTCATTACATGTTTATTGCAAGGTGATACGATATGTACATAACATGCAGTAGGAATGTCTGAAAACATAGATAAGATAATGATTATTCACACAACCCAAACTGAAGTCAAATGATGAGAATATTTTGTTTCACGCTGATGGATATCACATATCAAATAAAGGCCAAACCTGCAGCTTGTATCGACTCAAAATCTACCAGAAAGACAAATAGAAATGAGAAAGGGAGCAGGAAGGTGATAGAGACTACCAGATAGAATGGCATAAGCCTTGATGAATAACCATTTGAAGCCGATATATGGGGATCCACGGGTGGCACATGGGTGCCCTGCTTTACTGAACTTGTTCAACTGGGGCTTGGGATCTTCGATGTAGGTACCTGGAAGACCATGGCAACAAAATCAATAAATTGGGAAAGCAGAAAAGCTGAGAAACATGACCAGATTAATCAGCACGTATTCTTCATTCATAGCGCCCCAATTTATTGATCATAGTGGATTCACACATTGATCTCCCGTACCTAAAGCTCTCCAGTTTCAGCTCAAAACTGTTGCATCTGAAATAGTATATGCATCATTCCAGTTGAAATACTACCTGCAAGCGGCCAAACAAATAAGAGATCACTATATAGTGTAAGATAAAAAAGGATTGCACAAATCCAACTCAATAATAAAGAAAAATATTTATCTGAATTCATTTAATAGCTCACGGGAATGAAATAATCAACAGTTATGTATATTCTCCTGACGTTAGAAATTAACTACATACACCTTAGGATTGTTCTATAATTTACAGAGCTAATAAAGCATATATATACTATTTATCTTTCCTGAATCTTGCGGAGGGGAAGAAGAGCACCTACTGGATGTCAGGAATGCAGCAGCGCCAGCACCCAATAAGCAGTACGCAGCCAAACATCTATTGAAGAATAGGATAAATCAGGTCGCTAGGAAATAGAAATCAGAACTAAAAAGAGAAGGTGAAGCGCAAGAAAGTAGCATCTCTCCATGCATATCCCCGTACCTGACCAGTGTGTCCCCAACCTCTCTTCTCGGCACAGATCGGCCGAACCCAGCTGTAGAAAGGGGAAGAGCATGAACATGTCAGATCTGGCAGATAAATCAAGCAAGAAACAGAAGGAGGGGAGGTGTCATACCAACCTGAACGCCTGGGCCCTTCAGCTCGTCGTCCTTGGCTCGCGAAGGAGGAGAACCGTCCGCCACCGTTGCCATCCTCCTTTTTCCGCCGCTGCGCTTGACGAAGAGGAGCCAGGGCTGAAGATGGTGGAGCACTGCACGCTGAGGGCAAGGACGACGGTGGCATCATGAAAGGCTCCGCTTTTATGGCTCTTTCCTTGTAGATACATGCATCAAGGTGATTCATGAGCAAAAGTGCTTTTTGGTTGTGATTCATGAGCAGAAGTGTCGGTGCCAAGGACATCTACATGTTAAATAACATCATTACCACTCATAAAAGCGCAAAGCTACAAAGATAAACCATAATCAGACCCAAGTATAAGAACATCTTTAGAACACCATACCAAGTTGACATCCTGATCCACATAGTCCAGACACCAATGCTTCTACGGATTTAAATGTAATTCTTTAGGCAAATGGCTATTTCCTCATGAAAAATGTATATTCCGGTTTCACCAAAGCATGATTCAGTCAAAGTACCGGTTTATCCCCATTCTAGGCAAATCATTTTAGGCAAATAGTTATTTCCTTAATTCAAATTTACATCAATATATACTCTGCATCAAGATAATCAAACCTCCATTTCACATCCTAAACCAAAGCATTCATAAAAGATAACTTCGAGGAGGGAGCAAGAGGACTCTAAAGCAAACCTTGAGGACGGACAAAATCATCATTGTGGAATCCCTGGTCACTGAAGAGGCATGCAACCAAAATCATCAAATTGAACTATGTTTAAATCTTTCATCAAGTGTTATTGAGTATCCAATCTTGTTTCCTGTTACCAATAAAGGATCACCGGTCACTATAAGAAAAGTAAAATAGAGAAAGAAATATATATTGGAACAATAATGTAAAAGACATAAGGATTGCACAAAGCCAACTCAACAACAAAAGAAACAATAGTCATCTCAATTCATTTAATAGCTCGTGGGAATCAACGAATTAACAGATTCATATGTTGCTCCTCGTTGGTCCTAGCGCTGAGCTTGTGTGGCGCCCTGGCATTGAGCAGGGACTCCACACTGTCGAGGTACTGCAAGAACAAACGATTAGGGCTTGCTGACAGTACCCAACAAACAGAAGTTGGAAGAAAACCTCAGAAACGGGGATGAGTGCAACTTCAAGAGTTTGTAAACAGAATCAATATAGTATATTAATGGAAAATATGTATTAGGATCTAGGGATCACCATCAACTATGTTGCTTCATACATAATCATAATTAATCTCCAAATAAGAAAACATAAGTTCAAGTGCAAATGAATACACCAAAGTTGGTAGTACAACAGAAACGAATACAGCCCTAAATCATAACAGATTTTGCGAATATCAGACTGCAATTTACATATCATGGTGAGTATAAGTAACAATATTTTCTAGGGCA
Organism: Poa pratensis; assembly: GCA_947311845.1. Taxonomy (NCBI): domain Eukaryota; kingdom Viridiplantae; phylum Streptophyta; class Magnoliopsida; order Poales; family Poaceae; genus Poa; species Poa pratensis. The sequence continues at coordinate 40,925,976 of CAMZMU010000058.1, forward strand.
AACAAAAACCTTGACAACAAAATGGAAAAAAGGTAGCAATGCCAGAAATTAATTGCTCACCTGGATGGTGCAGTAACTTAGTAACCAATAGAAATAGAATGACCAGAATATTCATATTCTTTCCATATGCCAAGGATAGCCAGGAAATTTCCACTGTACTTCCTATACAGAAGCTGCAAGAAACATTAAAGCGTGTCAGCACCAAAATATACATGTAACTATACTTCCTACAGCTCTGGAATTGAAGCTTGCACCTGGAAATAAAATGCAGGTTGGATATAAGTGCAGAGCACAGAATGGTGGACATGCTCGAAGTGTAGAGCAAATTTATTTGGTATGATCCTGAAAGGTTTATTTTATGGACATCCACATATTCTGACCTGAAAGGTGTCATTTATTTGGTTTCATATGGGGCAGTATATAGCAGAGACCAAGGACATTGCAGCGTGCGTGTGCCAGCAATAAAATTTCCATCTGGAGCTTTTCTGGCAAAAATGGATGGGTCATGCGTGAACAACAACCTAATGGACGAAATCAAATATTCATAAATATGATCTAGATGGAGATTATGAACTAATAAGAATGACACTGCAAATTTATACCCTGAATCAATATTGAAAGCAAGCATGAACTGGACACCACCCATCGTCGCTCTCTGTTTCACAAGAAACAAATGAACATCATTACAAATGGCGATATATATTATGCATCACCTAGATTTCGTAATCTAATTCTTATAATTTTGCTTGAGATAGTACTTTAGCACCCATCCGAGAGGGAAAAGCCACGAGATCTACTTAATTTGCACACACAAAATCAATATGCTAACAGCAGAAAAGCTCAAAAACTATGAAACCAGATCCTTTATGAATATCATAATGTCTGGTAACGTTGACAATCTACCAAATTAAACAAATAGGTTGAAAGATTTTTTTCGGATATTGCGTGACAACAAATAAATTTCATCACAACAATTGTCATCATACCAAATCAATTTGTACACCAGCTGAGAAGGTTGAAATCTACACCAATGATCTACCTAGCTAAGCTTTAGTGTAGTACACCAGCTGAGAGAGAGAGACCTGTATATCGAGCCGTGACATGGAGGATATGGTCCTGGTTTCGCATTCCTAGGAAGTCCCTCTCGCACTATGCGACAATGACCACGCTACTCCTGTTGCATGCTGAAAGGGAGGTAGATACTGAGAAGATAAGGATGCACTAAAGCACAACTTGGAACCAACTATATTTTCAAAAAGGACGGCCTTAATCTGCTACCAAATATCATAATCTCAATTAATCTCTAAAATTGGAGTAAGAGAAGCTTAAGTGCAAATGAGTACTTCAAGTGTACCTAACTACATTATTTTTACCGCAGCAGAAAGGAAGCAACATCAAGGCAAAGTGAAACTTTAATCTCTATGGTGAGAAGGCTGAAATATTATTTCTAATATCTCATCATACAAATTCAATCCCCATACAAATTTGAAAGTGTGAAACCATAAATGTGTAGTCCCTTCAGATACATATCCCAAATCACAATAGGTTCTAGTAATATCATAAGTCACTCTTAATAAGAGAAGGCAACATGTTAGTCATAGAAGAATCTGCATTGATAAATTGGAACTGGAGGGAATGAGCTCACTGTGGATGAATGCAACACCTGTGGTCGCAGCACCAACGTCGTGTCCTCCCCGGACTCCTCCAGCATCCAGTGCATGGTAAATTTGAGGCACCAATCCTCGGCTTCGTGTCCTCGCCAGCCACTTAGGCAAGTCTGTACAAAATTCACAACATTGACCTCAAAACTTAAAAGTGATTTCAAAAGAAACCAAAAACGAAGCTAGTAGTTGATTTCATTTCAGAAAAGATGCCACACAAAAGCATGAATCTGTCCAAAATTCACAGCTGCGCACACATGCAACCTGAAAGTTAGAACACAAACTAAAAATGTGCACAGGTGCAACTACCTCTGAATAATAATTATCCTGCAAGTTCAACCCAATCAAATAGAGGAGGCAAAGGAATGATAAACATATTGTCATCTATTAATCTTATATTATAGGGATGAAATCCATGTTCCATGAAGTAAGCAGTCTGGAGCTCCCAAATCCAACACACACTAATCATAACCAGATGCATTAAACCATAGGGCATAGATCGGAAACCTGACCTGGATCAAGGAGAGAGTACGGAGAGGCATCAGTTGAATGCAGTGGTCTCGACCATGCTCCTCCGAGTTCACCACAAGGCTGCATCTTTCTATGGCCGTCCATGCATAAGAAATCATCACATATATTTTAAAAACTGTCTTTAGAATTTCTGCTACATGATAGTCTAAATAATTAGGTACTATATACCTTTTGTCAATAGATTAATCTTCCTCTGTAGCTCGCTTGCCTTTTGATCGAACAACTTGTATGCATAAATCTAAAAGAAGCTGAACAAACAAAGATGACAGATTGTGGATATTAAATCAAAAGAGTAGTGTAAGAGAGAGCCACGAGGTCGAGCTAGAGCGCTTCTCGGTGGTTGCATAACTTCCCTGCAGATACCACAACACCAAGCAACACATGCAGGTCAACTCCAGAGATTTGAAAAGATCAGCAGAGACCAAAGCCGAACCAGGACAGCATGCTGATGGTCGCTGGGCAGTCGTCGTCCTCCACCAACTACGGCCGCCGGGATGCTGCCGGTCTGCGTGACCACGACCCTATAGCAGGCATCTCGTCCGGGTTAGGCTCCTTCTCCGTGCATGCCTGCTTGCTCCCTACCTAATCCACCAAGCGAAAAATCCCAGTCGGGGAAGAAAACAATTCATAGATCGATCTAAACTGGCAACAAATGAATTGAACTTTGTTGAGACAGAGGCACTCAGGGGGGCAGCGAGGGAGTAGCAGTTCGGGAGGAGGAGAAAAACGAACTGAGGTGGGTGGTCCTCGACTTCGTCGGCGTCGACCGTACTGCGCAAAACTCGGAGGTGCGCCGCCCTCAAGCGGGAGCCTGGCCGCCGGTGCAGATCGACCCGCCGCGTGACCGACGCTCTGAGTTGCCGCCGACGACCGCGTCCCCGTGCGGGCTCGCCTGCTGCAGACGCCGGGTGGGAAGCAGAGGGGGACGCCGCTGCGCCGTCGCCGCCGGCTGAGGGAGAGGATGTGAGATGGGAGAGAGAGATAGAAAACAAGAGGTGGAGGACAGATATACACACCTGCTGAGTGGTCGGATGACGGGACGAACGATGGCGGCGGCGGTGGCTGGACGACGGGACGAACGATGGCGGCGGCGGTGGCTGGATGGACGGCAAGAACTGCTGGCGAAACCCTAGATCGAGAAATGAGTTTCTAGGTTTCAGCAGGAGGAGACGAGGAGCATATGGCCCTGCGGCAGCGTACAGGGAGGGTAGTGGCGGAGGCGACCGCCGCCTGTAGCTCCTGTACCCATCGTCGCCTCCCGCTCCGCCACGAGACGACGACTGCCGTCCTCTCGCCAAAAGTGGACACGAAATCCCGTTTCTGCCCCTGGAGTTCGATAGAATTACGTGCCCTGCCACCGCGCCGCGATGCCCCTGTCTCGTGACGCACGCGGAGACGACCCACCCCACACGCTGACAAGCGGGTCCGGGAAAAACCTGGGGCCACCCGCAGCGACACGATGTACCTCCGTGCGTGTACAAATCGACCCGTCGACCGGGGATGGCTAGCGATCGGACGGCCAGGATCGCATCAAAAATGAGTTTCGACGGCCAGGAAGCTCTGATCGCTGAGGAGCGGGCTGGCTCTCCCAAGGATGTAATCTTTAGATATGTTGTTACCTTTGCTTTTATTCTTCCTTCCTTGTTTGGCTTCACGCCATCTTCTGTAAGACATCAGCCATTTCTATGGCTTTCTCTTCTATCTATTTTAACACATGCTCCTGCATGGTTCGGAAAAAAAATAGGTGCAAGTTAGACGTGTTTTTTCAGGATATATTTCGATATATGTGTGCGCCAGATCCAACAAAGAATAATGATGACGTTGTGCATACTTGTTTTTCACACTTTGCAAATAGAGTGCCTTGGAAGTTGCAACGTGTTGGCTCAGCTTATCGCAACTCAATAGAATGTTTTTGTAGTGTATATCCAGCATGCCAGCTAGCTTGAATTATACTATATCGAGCAATACTAATTAAGTTGAAGCTTTATTCCAGGTCACCGTCAGCTTATTTAAGCTCTGCAGGCATTCACACACACATACATATGCTGACATACATTACATGCACACACGTGCGCACGACATGCGTACGTGCTGTGTGCTCCGTGTAACTAGCTAGCACAGCTTAGTCGTCGGCCCTGACGACGACGTTCTCCTTGCGCTCGTGGAACTCGCCGGTGCGGGTGTTGATGTCCTCCTCGAGCCTGCTCTCGCGCACCTCGAAGTGCCCGGAGCCGCGGTTTCCGTGGTGGCCATGGCGTCCGTGGCGGCGGCCGGCGGCCTTGTCGACCTCCTCCACGAACGTCTCCTTGACGATGTGCTCCTGCAGGCCGCCGCCGCGGGCCGGGTTGGCCACCGCCCTCACCTCCGACGAGCAGTAGTCCACTTCCTGGAAATGCGCCATGGCGATCTCGATCGATGTGTGGTTGGATTGTGTATGTCTCTGCGTTGCACGATGCCGAGACCTGAGTAGTGTTGCAGGATGGGATGGAGTTCGCGCGTGCTTTTATAGCGTGGAAGTGCATCAATGGGGTAGGGAATTTCTTCGTGGAAGACACATCTACACACTGCTTTCCGCCTTCTTAGGATTCGTCTAGGAATTTCTTGGCTAGAGTTGACACCTACCTCGCCGGCTTTGGACACTGGAAAAGGGAAAATACCGGCTCACACCCATATGGCTCTTATTTATTTTTCCTTTTAATTAGGATATATATTTTGGAATATGTTTTGACATATGCTCTTGCTTGATTAAAAAGTTATTAGTAAAATATTTCCAAAATTCTGAAAACAATTGGAGACAAACATATACAAGTGTTCTACATACATACAAAGTTTCATGAAAGTACAAAGTATATATTAAGGACAAGAAGATTTAGGCCCCCAGAGCGAGCCAGCGCGATGGGCACTGTAGTAGCTACAGTGCCCACGATGACTGTTCCCCGCTACAGTGCCCGCGGTACTGTAGCGTTTTTTTTTTTTTTGCAGAAAAAAAACACCGCGTTTTTCGCGTCGACGAACAGATTCCATTCCCGTGATCGGTTTCGAATTTTGTTCACTCTAGCTTCTTAATTTGTGATCCAAAATCGTCAACACATTCATAATTTTGTCAAATTCGTCGCGCTCAGTCATACATTTGAATTTTCCTTTCACGCGAGTACTGTTCCCGCTACAGTGCGCGCGGTACTGTAGCACTTTTTTTTTCTTTGCAGAAAAAAACACCGCGTTTTTCGCGTCGATGAACAGATTCCATTCCCGTGATCGGTTTCGAATTTTGTTCACTCTAGCTTCTTAATTTGCGATCCAAAATCGTCAACACATTCAACGAATTTTGTCAAATTCGTCGTGCTCAGTCATCCGTTTGAATTTTCCTTTCACGAGCAGACGCATATCACCCTTCCAAACAACTCTCACGTTTTAGCCTTTTTATTTCGACAGACATATAGATATGCATTTCTACAGCGCTCACCATTTTTTCAGTAAAACCCTCATGTTTTCCAAAAAAACATGAACTGTAGTAGCTACAGTACCGCAAGTACTGTTCCCCGCTACAGGGCCCGCGGTGCTGTAGCTTTTTTTTTTTGCAGAAAAAAGACACCGCGTTTTTCGCGTCGACGAACAGATTCAATTCCCGTGATCGGTTTCGAATTTTGTTCACTCTAGCTTCTTAATTTGTGATCCAAAATCGTCAACACATTCAACGAATTTTGTCAAATTCGTCGACTGTAGTTAGCTACAGTACCCGTGAGTACTGTTCCCCGCTACAGTGCCCGCGGCACTGTAGCGCGTTTTTTTTTTTTTTGCAGAAAAAAAACACCGCGTTTTTCGCGTAGACGAACAGATTCCATTCCCGTGATCGGTTTCGAATTTTGTTCACTCTAGCTTCTTAATTTGTGATCCAAAATCGTCAACACATTCATAATTTTGTCAAATTCGTCGCGCTCAGTCATCCGTTTGAATTTTCCTTTCACGCGAGTACTGTTCCCGCTACAGTGCCCGCGGTACTGTAGCACTTTTTTTTTCTTTGCAGAAAAAAAACACCGCGTTTTTCGCGTCGACGAACAGATTCCATTCCCGTGATCAGTTTCGAATTTTGTTCACTCTAGCTTCTTAATTTGTGATCCAAAATCGTCAACACATTCAACGAATTTTGTCAAATTCGTCGCGCTCAGTCATCCGTTTGAATTTTCCTTTCACGAGCAGACGCATATCACCCTTCCAAACAACTCTCACGTTTTAGCCTTTTTATTTCGACAGACATATAGATATGCATTTCTACAGCGCTCACCATTTTTTCAGTAAAACCCTCATGTTTTCCGAAAAAACATAAACTGTAGTAGCTACAGTACCGCAAGTACTGTTCCCCGCTACAGTGCCCGCGGTACTGTAGCACGTTTTATTTTGCAGAAAAAAAACACCGCGTTTTTCGCGTCGACGAACAGATTCAATTCCCGTGATCGGTTTCGAATTTTGTTCACTCTAGCTTCTTAATTTGTGATCCAAAATCGTCAACACATTCAACGAATTTTGTCAAATTCGTCGCGCTCAGTCATCCGTTTGAATTTTCCTTTCACGAGCAGACGCATATCACCCTTCCAAACAAATCTCATGTTTTAGCCTATTTATTTCGACAGACATATAGATATGCATTTCTACAGCGTGATACGTCTCAAACGTATCTATAATTTTTGATGTTCCATACTTATTTTATACCAATTGCTACATGTTTTGCATCTACTTTATATCACTTTTATACATTTTTTGGGACTAACCTATTAACAAGATGCCGAAGTGCCAAGTCCTGTTTTCTGCTGTTTTTGTATTCCAGAAAAGCTAGTCTAGAAATATTCTCGGAATTGGACGAAACTACACGGGGGTGCCTATTTTTCCAGAACATGCCTGACGGAGTGAAGGAGCAGCAGAGGAGGGCCACCAGGAGGCCACACGCCACCAGGGCGCGGGCCCCCCTTCTGCCGCGCCCTGGGGTGTGTGGGCCCCTCGGGGGTCCGCAGCCGCCGCCCTTTCGGCTACTTATTCCCCCCGACGCGAAAACCCTAAGTACCTGAGCAAATATCCACGAAAAGTTCCAGAGACGCCGCCGTCGTCAACCCTAGCTCGGGAGGGTTCAGAACCTCTTCCCGGCACCCTGCCGGAGAGGGGAATCGTCACCGGAGGGTTCTACATCGCCATGCCTGCCTCCGGAGTGATGCGTGAGTAGTTCATCCTTGGACTACGGGTACATAGCAGTAGCTAGATGGTTGTCTCTCCACTTTGTGCCATCATGTTTAGGTCTTGTGAGCTGCCCTACATGATCAAGATCTATCTTATATGTTATTTAAGATCTTGCATGCTTTCCGTTACTCGTAGATGCTTTGGCCAAGTAGATCCTTGTAACTCCAAGAGAGAGTATTTATGCTAGATAGTGGGTTCATGTCTCCGTTTAACCTGGGACAGTGACAGAAAGTTCTAAGTTTGTGGATGTGCTGTTGCCACTAGGGATAACCTAACGATGCTATGTCCACGGGCATATGTGTTTGTTTACATTACGCACTTTACTTAATGCAATTATCCGTTGCTTGCAACTTAATACCAACGGGGGACTCGGATGACAACCCGGCGGTGGATTATTAGTCATAGATGCTGTTGGATAACGATCTATGTATTATGTCGTAATGCCCAATTAAATATCATAGTAGTCAACATGTCATGTATATGCATTATCATGCGCTCACTATTCGTCAATTGCCCAGCTGTAATTTATTCACCCAACATGTTAGTTATCTTTTATGGAGAGACACCACTAGTGAACTGTGGACCCCGGTCCATTCTTTTACACTGATTAAACAACCACAAACTGCAAACTGTTCCTTTTTCATTCTCTGCAATTTAATACTCATTTTCCACACCATACGTTTAATTCTTTGTTTTCAGCAAGCCAGTGAGATTGACAACCTCACTGTTTCAGTGGGGCAAATTAGTTTGATTGTGTTGTGTGCAGATTCCACGTCAACAGTCCAGACTCCCTGCGACAGCTATTTTTCTGGCGCCGTTGACAACCTTCTGAAGAGTTGCTGCTCCTACTGGTTCGATAACCTTGGTTTCTTTCTGAGGGAAAACTTGCTGCTGACTACATCATACCTTCCTCTTGGGGTCTCCCAACGAACGTGTGTTTCACGTCATCACAGCGCTCACCATTTTTTGCAGTAAAACCCTCATGTTTTCCGAAAAAAAACATAAATCGGCTCTCCCCACGCCGCTTTTTGTGGAAAAGATCTCGCATTTCCTACAAAAAAGCTCCTTACCTTTCCAACTTTTTAAAAGTTTCTATTTTTTTCCCTCTCTACTCATGAATCACGATTTCCAACAATTTTCTTTTACATATAAATGACAAAACATCCAAACTTTCCACACAAAAGTTGCACCAAAAAATAAATTGTGCACAACATAATGCAAATAGTCCAAAATTCAATATGATACAGCCCTCTAGAATAAGACTTTTTGCATCAAAAGTCTCCGCACCCGCTTTTTGTGGAAAAGACCTAGCATTTCCTACAAAAAGGCTCCTTACCTTTCCAACATTTTAGAAGTTTCTATTTTTTTTCCCTCACTACTCATAAATCATGATTCTCAACAATTTTCTTTTCCATATAAATGATAAAATATCCGAACTTTCCACACAAAAGTTGCACCAAAAAATAAATTGTGCACAACATAATGCGGCCCCAGAGCGAGCCAGCGCGACGGGCACTGTAGTTAGCTACAGTACCCGCGAGTACTGTTCCCCGCTACAGTGCCCGCGGTACTGTAGCGCGTTTTTTTTTTGCAGAAAAAAAACACCGCGTTTTTCGCGTCGACGAACAGATTCCATTCCCGTGATCGGTTTCGAATTTTGTTCACTCTAGCTTCTTAATTTGTGATCCAAAATCGTCAACACATTCATAATTTTGTCAAATTCGTCGCGCTCAGTCATACGTTTGAATTTTCCTTTCACGCGAGTACTTGTTCCCGCTACAGTGCCCGCGGTACTGTAGCACTTTTTTTTCTTTGCAGAATAAAAACACCGCGTTTTTCGCGTCGACGAACAGATTCCATTCCCGTGATCGGTTTCGAATTTTGTTCACTCTAGCTTCTTAATTTGCGATCCAAAATCGTCAACACATTCAACGAATTTTGTCAAATTCGTCGCGCTCAGTCATCCGTTTGAATTTTCCTTTCACGAGCAGACGCATATCACCCTTCCAAACAACTCTCACGTTTTAGCCTTTTTATTTCGACAGACATATAGATATGCATTTCTACAGTGCTCATCATTTTTTCAGTAAAACCCTCATGTTTTCCGAAAAAACATAAACTGTAGTAGCTACAGTACCACGAGTACTGTTCCCCGCTACAGTGCCCGCGGTACTGTAGCACTTTTTTTTTTTGGGCAGAAAAAAAACACCGTGTTTTTCGCGTCGACGAACAGATTCAATTCCTGTGATCGGTTTCGAATTTTGTTCACTCTAGCTTCTTAATTTGTGATCCAAAATCGTCAACACATTCAACGAATTTTGTCAAATTCGTCGACGGTAGTTAGCTACAGTACCCGCGAGTATTGTTCCCCGGTACAGTGCCCGCGGTGCTGTAGCGCGTTTTTTTTTTGCAGAAAAAAACACCGCGTTTTTCGCGTCGACGAACAGATTCTATTCCCGTGATTAGTTTCGAATTTTGTTCACTCTAGCTTCTTAATTTGTGATCCAAAATCGTCAACACATTCATAATTTTTTCAAATTCGTTGCGCTCAGTCATCCGTTTGAATTTTCCTTTCACGCGAGTACTGTTCCCGCTACAGTGCCCGCGGTACTGTAGCACTTTTTTTTCTTTGCAGAAAAAAACACCGCGTTTTTCGCGTCGACTAACAGATTCCATTCCCGTGATCAGTTTCGAATTTTGTTCACTCTGCTTCTTAATTTGTGATCCAATATCGTCAACACATTCAACGAATTTTGTCAAATTCGTCGCGCTCAGTCATCCGTTTGAATTTTCCTTTCACGAGCAGACGCATATCACCCTTCCAAACAACTCTCACGTTTTAGCCTTTTTATTTCGACAGACATATAGATATGCATTTCTACAGCGCTCACCATTTTTTCAGTAAAACCCTCATGTTTTCCGAAAAAACATAAACTGTAGTAGCTACAGTACCGCGAGTATTGTTCCCCGCTACAGTGCCCGCGGTACTGTTGCACTTTTTTTTTTGCAGAAAAAAAACACCGCGTTTTTCGCGTCGACGAACAGATTCAATTCCCGTGATCGGTTTCGAATTTTGTTCACTCTAGCTTCTTAATTTGTGATCCAAAATCGTCAACACATTCAACGAATTTTGTCAAATTCGTCGCGCTCAGTCATCCGTTTGAATTTTCCTTTCACGAGCAGACGCATATCACCCTTCCAAACAACTCTCATGTTTTAGCCTTTTTTATTTCGACAGACATATAGATATGCATTTCTACAGCGCTCACCATTTTTTGCAGTAAAACCCTCATGTTTTGCAAAAAAAAAAAAATCGGCCCTCCCGCACGCCGCTTTTTGTGGAAAAGATCTCGCATTTCCTACAAAAAAGCTCCTTACCTTTCCAACATTTTAAAAGTTTCTATTTTTTTTTCCCTCTCTACTCATGAATCACGATTTCCAACAATTTTCTTTTACATATAAATGACAAAACATCCAAACTTTCCACACAAAAGTTGCACCAAAAAATAAATTGTGCACAACATAATGCAAATAGTCCAAAATTCAAAATGATACAGCCCTCTAGAATAAGTCTTTTTGCATCAAAAGTCCCCGCACGCCGCTTTTTGTGGAAAAGACCTAGCATTTCCTACAAAAAGGCTCCTTAGCTTTCCAACATTTTAGAAATTTCTATTTTTTTCCCTCACTACTCATAAATCACGATTCTCAACAATTTTCTTTTCCATATAAATGACAAAATATCCGAACTTTCCACACAAAAGTTGCACCAAAAAATAAATTGTGCACAACATAATGCAAATAATCTAGAATTCAAAATAATACAAACAATATATCAAAATCTTCTAGATTTAACAAATTTTCAACCTTTCTCCACAAAAAATACACCAAAAAATAATTTGTGCACAAAAATAATGCACATAACATATCAAAAAAAAATCCAAAAATTACCAAATTCTCAAACTTACCGCACAAAAGTTGCAAAATAAAAAAAACATTCTGCACATTTTACAGTTCAAGAAATTTCAAAATTTAAGAAAATTCCAAACCTTTCACACAAACTAACAAATACTTTTTTTTTGTCACCACGGGCGCGGCGTGTCGCCGCACCGCATTTACCTAGTACATACAAAGTTTCATGAAAGTACAAAGTGTGTGTTTTATCCACAACAAGAGACAATAAAGCACTTATTTTTCGAGTGTAGTTTCGTTCGTTCTATTTGGTCATCTATCCGTATAGTTTCTAACTTATATCCATCCAAGTCTGTTGCAAATGTATTTGGCAACTGGCTACAAGGGATAGATAAGAAGTTTAGAATTGTTATTAGGGTGGGAACGATAGCCGTTATATGGACGCTTTGGCTGAATGGAAATGACAAGATTTTCAATGATAAAGATGTTTCTCGTTTACAGGTACTCTACCGATGCACAAGTATTCTCCGTTCGTGGTCCGCCTTACAACGGGCGGGTCATCGAGACCTCTTTACGGAGGCATGTGCACAATTGGAAGAGGTGGCGAGGGATATTTTTAGCCGACATGGATGATCGCTTGATCGCCGGATTGGTCCTCCATAGGCGTTGGCGATCGTCTTTGGCATTGGCGCTTTACTTATTCATGATTGTAATCCGTCTAGTGCTACATTTTTCTTATTGTTCTGCTGGACTACGACTGTGTGCATTCTTATGCAGAGGCCGGGTGTAATGCTTAAACATTTTAAGTAATAAAGCCCTTTATCTAAAAAACATACAAAGTTTCATGCTGAAATAACATTTGTGTTGCTCTGTGCGAAACAAACAAAATCAGTTCTCTAAAAACTACATTTTAAAATTCCATTCTGGCCGCTGATTTGTTTTTTCGCAAAAAATATCGTTTCATCACGGAAATTTGCATGTATGTAAAAAAACTTGTATATGTTTGTCTCCAATTTGTTTCAGAAATTTTTAAACTGTTTTACTATTTTTTTTAATTTTTTTATCAAGCAGGAGCATATGATCTCGGGTGCCATAGTGAATTTTCAACATATTTCATGCAAACGAGCTAGTTGTATAACTTGAGAATAACTTACCGGCTCCTAACTAGCTACCTCTAATTAATGTTGATTTCTTTGTTTCTTTTCTCAAATAAATGTTGGTTTCTGGCTGATCGAGTACGTAGCTTATCTGGCAAGCATGGATTCATCGTTATCCACGAATCAATTGCTAGTATCTCTTACCTAGGATTGCTAATGCAAATTAATTTGTAAATACAAATCCATTTAAATAATTTGGCATTGCTCATTCTTAATCGAATGAGAATTAAGTTAGACCTTATTCAACTCAAGCACCATCAAATTTGCATCCCGATTTGTGTGCCCTATGAGTTGCAAGCGGGATTGTGGGTTGCAAACTTGCAACTGAGAAAAATGGTCCACATAGTAAAAGATATTTACTCGGTAAACAAATTATTCCTGTCATACAATATTTCTGCAATACCCGTAGCCAGACCTTTTAAATTAATTATTTTTTAGCTTTAATAATGAGTTAGTTTTGTTGGGTTTCAATCAATTAGTTACCCCCAAAAAAACTCTTGTTCCGCTTGTGTTTGGCGTCCCATAGCCAATGAATGGCGGACATGCTGTCGTTTACTCAAAAAAATAACAAACAGAGTTGCCGATTCAATCGTCTTATTTAGGTCACCTTCGACTCTTCGAGAGAGGCCACCATTCGGGAAGAATTAACTTATCTCTTGCAAGTGGAGAATATATACCTGTGTTTCACCTTGCACCTCATTATCGTTTCACTTATGATCGAGACAGGAAGTTGTTTCTCTCACGTACAGCAAAATTCTTATGGCCTAACGGGGGAATGAGAATCGTAATGTGCTCACTATGAACACACATCCAAAGGATCTGGTAATTAAGGGATCACATCGTCCCACTTCAGCGATCTCTCTCCCAGAAGCCATTTCCTGATCAGCTTGGGTACGCCAATTCCTCTTCAATTATCCGGTACAGCACGCATAATTGGATACCGACGTGACAAGTCTGACGTAACTAGGCGTACAGGCTTCTGCCTGAAGAGCATATGGAACAGGGGGAGACACTGCTGAAATATACAGGTGCCTCTGTGTTGATTTGCCTCCAGTAGATCTCAACTTGGACAGGAGTCGCTTAAGTTGAAGGCGCTGTGGGCGCAGCTTCGTCTAGCTTGGAGAGGAGCAGGATGATGAGGGTCAAGCGGCAGTGATTTCGAAGATGAAATAATCAGCTTGGGAGATCAGCTTGATCCAGAAGTAGTTCTTAAGGAGAATGTGCTAGTTCCAGATTTCAGGGATTGACAATCCAGGGTTCGACCCAGGCATAATCTAAAATTCCAGGTTTTCATCTTCTACAACTTCCAGGTTTTTTTCGGACTTTTTTTATACTCCCTCCATTTCTGAATGTAGGGTGTATAGTTTTCTGCACGAATATTAAGATATGGGTATTTGGCATACGGTGTACACATTTTGTTTTAAAATAAATCAGGAGATATGAGTTCCTAATAGACACAAATTGAAAACAATACACCCTATAAATTAGGATTCATTTTTGGATGGGCAAAATTGTCCATACATTCATTATACCATACATTTTAGAATTTTTGGGAAAAAAACTATACACCTTACATCAAGAAACGGAGGGAGTATGTATTATTCTTCAGACTTGACTATTCATTAAAAGGGAAAAAAATCCTAATCATGATTATCAGCGTGATGAACTGATTGGCCATGTGCTTGTTGTTGTTGCAATCTTTGTTTCATATGCTTAAATCATACGAAAGACATAATATTCTTGAAAGTTATGTGATGATCTACTCAAGGCATTTTATGCAAACTTCTTGTGGTCCAACTGTTTAACAACAATGCTTAACAGTGAATGAGTAGTAAGGACGCCAAAACCATTTTCAAAGGTAAACTCGACCTGAATAAGACTAGTTGCTCAAAGTGTTTTGTCGTTTGTATGACAGCTCGGGTACAAAATAGAATAGACTTTGCTCGACCTAGCAGTAGCAGGGAATTCAAAGAAATCCCCCCAAAGAATACCTATCAGTAATTCAGTATACAGATAAAACTTCATTGTTTGTCTTCTGCAAAATCAGAATGGTATTCGTCATTCTTCATTTGCATCAATATCTTCTCCTTACTGGGATGTTATTTGATCCAGTACGGTTACCACCAAACCCGCCTCGCCCCCTTGACCGGAAATTGCCTCCTGAATACAAAACAAACACAGATTAACAAGGTGAAGTCAAAATAAGCACACTACACAGCACTTTCCAAGATTAAACACAGGTATACCTCCTCCCATAGAACCGGCAGACTTGGACATAGCTTCTAGAGCTGGATTCACAACCTGGCCAGCTTCACGCAAGATCTTGACAAGATTCCTTGAATATTTTGCATTAGTGTGTGAAGAAAGTAAACGCCATTCCAGTAGCACCAGCACGGCCAGTTCGACCTATCCTGTGAACATAATCCTCGATAGTAGTTGGGAAATCAAAATTGATCACACACTTTATATCCTTCACATCTGCAAAATTAACAAGACCATAATCAGTATTTAATCAAGATATGAGTTTTCCTGATTCCTGAATACCACAGCGGACCACACTGGGGCATCAACATTGTCGATCTCCACAGAAGGTAGCACATGGCTTAGACAAGATCCAAAGAACACTGCACATTACTGCACTTTCAACTTCTACATCTAGCACATGTCGAGGGGGCTGCAGAACTGAACTGGGTATCAATCACTGCTGGATGTGGAATTGATGGTGCTTAAACTCTCAGACCTTGTTTGGTGCTGTCAATGTGCACCTGACATGCCAGAGCATGAATTTTTCCCTTTAGAGAGTCAAAATATATCCATGTGAAGCAGAACAAAATCTGTCATTCATTCCAATCCCATCCAACACAGACTGCAATGCTTAAGGTGCTTCATCAGAGGTCAGTATGCGGATTTCACTGGTGACACTACAAACCATCTTTGGACCAATTGGCAGTGATACCGATATACAAGGCACTTACGAAATAGCAGCATAATAGAATAGGGAAAGAGGGAAATCCATAAACTATAGAACACTGAAGTATTTATACAAACAATTATTTCATTAAGCATTTTATTATATATGCATGCTGAACAACCCTCGGGAACTCAGTGAAACCATATTTCACAATAAAGCATAACTTCTAAAAAAGAACATTGCATGGTTAAGTTAGAAGCGGCTATGAGAGTTAAATGGAGGGGAAATTAGAAAACCATTAAGATGCGCCATGCATTGTAAGTTCTCAAGGATGAACCATGGAAAACATGGTAGCCTATTAGCTAGTTAGCAAACCATAGTACTTGTTCATGGTATGAAAGATGACATTTACCAAAGACAGCAACTGTAACTAGTTATCAATGCTTCCAAAAGATGTTGGCTACAAAGCAATTTATGAGACTTAATTGCAAGGTAAGTTAACAAACCATTAACAATAATAGTTGCTCAAGCAAAAATGAAAATGCAAAATTGATCTAGAAATCAATTGACAGGATTGAAAACAAATACCCTCTTGCCCCCTCTTTATCAAGAACTATGGATCCCACTTAAAGGCAAGACCATGCGGGTATCTAAATCGGTAACAACCAAGAACGGAGATAGTGGTCCCTGGTAACACTGCCAATTGCTTACGCTCAAGGGAGGTAAACGGAGGGAAAGATGGGTCTACCTCTGACATGATAGCACCTTGCATACACCACCAACCCACAAGTTCAGTTCACTCAACCAAAAACAGCTGAACAGCCCTCCGACTTGTCATGTTTGAGCACTTGGAACTATAAACTAATCCTAATATTCAAACAAGTCACCATACCAAGACCACGTGCTGCTACATCTGTTGCAGCCATTATAGGACTCTTCCCACTCTTAAACTCAGCAAGAACATAGTCCCTTTCAGATTGTTGTTTATCACCATGTATAGATAATGCTGGCCATCCATCCATTCTAAGTTGTCGAGTAACCTTATCACATTCCTTTTTCGTTTGAAAAAATATCAAGATTCGGCTCCCATCCATTAGATCGGATAAAAGCTTACTTAGCCTGTGAGGAAGAAGTGGAAATGAATTCACATAATGTCAGTTTTTTACATTTAATAGACTGAATTGTGACCAGGTATATTCGATAGAATGTGAGCGGTACATACCTGGGATACTTTTCGTGGTCTGAAATAACTTCAACAATTTGCTGTATGGAATGGTTAGCTTTAAGTTCAGCTGTTCCTATCATTACCTGCATAACATAGCATTATAAGCAAAATAAAATACTAATGGCAGGACGAACAAAAATATTGCAGTTGAAGAACCACAAAAGGAATGAACAATAATGGCAATAGCAGAAGTCATGTGCACCTTGTAAGGGTTTTGCAGAAATTGTCTAGCCAAGGTTTCAACTTCCCTTGGCCAAGTGGCACTCCAGTACAAAGTTTGCCTGTCTGGACGGATCTATTGACAATAAAAACATGTAGCACCATAAGAAAACATGGACACAAGAACACATTATCATGTTTAATAAAAAAGTTCTAAAAGAACATACCTGTGCCAATATTTTCCGAATCTGAGGCTCGAAGCCCATATCTAGCATACGGTCAGCCTCATCCAGGACAAGGTATGTAACTCTACGTAGGTTTGTGTGACCAGCTTCCAACATATCAATCAAACGGCCAGGTGTAGCAATGGCGATTTCGACTCCTACGAGTACAGATCATATACAATAGAGTTAGATTTTTTTTTCAGGAACGCGAGAATAGAGTTAGATTTGATAACGTAATTCTCAAAACGGAATAAATAGTACTAAATACCTCTCCTAAGATCACGTATTTGTGGTCCCTTAGGTGCTCCACCATAAATACATGTGCTCCTAGTTCTGGAGTATGATCCAAATTTTGTAGCTTCTGCCTGTATTTGAACAGCCAGTTCTCTTGTCGGAGCAAGGATCAAGACAATTGGGCCATCACCTTGTTCTACATACATTGCAATAAATAATCAATAGGATGAATCACATTCATTAACAGTTCAACGTACACAGTAAAGCAACAGGAACTAACCTAGCCGAGGCTGTGCACCAACGTGAACCAAACCAGGCAGGATGTAAGATAGTGTTTTCCCAGAGCCTGTTTCTGCAATGCCAATCACGTCCCTACCCTTCAAAGCCATGGGCCAACCCTGAGCTTGAATAGGCGTTGGCTCCACAAATCCAGACTTGGCTATAGCTTGCATGCAGTAATCTGTTCAAACAGAGGGTAAGAGCTTATTATCACAGTCATCTCCATCCAACGCATGGAGCATACCGCATAGGCAGCCAGACTCGAGTATAACGCCACAAACCTGGAAAGTTAGCTTCGTGGAAGTAGCGGATAGGCTTGGGCACCTCCCGGCCTTCTACAGTGATATCCCGGAGCTGGCGGTACTGCGCCACCTCCATCTCCGACATGGCCTGAACCTCGGGGCACTCCACGTAGAAGCTCTTCTCGAACGGTATAAGGCCCCGGAAATCGGGCTTCTGCAGAGAGATCGAGTCCAGGCCGTCCCTCCCGTTGCCGCCTCCTCTGCCACCGCCATGGAAGCCACCGCCACCGCCTCTCCCGCCGCCGTAGCCCATGCCTCCACCGTAGCCGCCGCCGCCGCCCTGGCCAAAGCGCGAGTAGTTGCCGCCAACGGGGGCGGCGGCCATGGGCGTGTACGGGGCAGCGTACGGGTTCACGGTGCCCACGGGGACCTGCGGTGCGATTACAGGAGCCGCGGCCAGGTCGCTGCATAGACGAATAAACCGAGTGAGCTCGTATCAGATCGGATCGGGTCGCGAAAGCTCGGCCGCGAGCTAGGGTTAGCTTAAGGGTCACGTACCTGCGCCTGTCGCGGTAGGAGGAGGGGTCGGCGTAGCGGTTGTCGGCGTAGGGATTCATGGCGCCGGACGGGGGGATTGGCCGGAGATCGGGGTGTGGAGGAAGACGGAGGACGCCGCGGCCGCGCGGAAGGACAGATTTGGAGAGTAGATCTGTCGGGGGCGAGGCGGCGGGTGGAGGAGTGCGCAGGCGGTAGGTTTGCTTTTGATGATGGAGGTGCAGAGATAGAGGCGTGCGGAGACGGGACGGGCTAGGTTTCCGTGGCCGACGTATCGGAGGCTGCCGACTGCCGGGTCCGAGCGCAAGTCCTTCACGCAACTCGCTGCACGCGTGGCGGGCCGGGTGGGCTATGCGAGACTCTCGGCCTGCCTGTATGGAAATATCTTGGGCTCTGCATATATAGGCCATCCAGTAACTCGCGGAGCAGAGGGTTTTTTTTTACGCTCACCTTCAAGCTTTATTAATCAGGTGAAAAAAAGACATTGTAATTTATTCTCTAGCACATACATGAGCAAGAAAGATCGCCTCCCTCCTTGCATAGAGAAGTTTGAAACCATGGAAACAATCTACCACATCCTTCACCACAGCAAACTGATGACACCGACCTACTAGGTCGCTCCTTTGTCCCATAATGTGAACTATTGTAATTGTCTAACAATCTGTCTCCAACATCACCTGATCATAACACCTGTTTCGTGCCATACACCATAACGTGGTAGCCTGGCCGAACCAAGAAGATTCTGTCTCCATGCTATAGGTTCAATGTGAGCACACATCCGAATAACACCTGTTTCGTGCCATGACCATAGCATCTCTTCATGCTATAGGTTCAATAGTAAACGGGGCATTTATTCTACTATATATAAAGGCTGGCAGGATCCGCCCCTTTTCATTGGTTCACGTCGCAGGAGTTTACCGGCCGTCCGATCAGCCCGAAGGACGGCCCAGATGGCTCCACGCCGGCCCAGAAACGCGCGGCACTGTAGCAGTTGATTATATACCAATGGGGCGATGCCACGTCGCCCGGTCGCGGGCCGGTCATCCCGGTGGCCAGTCGGTCGCCCACCCGGTCACCGCGCACTTTTCCAAAAACCACCCCGCACTTTCGGAAATTTGCCCGCAGTCCATGTTTTCCGCTGCGGTTGGACCTACATGTAAAATGCGGAAACTTCAGGGAGCGCCGTGCAAAAGTGCGGACGGATCCCCTTCTCTCTCGCGCGACCTGGAGGCCGCCGGCGTCGCCGACGCCTCGCGCCGCCGTTGCGCTCCTCCCCCCACGAATCCAGGCACACGGGGGGCTCCGCCGTCTTCCCCGCCGCCTTATAGCCGACCGCCGTGTGCTGCGGCGTCCTATCGCCGCCGGAATCGTCGCGGCCGTGCGTGCTTCCGCCGCCGCGTTTGGACGCCGCCGGCGGCGCTCCGGCGGCCAAAACGAGGCGGCGCCGCCACTTTCTGGCAGCCCGCGTCGAGGCGCGCCGGATGCGACCAGCCACGCGTCCCGGCTCGCTCTGAGTCGACGCCGGCATCCACGCTGCCGCCGCCGCAGATCCGGCCGCCGTGACGTCATCGTGACGTCACGGTGGGCCCCCATTGTCAGATTTCTTTCTTTTTCCATTTTCCCTTAAAAAACTGAAAACTTCCTAAATGCTGAAAAATTAATAAAACCAAATATATCCAACACAAAAATATAATGAATATATCAAAGTGACCACATAAAAATTAATGTTGACTATTTACGACGTACAATCAAAAACATAAATTTCAAACTTTAAAATTTTCAAACGTGCTCCAAATTTACCTATTTCGACGAATTCAAATCTGGATAAATTCTCAGGTCGAAATTTTTTCAAACAAACTCGAACCTGCCCAATTTCTTAATGTGAGCAAATTAATGTTGACTTTTTACGACGTACAATCAAAAACACAAATTTCAAACTTTAAAATTTTCAAACGTGCTCCAAATTTGCCTATTTCGACGAATTCAATTCAAATCTGGATAAATTCCCAGGTCGAAATTTTTTCAAACAAACTCGAACCTGCCCAATTTCTTAATGTGAGCAATTTCAAAATTAAATTTGGCGAGCGGGAAAAAATGGCAAATATAACAACATGAATACAAAAAAAAAAATGTCACCTATTTATGTCGCCTATTTATGCCATAGAAACAGATTCTTCATTCGAATATTTTAAAATTTTAAGTGCATTTCAGATGTGAGCGTTTAGCACACGCAAAAAAAATCAAATACGACGAACATATCAACATGAATAAAAAAACCACTGGCTATTTATGCTGCCTTCAACAGTTCGACAACTCCGACGACTTTCTATCTATTCAAAAAAAGTACTCACTGTCACAAAATTCCTATTTATTTATACACATAGCAATTAGCCCACGGGCGCGGCGGAGCCCGCGCTTACTCCCATAGTAGTAACATATTGCCCGCACAGCTTGATAGCAGAAGTCTTAGATGCTCCCGTGCTACCATTTCAGCACATACAACTCCACCGGGAGACTCGAATCTTGGGCCTCACCTTTGAACTGCAGAGTGATTTCCAATGTGAGCACACATCCAAATAACTCTCAGCTCCACCTAGCATACCTTTGCTATCTAGTGGCATGTGGTAGCCTGGCCGAACCAAGAAGATTCTAGTCATTCATGCTCCTTTGCCCAGATGTCATCCTTCCCAACGACCGATATTGCGCACCATCATTTAGCTATTGCTATTATTTTTCCTAATCGCAAGTCATATGTATAAGACCAAATAGGGTATTGGCCATGGACTTAAAGATATTGTTGAGGCTCACAAGGATCCATTTACAGGACAAGGCCATAAGGGTCTTTATGAAATCTTAACAGCGTCATGGCATGCTCAACTAGCTTTTAACTTAGCTATGCTAGGCTCTACGACCCATGACCAAAATGAACTCATGCTTCTATCATGTCTTTCAAAATGATGTTCCAATATCTTCTTGTGATTTTTTCACGCTTCCTTTTGAAAAAAAAAAATCATAGTACCATTCCATTACAAAAAAAATTACTAGGTTGTGGCATACAAAAAATGCCTCCGCACATGGTGGCATGAACACTTCATGGATTTTTGTTCCTGCCATTCACCTGCTTCCATCGCAATCAGGTCATCTACAGTTACCACCAAACACCCCATGGGCCTCACACTCCTAATTCTAGAGATCGAATTATCTCGTATTTTTGCCAATACGTCGTACATGTCACTTTTTCAAAAACATCCTGCCCCTAGATGATTGCCCGCCAAACCAGCGACGCGATGTGTGGACATCCTACAATCAAGATTATCCCATATGTGTAGTACCTACCTTGTAAAACTCTAGCACACATGTTGTTAGGGTTTTCCTGAAGCCATCAAGCTTGCTTAGCCACCATTGCGTCATTGAACAATTCCAGATGTCTAAATCCTATCCCTCCTTGGCCTTTTGACACTGCCATTTTATCTCACGACTGCAAATGGAAACCCCTTTCATCAGTTTTTCAGCTCACCAAAATTTAGATATTACGGCCAAACTCTTATGCATAATCCTTTTTGTGAGCTTGAAACAGCCCATAACATAGGTTGGTAGCACTTGGATGCACTTGACATTAATTCTCACACCATCCTTGTACTTCCCCTCTGGCCCGTTCAAGAATGTGCACAAACACCTCTTCTGTGATTCTTCCATCTGGGGAGTCCCATGTATTTTCTGACTACGCCTCCCTATCAATTTGTAGTGCACTCCTAACAGCCTGTCGCACCGGAGGTTGACTGTTTAGCCTTGTTCACACGTTGGCCCGATCAAAAACTACAAGCCTCCAAAAAGAGTTCAGTCCCATCACGCTCTGAGTATCCGCTTTCAGAAACACCAAACATTCGTCAGCAAAAGGTAGGTGTGAAACCCATGGTGCCCTGAAACTAACACGGATCCCTCTAACTATCCATCCTCCGTGATAGTTTTGAAGGAGAGAAAAAAACTTCCGCACATAAGAGAAAGAGATATGGTGATAGTGGATCACCCAGTTGAATCCTCCTCGATGGTGTAAACGCGGGAGAAGTTCACCATTCATCTTGGCCCACTATTGAAACACATCACATGATCAAAGAAACCCATTGCTCATGAAACGCCAATTTTTGCATTATGACTTGCAAAAGATCGACAATATAGTGGCGACGAAGCGGCGATGAATAATACGCAAAAATTGAGGGGCATGTGTGATTAAAGAAAAAAGGGAAGTAGGCTTTTACAGGCAAGGTGCCATACCATGAACCCAGTCAAATGGGCAAATATAGAGAATGAGAAGAGTACATATGAAGTGTGAAAGGACAAGGATGTCGCCTAGAGGGGGGTGAATAGGCGATTTAAAACTTTTCCGGTTTAGGCTTGATAAATGCGGAATAAAACTAGGTGTTTTAATTTAACAACCATACAACCTAAATATAATAGGTTCACCTATGTGCACCAACAACTTATGCTAAGCAAGACAAGTAACAAGGTGATAGCAAGATATATACTTCAAGCACGAAGGCTATCACAATGTAAATTGCATAAGTAAAGAGCTCGGGTATAGAAATAACCGAGGCACGCGGAGACGATGATGTATTCCCGAGTTCCTCCTTTTTAGGGGAGTACGTCTCGTTGGAGGGTGTGAGTTTCAAACTCAAGACGCCACAAATGGCCTCACCCTATTCTCTGATGAACCTCGCACAAAAGCTCGGTTCACCTTCCACTATTGATTTCCTTTTGGGCGGAAATCGAGTCCCTTGCAACAATCTTGAGGCACAACCCACAAAAGGATTGGGAGCTCCCAAGTGACCACAAAAGGTCTCAATCACCGTCTAGGGTCCAACGACCCAAGAGTAACAAGCTCACGAACTTTCACTTCCACGAATCCTCGTGGAGAGAGCAAACCGATGCACAAAAGCAAAGGCAAGAACACAAGAAGTGCTCAAGTCCTTCACTCCCAAATCCCACCAAAAGCAACTAATGCTTGTGGGGGGAGAAGAGAGGAAGAACAAAGAAGAACCCAACAAATGGAACTTCAATAACTAGATCGAAAGGGCTCCCCTCACTTAGAGGAGAGATGGATTGGTGGAAATGTAGATCTAGTTCTCCTCTCTCTTTTCCCTCAAAGATATGCAAGAATCATGGGAGGAATTGAGAGAGGGGCAAGCTTTCCAAGGTCAACAATGGTGGGGGAGAGAGAGAAAAACGTGATGGGCAAAGCTGGCCGGCTGGAGGTAGGTGGAGGGGTTTTTATACCCCTCCCAGAAAAGTAGCTGTTGTAGACAGGGGAGTCGGATATTCCGACACAAGTCAGGATCGGATAATCCGAGCCACCTTGTATCGGATATTCCGACAACCTCCATAGCGCCACAAAACTGGTTGCTTGAAGTCCTTAGCCGATTTTGAGAGAAACCTTGAGAGTCGGATATTCCGAGTCAACTCTGGACCGGATTATCCGACAACCAACAGAGAGCCACAACACAGGTTTCTTTAAGTCCTTAGCCGAAAACGAGCAACCTTGGGGGCCGGATATTCTGAGTCAACTGGACCGGAATATCCGACAACCACCAGAACGAAAACTGCAAACCCAATAACTTTCACGTATGAAATCCAAATGAGGTGAAACCAATTTTGTTGGAAAGATAGCAACAAGAGGTGTGAAACTTTCCTCAAGGATAAACCGATAATATTTCCAACCCGAAAATAGAGTTAAGTTGACACACATGGAGGTGTGGAACTTTCCTCAAGGATAAACCGATAATATTTCCAACCCGAAAATGAAACAAGTTTTCCATACGAAATCCGTTTTCGGAGAACTTGGGCTTGTCATGAAGATCACAACAAGCACCAAAACCCAACAAGGAGAAAAACCAAGTAAGAACCAAGAAAGATGATATGCCAAGTATACAAAGGTTTGAGCTCTCCACAAAGATGCGATCAAGTTACTCACTTGAGAGCCCCTCTTGATAGTACGGTATCTATCCTATAACCCGGTCTCCCACTAACACCATGAGACCGGTAAAATAGAAACCCTATCAAGATCATACCTTTGCCTTGCGCATTCCACTTGAGCTAGTAGATGACGATCTTGATCTCTTCAAGTGGACCACCTTTCTTGATTGCGCTTTGCTTGGTGAAGACTCACATATCGCTCCCCCGTACACCAAGATGGGAGTGCCTCTCTTAGGAACATCTTCACTTGACCATTATCTCCAAATGGGTTGCAAGCTTCAAGCATGAAATCTTCTAGATGCCCATCTTGAACTTGCACACCTCAATCTTGATGACGATCACCACTTGACGTCATCCTCCATGAGCTATATGAAATATTTCTTTTGATGCAAGCCCATGGAGAGATATCTAACCCCAACAAACGAATGCCACACACACATAATGGGTTAGTTCACAAAGCTATATGGACTAATTCTTACCATACCATTGGATCACATGATTCCACATGGTATATCATTTAGTTTTGTGTGTTGATCAACTTGAATCTATTCTTTGCACTTAGTCTTGATCAACCGGGTGGCCGAACTGCCGGGACCGAGCTGCCGGTTAGGCGCTGAAGGCGGCGACCCGAAGTCGAGTCCGCGCTAAGCCCCGCAGCCGGCACCTTGGACCCCTCTTCGACAAGACAGAGACAAGAAGACAAGGCGGCATGGGCAGGAGTACCTGCCGGGTTTCCTGGAGTCAACTACGTGACGACACCCACAGTGCACAGTCTACAGTGGACAGCCGTCCATACCGACAAGACGTGGTATTGACACGCCATACCGCTGACTGGTGTGGCTGACGTCTCCCACAATACGTAACACTGTGGGTGACCGTTGTTTCAGGCCCCGCCCGCTACTCGGCAAGCCGGCTACCCGGCACATGAACTTGTAACCGGTCCCCAGTCCTATATAAGTAGGGCCATGCACCCCATGGAAGAGGTTGGATTCATTCGACTCGCCTCACTTTACTCATCATTCGCCTGAGCTCTGAGAGCATCGCATACAGCTCGAGGAGCACCGTTGTAGACCTGGTGATCATCATATACATATCAGTGCAGGAAGTAGGGGTATTACCTCCTCACGAGGGCCCCGAACCTGAGTACGTCTCGGTGTCTACCGTGCTCATGCTCAATCCCGAGCGTGCGCCGTCGTTCGTCACTTGGCCTCACTCACTCTTAGCCATCCCCTATGGCACTGCCGTGTATTATACCACGACAGTTGGCGCCCACCGTGGGGCCTAGCGCGGTGACTGGAGTCACGTTTCGTTCGGGACTCCGCACCGCTTCAGGCCAGCGCGTCACGTCAGGACTCATCTTGACGCTCGGCGCATTTGACTGCATCATGGACAACGCCGCGTGCTACGCGGATGCACCTCCGCCCGCCGGAGGCTCCATCGTCCATTTCGGCGACCACCGCGTCTTCATCGCCGTCACACCCTGTGAGTATCCCTCCGTGATCCTCCCCTGCTCGGATGCCTTGTCCTTCGAGCATGACACCAGCGCCATTTTCCGCAACTATGCGGAGGTCTTCACGACCAGCGACGCCTCCACCGACCCTGGTCTGCATGCCAACGCAGACAAGCGTCCCGTCGATGCACGTCCCTCCACCACGGAGCACGGAGGCCCGTCCGTGAGGCCGCACATCGCCTCCCTTGAGGCCACCATCGAGGGGCTCCTCACTCCCATCGTCGTCGACGCCGATCCGGCCATCGCTGCCGCGGCCCTAGAACTCCAACGCCAGCGCCTCGTCAACGGCGCCCTACAGGTGGCCAACTCCCAGCGTCGCGTACTCGACACCCTACGCGAGTATGAGTCCGTCTACGGCTTCACTCCGGCTGGAGATCGCCCTAGCCGGCTCCACGAGATCCGAGCACGCAGCGGCATGACGCATCTCCTAGTGGCAGTGGACAAATTCACCAAGTGGGTCGAAGTGAAGGCCATCAAAAGGCTGGACGACTACTCCACCATCTCGTTCTTCGAGGACATCATCAATCGATACGGGTACCCGCACAACATCATCACCGACAACGGCACGAACTTCGCCAAGGGCGTCTTCGAGCGTTTCTATGGCAATCGCGGGATCCGGCTCGACGTCGCCTGAGTCGCGCACCCGCAGGCCAACGGCCTAGTTGAGAGAACCAACGGGTTGATCCTATCCGGGATCCGACCCCGGCTAGAGGAACCTCTACACCGAGCTCCCGACTCCTGGTTGGACGAGCTGCCAGCCGTCCTCTGGAGTCTGAGAACAACCCCAAACCGGTCGACCGGCTACACACCGTTCTTCCTCGACATCGAGCACAACTCACCGTGAGTCGCCATGTTCACGCCAGCGGAGGCCAAGGAAGAGCGAGAAGACGGAGTTGACCTACTCAAGGAGGCACGCGAGTTAGCCCTCCCGAGGTCGGCCATCTACCAGCAAGACCTACGACGATACCACAGCAAGCGCATCCGCCGGATCGCGTTCCGCGAAGGAGATCAAGTCCTCCGGCTAATCCAGGACAAGAAAGGCATGCACAAGCTCTCGCCGCCTTGGGAGGGCCCGTTCATCATCAGCAAGGCCCTGCACAACGACTCGTACTACCTCGTCGACGCGCGCAAGCCAAGGAAGAACAAGAAAGACATGGCTGGCGAGGAGTCGGAAAGGTCGTGGAATGCCAGCCTCCTACGCCCCTTCTACGCCTAGATGTGCGATGTACGTACCCTTGTATCCAGACCATGAATGAAAAGAGGCAGCCCCAAGCTAAACTCGGGGACTGGCCGTTTATGTTGAGTAAATTTATCTGCCACCTGTCGTCTGGCCGACCTCCCGGGGACTCGACGCCGCCTGCGGCCCTAATTACCTGCATGCACCTTTATTTGATACACTAACAACACATCCATTTGTGTCAAAAACAAGCAAGTAAGGAAAGCGTCTGCCCGATCCCCACCAATGGCCCAACCCGAAACTCGGGGGCTGGGGTCACGCACTGGCTAAGTTATGGCAAAAACGCCATAACTGCAACCGGTGCTCGGGACGCCGAGCCCTGGCTTGCAAGCCTCAGACAAAATTAAAACATCTGGCAAAAAACGCCACGACCGTAACCCGGCGCTCGGATCCCCGAGTCCTGGCTTGCGAGCTCCATACAAAAACAAAGACAACGACATAATTTCGACCCGGCTCCCCTTCGGCGAGTCGACCCGAAACTCGGGGGCTGGGGGTTTCGACGCTACGCCTACCGGCATGAAGAGCCCGCACTTGGCAAATACGCCACGCCGCACTCCGGCACTCAGAGTACCGAGTCCCGGTTTGCCGCTCAACACAAAAGAAAAAGATAGCCACTTGGCAAATCATCATGCCGCAACCCGGCGCTCGGAACACCGAGTCCCGGCTAGCAAGCTACGTGCAAGAACAAGAAGGAGTTTCGACCCAGCTCCCCTTCAGCGAACCAACCCGAAACTCGGGGTTGGGGGAACCCAGTGAACTCATTTTCACCCGGTCAAAACAAAGAAAACCAAGCAAAGAAAAAAATCACAAGTCCAAAAGCAAATGCATTACGAGGAGATGAAGCTCCATACTGAAGTTCACAAAAGATAAACCATGAGTTCTACACCAAGAAAATCAAGTCTTTATACAAATACACCCGGCATCCCAGGGATCAAGCTCAAGCAGCAGGATCGGTGGCCTTTGCCGGCTCTGGAACAAGGTCGGTGGTACCCGCCGGCTCCATGTTAGTGGCAGCAGTCTTCGATGGCTCGGCGACCTTCGCCGTTTCCTGGCTGGCCTCAGCGGTCTTCGTCGGCTCCAAGCTCCGCTCGGCCGCACCCGCAAACTCCCGAGCCTGCGCAGCGACCTTCTCCTTCTTCACCTCCTTCACCAAGGCGCAGATGTCGGTGAAGTCGACCATCTCCATGATCCGGCTGGCCACCCGCGCAACGTCAGGCGCCTTGCGCAACTCCTTGAAGTCGGTGCCTTCCCGCCATCCGTGAGTAAGTAGCACGATGTTGACCTCTTTGTACCAGGAGAGCAGCAGCGTCAGCGTCGTCTCCACACCTCCCCGAGCAGCGCTGTCAGGCTCTGATACGTCTCAAACGTATCTATAATTTTTTATGTTCCATGCATGTTTTATATCAATTGCCACATGTTTTATATGCACTTTATATCATATTATGACATTTATTGGACTAACCTATTAACAAGATGCCACAGTGCCAGTTTCTGTTTATTATGTCTGTGCATTGCAGAAAAGGTCCAAACATGGAAGTGCTCAGAAAAATCTGAAAAAATTACAGAAATTCTAAAACGCCAGAGACTCCGGGAGTCAGAAGGACAAGTCTGGGGGAGGCCCACAGCCTCCACACCATGCCTCGGCGCGTTTGGGCCTTGGCCGCCCCCAGGGGTGGTGTCGCCACCTCCTGCACACCGTCTCGCGACGCCCTTTGGACTATATATTGCCCCTGACCTAAAACTCACAAAAGGATCGACGATTTCCCCAGAAAAGTTCCAGAGCTCCGCCGCCACCAAAAATCCTAATTCGGGGGACATAAGTCTCTGTTTCGGCACCTTGCCGGGACGGGGAATTGCCCCCGGAGCCATCTCCATCGACGCCACCGCCTCCATCATCGCCGTTGCTGACTCCCATGATGAGGAGGGAGTAGTTCTTCATCGGGGCTGAGGGCTCTACCGGTAGCTATGTGGTTTATCTCTCTCTCCCATGGTGTGATCTTTATGTGATCATGAGCTTTGTAATCTAGTTGAATCAATAGATGTTACTCTTCATTATCTTATATGCTACTTGAGTGGTTTTATTAATGTAAACTCCGGAGTCACCTTTGTCCCACGGTGCGAAGTTGATAGTGTGCGCATCGTGTGTGGCTCTTAGGCTAAAGATTACAGGAATACTTATCATGAGTTATTATTTGCGTTGGATGTCTCTATGAAATTACGGTGTTTGTCTAGTACTATTTAGGGTGCTCAAGTTGACAGTGTGGGGTTCCCTAGATGTGGAATGTGACTTTAAGGTGTGCTGTTATAGCCCTGCGCAGTGGATTGGTGTTTGTTATCCAACGAGAGAATAACTCAGAGTAGCATAGTGAAGAAGAAATATCTATGTATTCAATTATATTATTATTGTTGAGAGTGTCCACTAGTGAAAGTATGATCCCTAGGCCTTGTTTCTAAGCATTGAAACACCGTTTACAACCAGTTCTGCTACATGTTTGCTTGCTGCCATTTTTATTTCAGATTGCAATTTCCACTTATAATCATCCATATTACTTGTATTTTAATATCTCTTCGCCGAACTAGTGCACCTATACACCTGACAAGTGTATTGGGTGTGTTGGGGACACAAGAGACTTCTTGTATCTTAATTGCAGGGTTGCTTGAGAGGGATATCTTTGACCTCTACCTCCCTGAGTTCGATAAACCTTGGGTGATTCACTTAAGGGAAACTTGCTGCTGTTCTACAAACCTCTGCACTTGGAGGCCCAACACTGTCTACAATAATAGAAGCGTGCGTAGACATCAAACTATTTTCTGGCGCCGTTGCCGGGAGTAAGGTAAAAGGTACTCACATCCTCCAGCTACTTAGCTATTTTCTAGCACTGTTGCTCAC
>CAMZMU010000058.1:40963477-41082491 GCA_947311845.1 Poa pratensis
ATAAATAAAAACACACAGACGCTCCAAGTAAAGCGCATAAGATGTGAAAGAATTAAAATATAGTTTCACTAGAGATGACCTGATAAGTTTGTTGATGAAGAAGGGGATGCCTTGGGCATCCCCAAGCTTAGACGCTTGAGTCTCTCTGAATATGGTTGGGATGAACCACGGGGGCATCCCCAAGCTTAGGCTTTTCACTCTTCTTGATCACATAATATCACCCTTCTCGCTTGATCCTTGAAAACTTCCTTCACACCAAACTCAAGACAGTTCTCATTAGAGGGTTAGTGCATAATCAAAAATTCTCATATTCTGTAATGATACAATCAATCCCAAAGCTTCTGGACATTAGCTACAGCCACCAATGCTTTGTGGAGCAAAGAAATCCACACAAACACAGTAAAAGAGCGAATGCAAAACAAAAGGCAGAATCTGTCAAAAACAGAACAGTCTGGAATGACGAATTTTTTCGAGGCACTTAAGTTGCTCAGATGGATCTGGCCTAAAATAATGAAAGTTGCGTACATATCTCAGGAATATGCGTGATTTTTCTCAGAATTTTTTGAATTTTCTACAGGGAGATAAGCTCAAATCCGTGACAGCTAAAAATCTGTCACTGCGCAGAAATCCAAATCTTGCATCAACTTTCAATATAGAACTTTACTTGGCACAACATTGCGATAAAATAAAGATACAAAGGAGTTGCTACAGAAGTAACAAAACTCCTTGACTCAAAGAAAACAAAAATAACAGCAAATAAAAACGATGGGTTGTCTCCCATAAGCGCTTTTCTTTAACGCCTTTCAGCTAGGCGCAGAAAGTGAAAATCAAGTGTTGTCAAGAGAAGAAGCATCAACATCATAACTTGCTCTAACAATAGAGTCAAAAGGTAACTTCATTCTCTTCCTAGGGAAGTGTTCCATACCTTTCTTGAGAGGAAATTGGTACCTTATATTACCTTCTTTCATATCAATGATGGCACCAACAGTTCGAAGAAAAGGTCTTCCCAAAACAATAGGACAAGATGCATTGCATTCAATATCCATAACAATAAAATCAACGGGGACAAGGTTATTTTTACTGTAATAAAAACATCATTAACTCGCCCCAAAGGTTTCTTCATAGCATTATCAGCGAGAAAAACATCCAAATAACAATGTTCCAAAGGTGGCAAATCAAGAATATCATAAAGCTTCTTGGGCAAAACGAAACACTTGCACCAAGATCACACAAGGCATTGCAATAAAAATCATTCACCTTTACCTTAATGATGGGTTCCCAACCATCTTCTAATTTCCTAGGAATAGAAGCTTTAAGTTTCAACTTCTCCTCCCTAGCTTGCAAAAGAGCATTTGTAATATGCTTTGTAAAAGCCAAATTAATAGTGCTAGCATTGGGACTTCTAGCTAATTTTTGCAAGAACATAATAACTTCAGAGATGTTACAATCATCAAAATCAAAATCATTATTGTCAATGGTGGTGGAACCATTGTCTCCAATAGTTTGAAAAATTTCAGCACTTTTATCAGAAAAAGTTTCAGCAGTTTTAGGCAATTTCAAACGCTTTGCAGAAGTAGTAGAGACATTACCAACACCAATAACATTACCATCAATAGTAGGAGGCTTACTAGCATGTGAAACATTAGCATTACTAGTGGTGGTGATAGTACAAACTCTAACTATACTATTCTCTTTTTCAAGTTCTTCCTCTTTTTCCCACCTAGCATGCAATTCAGCCAACATCCTAATATTATTATCAATTCGAACTTGGATGGCATTTGCTGTAGCAAATGACTTATATCTTTAACTTCATTAGGCATAACTTTCAGTTTTAGAATTTCAACATCATGAGCAAGACTATCAACTTTAGAGACAAGACATCAATTTTTTCAAACTTTTCCTCAACAGTTTTATTGAAAGCTTTTTGTGTGCTAATAAATTCTTTAAGCATAGCTTCAAGATCAGAGGACACACTTCTATTGTTGCTGTAGGAATTACCATAAGAATTGCCATAACCATTTGAAGGATAAGGCTTATAATTGTTGCTACCAAAATTATTCCTATAAGCATTGTTGTTGAAGTTGTTGTTTTTAATGAAGTTTACATCAACATGCTCTTCTTGAGCAACCAATGAAGCTAAAGGAATTATTAGGATCAACATGAGATCTACCATTCACAAGCATAGACATAATAGCATCAATCTTATCACTCAAAGAGGAGGTTTCTTCAACAGAATTTACCTTCTTACCTTGAGGAGCTCTTTCGGTGTGCCATTCGGAATAGTTGATCATCATATCATCAAGTAGCTTTGTTGCTGCACCTAAAGTGATGGACATAAAGGTTCCTCCAGAGGCTGAATCCAATAAGTTCCTTGAGGAAAAATTTAATCCTGCATAAAAGGTTTGGATGATCATCCAAGTAGTCAGTCCATGAGTGGGACAATTCTTCACCAAAGATTTCATTCTTTCCCAAGCTTGAGCAACATGTTCATTATCAAGTTGTTTAAAATTCATAATGCTACTTCTCAAGGATATAATCTTAGCAGGAGGATAATATTTCCCTATGAAAGCATCTTTGCATTTTGTCCAAGAATTAATACTATTTCTAGGCAAAGAAAGCAACCATTCTTTAGCTCTTCCTCTCAAGGAGAAAGGAAAAAGTTTCAGTTTTATAATATCCCCATCCATATCCTTATACTTTTGCATTTCACAAAGTTCAACAAAGTTATTAAGATGGGCAGCAGCATCATCAGTACTAACACCAGAAAATTGCTCTTTCATAACAAGATTTAATAGAGCAGGTTTAATTTCATAAAATTCTGCTGTAGAAGCAGGTGGAGCAATAGGAGTGCATATGAAATCATTGTTGTTTGTGCTAGTGAAGTCACACAACTTAGTGTTCTCAGGAGTACTCATTTTGAAAAACAAAATAAACTGAATTAAACAAGTAACTAATTTTTTTGTGTTTTTGATAAAGAGAGCAAACAAGACTAAATAAAAATAAACTAAGCAAGACAAATAACAAAGTAAAGAGATTGGGTGTGAGAGACTCCCCTTGCAGAAGCAATTCGGTTTTCCCCGGCAACGGCGCCAGAAAACGTGTTGGTGGCTCTAGGGAAATAGTGCCAGAAACAATGCTTGTACGTCACACGTCAGTTGGGAACCCCAAGAGGAAGGTATGATGAGTGCAGCAGTAAGTTTTCCCTCAGTATGAAACCAAGGTTTAATCGACCAGTAGGAAAACGAGGTTTGCTTCGAAGGTGTTGGTGAGGAGTGTAGTGCGGCGCAACACCAGGGATTCCGGTGCCAACGTGGAACCTGCACAACACAATCAAATTACTTTGCCCCAACTTAACAGTGAGGTGTCAATCTCACCGCTTGCTGAAAACAAAGGGTTAAACGTATCGAATGGAAAATGATGTTTGTTTGCATAAAACAGTAGAGAACAATGATTGCAGTAGATTGTATTTCAGATGTAAAAGAATGGACGGGGTCCACAGTTCACTAGTGGTGTCTCTTCAATAAGATAACTAACATGCTGGGTAAACAAATTACAGCTGGGCAATTGATAATTGATAAGTGCATATAACATGCATGTGTGAGCAGTGGTGTCTACTATGAGATTCATTTGGGCATTACGACAAAGTACATAGACCGCTATCCAGCATGCATCTATGCCTAAATAGTCCACTTTCCGGTTAACATCCGTACCCTTCCAGTATTAAGTTGCAAGCAACAGACAATTGCATTAAGTAATGTGCGTAATGTAAACAATACATTCATCCTTGAATAAAGCATTGTTGTTTTACCCCTAGTGGCAACAACACATCTACAACCTTAGAACTTGCTGTCACTATCCAGGTTAAATAGAGGTTGAACCCAACTATCATGCATAAATACCCCCTCTTGGAGTTACAAGCATTCACGTGGCCAAGGCTTCAACAAGTAACGGAGAGCATGCAAGATCACAAATGACATAGACATGATAATATAATATTCAGCTCCACATAGGTATCAATATAAGTCAGATCCCAGCAAACACAACATGTAGCATTACAATAAGATGATCTTGATCATGATAGGCAGCTCACAAGATCTAAACATGATGGCACAAGTGGAGAAGACAACCATCTAGCTACTGCTATGGACCCATAGTCCAAGGATGAACTACTCACGCATCACTCCGGAGGCGGGCATGGCGATGTAGAGCCCTCCGGTGATGATTCCCCTCTCCGGCAGGGTGCCGGGAAGAGCTTCAGAAACCCCCCGAGTTAGGGTTGACGACGACGGCGGCAGCGAATATGTTCTGGATGAATGGCTCGGTGTTTTAGGGTTTTCGCGTCTCGGGGAATAAATAGGCGAAGGGGCGATGTCGGCGGACCCCCGAGGGCCCAAACCACCTGCAGGCGCGCCTAGGTGTGGTTTGGCCACCTCGTGGCGAGTCTTCGTCTCTCCTTCGGACTCCGTGTACGTGCTGGAAAAATAGGGACCTGGCCTTTTGTTTCGTGCAATTCCGAGAATATTTCCAGAAGTAACTTTCTGAAACCAAAAACAGCAGAAAACAGGGAACTGGCACTGTGGCATCTTGTTAATAGGTTAGTCCCAGAAAATGCATAAAAGTGATATGAAGTGTATATAAAAATGTAGCAAATGGTATAATATAAGCATGGAACAGCAGAAATTATGGATACTATGGAGACGTATCAGCCACCGCTTCCATCATCGCCGTTGCTGACTCCCATGATGAGGAGGGAGTAGTTCTTCATCGGGGCTGAGGGCTCTACCGGTAGCTATGTGGTTTATCTCTCTCTCCCATGGTGTGATCTTTATGTGATCATTAGCTTTGTAATCTAGTTGAATCCATAGATGTTACTCTTCATTATCTTATATGCTACTTGAGTGGTTTTATTAATGTAAACTCCGGAGTCACCTTTGTCCACTGTGCGAAGTTGACAGTGTGCGCATCGTGTGTGGCTCTTAGGCTAAAGATTACAGGAATATTTATCATGAGTTATTATTTGTGTTGGATGTCTCTATGAAATTGCGGTGTTTGTCTAGTACTATTTAGGGCGCTCAAGTTGACAGTGTGGGGTTCCCTAGATGTGGAATGTGACTTTAAGGTGTGCTGTTATAGCCCTACGCAGTGGATTGGTGTTCCTTATCCAACGAGAGAATAACTCAGAGTAGCATAGTGAAGAGAAAATATCTATGTATTCAATTATATTATTATTGTTGAGAGTGTCCACTAGTGAAAGTATGATCCCTAGGCCTTGTTTCTAAGCATTGAAACACCGTTTACAACCAGTTCTGCTACATGTTTGCTTGCTGCCATTTTTATTTCAGATTGCAATTACCACTTATAATCATCCATATTACTTGTATTTTAATATCTCTTCGCCGAACTAGTGCACCTATACACCTGACAAGTGTATTGGGTGTGTTGGGGACACAAAAGACTTCTTGTATCTTAATTGCAGGGTTGCTTGAGAGGGATATCTTTGACCTCTACCTCCTTGAGTTCGATAAACCTTGGGTGATTCACTTAAGGGAAACTTGCTGCTGTTCTAGAAACCTCTGCACTTGGAGGCCCAACACTGTCTACAAGAATAGAAGCGTGCGTAGACATCAGGCTCTGCATTTGGCCATAATGCGCCGCAGACGGTGGCCCCGGCTTGGAGGAAAGCCTCGGTGAGCTTACCCAGCGCGGCGACCTTCTCCGCCGTCGACCCATCAGGCGCGGTCTCGCCGATATCCGTGTAAAATTCTAGAGTCAAAGAAAAGAAGTTAAGACAGAGGAACAAGATGCCCGAGTAACGGAAAAAATGGGAAGTCAGGAACTTATGGACGACGGCCTGGTCGAGTTGGGCCAGCTTGGCCTCTAGCTTCTTTCGCTGCTTCTTCTCCCGGTCGACGTCCCTCTGCAGGCCGTCATGGACCTGCTCCCTTTGGGCGAGCAGATCCGTGATCTCGCCTTTCTCCTTCTTCACCTCGTCCAGCTGCTGCTCCAAGTTCTCCTTCCACCCGACGAGCTTGTTGTACTCCACTCGGAGTTGGACTTCCGCAGCTTCTCGACCTTGGCCTTCAGCTGATTAGCATGTTCTGCGCGGAGGCGGAGATCCCACGTCACGTCCTCAAACTCCTTCGCCTTGGCGTCGAGCTTCTCCGCCATCAGAGCTGCAGGGAGAGAGTTTTTACTCTTGGCCTCATCCATGACCAATTCCCTGCCGGCGCAGAAGGCGCCAGTAAGCGACGGGAGCACGATGAAGATAAGAAGTTATAAGACAATAACACTTACTTTGGGCGTTGCCGAGTTGCTGCTTCAGAAGCCGCACCTCTTCCTCCAGCCGCTGGGTCCGGGCTCCGCGCTAAAAAGAAAAATAAGTTAGCAAAAGGCCTACGCGACTACCGGTTACCCGACAACCGGCTCTATGCGCTGAACACGTTTACTCGACACGTACCTCTACCGACTCCGGAGAAGACGGACACCCGCCGACCCGACCTCGAAGGCCTTCTCCATCCTGGCGAGAACCGCCATGGGCTCGGTCGGCTGAAGATCCAGCATCAGCGTCG
The DNA here is from genome assembly GCA_947311845.1 of Poa pratensis. NCBI lineage: Eukaryota > Viridiplantae > Streptophyta > Magnoliopsida > Poales > Poaceae > Poa > Poa pratensis. The sequence continues at coordinate 40,970,047 of CAMZMU010000058.1, forward strand.
CGGCCGGAGCCAGGGTTTTGCCCAAGGGCGAGGCCTGAGCCCCGCTCCAGCCGCGGCTCTCCCACTTGCTCCACCATCACCGCCGTCACCGGCGTCTGCTCAACGGTTTTGGCGTCAGCCCCGACCGTCGCATCGCCGGCACACTCAACGCCGTCATCCGCCTGCTGTGTGATCTCCACCGCGCCGACCTTCGTCACGGCGGCGCCATCCACCACTATCGTCCATCGCCGAGGGACCCGTCCGTGCTACCGTCTCTCGGAGCCCCGTCGCCGGCTCCCTGGTCGACGCGAACAAACGCCTCGGGCGGGGGAGTTGGAGTCCGAACCAGCGGCAACTGCACCTCAAGGTCAACGCCGTGACTCGGCATCGGGTAGCCAAGGTCAGCGCCGCTAGCCCCGGCAATCGACACTGCCGCCCTACGGGGAAGAAAAAAAAGAAGGAATGAAGAAAAGAGGACAAGCAACAAATCGACAAGAAAGATAAAGACTGGAACTTACCCGGGCACCTTGGGACGAAGCGGCTCCCGTTTATTCGCCTTGAGGAAGGCCACCTTCGGCTTCTTCACAGCTGGAGCCTCCTCTGTCGGGCGCGACGTCGCCTCGGTGTCCCGCTGCCGCTTCGCCGTCTGACCGGAAGACGGAGGAGGAATCTCTACACAATCGTCGTCGTCTCCAGCGGAGACGCGGTCAACCTCAGTACTCCAGTCATCCGACCACTCGCGCATGTCCGGTTTGACGAAGAACTTACCCGAATCCGCCGTCGCGGCGCCGACTGACTCGACTGCGCCTCCTCCTGGTTGCCCGGGACGGCGTCGCTGTATTCTTGCGGGTTTCCCGCCAAGCCGTCATCACCACCTCCTTCCGAGTTGGCGACAGCCGGGTCCTGGTTGTTGCCCGCGCCTTCAGCAGGTTCGGGCAAGTCAGCAGCGAGTTGCGGGCCTTCGGGCCCGTCTTTTATTCCTGGTAGTCGAATCGCTGCAAACCGCAGGTCGGTCAACCGGATGCCGGACGAAGACTTAACAGGAAACAGAAAAGATAGCCTCACCAGTGGGGGTTTGTCTGCGCGGCAGTACGGCGCGTGGCCATAGTTCCAGCCCTCCACTGCGGACAAGTTGGAGATGGTGAACAACCAACCGTCCAAAACCTTGCGGGCAAGATTGTACGGGAAGCCCTCGTCGGGTCCCGGTTCCCACTGACGAAGCACATCCTGTGAGCGCGCTCCTGCTGCGGCACCAAGCGCTGCGACATCCAGGCCAGCGCTAGGTCCCGGCTAGTCAGCCCTTCGCGAACTAGCCCCGTGACCCGCGTCCAGAACTTGGCGCGTTCCGGGTGGCAGGCTGGCCGCGGCGCGCCCCAGTTGGTCCGTGGCGGGATGGAGTTCCGGAACGGCGCCAGCTTGATGACGTCCGTCTTCGTCACGTTCTTCACGTAGAACCAGCTGAACTGCCAATTCCACGCAGACTCGAGCGTGGCGAGCTCGGGAAGGTCGCTCTTCCGGCGCACGATCGACGCCGAGCCGCACTCGGCCAAGTCCCGCCGCTCTGCTCCGTCTGCGCCTTGAGGGAGAAGAAATCATGGAAGAGCTCGACGGAGGGCCACACTCCGAAGTACGCCTCGCAAAGCGAGACGAAGTAGGAGAGCATCATAACGGAGTTGGCCCCCAGATGGTGCATCTGGAGGTCGTAGAACTGCAGAAAAGAGCGGAGGAACGGGCTTGCCGGAAGCCCAAACCCCCGCTCGATATGGTGGGTGAAGCACACCCGCTCGCCGACTTTCGGGTGCGGCATCGTCTCCTTCGGGTCTGGGAGGCGCCAAGTAAGCTCCTTCTCCGATGGCAGCAAGCCCATGGTCCGGAAGCGGCGCAAGTTCGACTCCTTCACCGTCGACGGACCCCACGTGCCCCTCTCCATCATCTCCGACAGCTTCTCCTAGCGGCGGCCGGCAAGGACTGCCTGTGCCATATGCTGGATTCGCGGTGGGAGGTTGATGCATGTAAAATGCATACATGAACTTTACATTTTATTACATGTTATTCCATGTTATTTGCATCATATAAGGGTTATATTCATGATTTATATTAAGTTTTGGGGATAATTAACAACTTCCCCATTTTTCTGGAATTAACCCTGCGCTGTCAGAAAACCCCTTTTTCTATATTTTGATGTTTCAGGGACCCAAACGACGTCCAAATGACCTGAAACTTTACGGGGATCATTTTTTTGGAAGGAACGAAACGTAGGCGCGAAGGAATCGAAGAAACGGAGACCAGAAGGTCAAAAGGGGTGGGCCCACGCGGCCAGATTCCTTGGCGCGTGGGGTCCCCCATCCTGGCCCTCGGGCCTCCGCTGCCGTCGATCTTTCTTCCCGAAGCTTCGTCTTGACCTAAAAATGACTATATATAGACCCCAGGGTTTTCGCGAAAGGGAGCGCCGCAGAAACACAGAAACCACGATACAGAGATCTGGAGCTGAAGATTGGAGGGGGAAAACTCCGGCGGGGCGCTGCCGGTGTGGTCTCCTTCCCCTCCAACAACATCTCGACCGACACCATGATGAAGAGGGAGTAGTTCACCCCTGGACTATGGGTTTGTGGAAGTAACTTATGTATCTTTCCTCTCTATGAGCTTCACTAATTAGTACCGTATGAGCTGCTGAATATGATTACGGTCATCTATGTAATTCCTTTGTGGTGTATCTTTATTATGAGTTAATACATGTTTGAGATTGCAATGGTTTTGTTTCAGTTATGAAAGTAGATGCATATTATGTACCCCGTTCTTATTTACTTGTCATGATCAAGCATGTTTATGAGAGCGTGTGAGGGGGAACGTGAGCATTAGTTGGAGTAACGGGGGGTGGCTAGTGCAGTGAACGTGACAGATAGTTCTGCGATCCACTTGGGTTTTCTACCTTACTTTGTTGCCTCACTAGGGATAAACAAAAATACCATGCTACCGGAGAGTGGATGTGACCTTGGCCACTATCTCCATGACTAGATCTAGCATGTTCTTATTTTAACTTCATGTCATTGAACTTATTGCTATGCTCTGATTTATCTTAATTACTAAGGTGTTATGATTTAGTTCGCATCTTGGTGGAGCATAAGAGAGAGAACAACTTACACTTGAGATCTCTATGTTAGGACGTGATGCCCATATTATTAATAACTTGTTAAACCATGTCTTGCCATCTTACATGTTAATTTTAGTGTTCCATTGTCTACCACGTTATCAAGAGAGAGTGCATTTGTGAAACCATGAACCCCGGTCCATTTTTAATCATAAGAAACACCTTTCCAACACTTTTATCACCACTTTTGTTTGCTGCCATTATTAAATCCGAAAATACAAAAACACTTTTACATCTTGCATTCATCATAAAAAACCCAAAAATATCATTTATCATTACTACCATCATCCTTGCATATTTATTTACCATCATTGCATATTTACTTATTGTTTGCATTGCATATTATTTTATTATCATTCTCACACCTTGTGCTTGACAACCACTTGGTGAGGTTGAGGGCACAAAACAATTTATTTTGTTGCAGGTTCTCCAGAGAAGGATAAGGAGATAATACCTGAAATACTGGTTCCCCGAGAGTTCGATATTAAACCCTCGAGTCACCCCTCGTGGGGAAAACTGTCTTCCACTACTACATACACTCTGCACTTGGAGTCTCAACCTAACCCATTTACTTTTCACGCAGGTACCACGCGAAGGGGCTAGCAACTGTTTTCTGACGCCATTGTGGGGGAACTACGTGAAGGGCCATCAGAGGTGGTGAGCGCGAGGAAGAAGAAGAGGAAAAACGAAAAGGCAAAAGTGCGAGTAACTCTCCTCTCCCCAGCGGCAGTGAATATTTAAGGGGGGAGGAGGAAACGACAACTCCCCACGATCGCGCCACGAGTCCCGTAACCGAAGCCCACGATCGCCACGCGCGCGGTAACTGTAGGCCACGATCTCCACTTAACGGTCGGTTGGCACAAAAGATCTGGCGCACGGGCGGTTGCCACAGAAGATCCCACACGGAAACCGAAGAGACGCCCTGCGCACTGAGCAGCGCATCGTGGCTTGCGTCATCCTTGACGTCAGCCGCGGAGCGTTCGAGACGGACGGGAACCCGGAGCCGGCACCGGACGCCGACTCCGGCGTTCAAAATTCTTCACCACGACCTCGTCATCTACAACAACAAAAACTTAGGAGCTCCCGCAGACTTCTAGCCGTGCCGACGTCGAAGCCTCCCTGAGCTTGGGGGCTACTGTCAGGGGAATAATCCCCGGGTGGCCGAACTGCCGGTTAGGCGCTGAAGGCGGCGACCCGGAGTCGAGTCCCCGCTAAGCCCCGCAGCCGGCACCTTGGATCCCTCTTCGACAAGACAGAGACAAGAAGACAGGGCGGCATGGGCAGGAGTACCTGCCGGGTTTCCTGGAGTCAACTACGTGACGACACCCACAGTGCACAATCTACAGTGGACAACCGTCAATGCCGACAAGACGTGGAGTTGACACGCCATACCGCTGACCGGCGTGGCTGACGTCTCCCACAGTACGTAACACTGTGGGTGACCGTTGGTTCGGGCCCCGCCCGCTACTCGGCAAGCCGGCTACCCGGCACACGAACTTGTAACCGGTCCCCAGTCCTATATAAGGAAGGCCGATCACCCCATGGAAGAGGTTGGATTCATTCTACTCGCCTCACTTTACTCATCGTCCGCCTGAGCTCTAAGAGCATCGCATACAGCTCGAGGAGCACCGTTGTAGACCTGGTGATTATCATATACAGATCAATGCAGGAAGTAGGGGTGTTACCTCCTCACGAGGGCCCCGAACCTGAGTACGTCTCGGTGTCTACCGTGCTCGTGCTCAATCCTGAGCGTGCGCCGTCGTTCGTCACTTGGCCTCACTCACTCTTAGCCATCCCCTATGGCACTGCTGTGTATTATACCACGACATGAAGCGTTTGTGGTCTTCTTAAGAGGGTGAGATTGATATTTACACGTTCGACTGAGAGAAAGGAACCGGGTCAGGTTTTGTTTGTCGCAGCATAACCGAAAAATTATACATGCACCATGAGTGTGTTCACAAATTAACTTATAATCAACTTGCATCTCTATATATCTTTTTATTGGACGCCGTGGCAATGGACGAGATAACCAGCCAGTCAGCAACAATGGCTGAAATGGCCAACAACACTTGGAAAAACTGAGTTAAAATCAGATGGAACCACCACGAATCTCAAAGCAGTTCACACTTCCGGAGTCCAGACGTCGAGGCTGCTGAGTGCTGACCTCCGAACCTGAACGAGCGGAAAATACTTCTAGTCGTCCCTTCCCTCGACCTCACGCAGATCTGGCCACTCCCATCCGCCCAGTCTCCTAAACCCCTCTCCTCTCCCCCTCCCATCTCCCGGCCGGCGCCGCCCGCCACCTCAGCCATGGCCTGGACGCCCCCGCCCCTGGCCGTCCTCCTTCTCCTCATCGCCGCGGTCGTCGCGCCCTTCTCCTCCGCCGTCCGCCCGGTCTCCGACGCGCACAGATCCGCTGCCGCCGAGCTCTTCGCCGCTTCCACCGACGGATCCCTCGGCGAGTAAGTTCCCTGAACACTCGCCAGCGTAGCCGTCTCTCCTGATCTCCAGCGTTCGTTCCCTGAGCACGCAATTACGAAACTGGTCTGGTCCAGATCGATCCTCATCTCGCCGCCTGCTTGAAATCTCAGACCCGCTCATGTTCTAAGCGCTGGTTTTGTATGTGCGCGCTGTGCAGTTTGGAGACGACGTACGAGGCGGTCAGCACGTTCAAGACACTCGGGGTGCAGAAGGACACGAGCCTCGCCGGTAAGGCGTGCAAGCTCGCCGCCGACACGCTGTCTTCCTCGTCCTCATCCGCGAAGGATCTGTTCCACGCGGCCCGGATCGGCGGCGTCCTCGGTGCAGCATTGATGCCGGCGTTTACGACGTGGGTTTTGGCTCTGTGGATCTTGCTGTCCGTTGCTACCGGGATGCGCTTGTTTGATGGTATTCTGAGATTCGTTATTCGTGGCAGGACGTCGCGTCGAGGCTTAAGGCAGTGATCAAGGACACCAACTCCCTGCTGGAATTCTACTATTCCGTGGGAGGGCTGCTTAGCCTCAAGGTTAAACCCTCTGTTCCACTCTCCTGTTGATGTTTGTTTTGTTCAGCACTAGACCAGTGATAGGTGGTTGTGTGAATTTAATGTGGCGGTTGACAAAGTCGTGTTGTTTTTGCAGGAACAAGGCCACAGCGTTGTTTTGTCTGATGCCGATAGCACATTTCATGCAATTAAGGTGACTGCAGCACAATATGCTATGCGATTGTTTCCTTTTGTATTTTTTGCAATCTTCTCCGGTTCAAAATATAGATCTTTGTATGTGTAGGCACTTAGCCAAAGCGATGGTAGATGGCGTTATGACACCAACAGTGCTGAATCTAGCACATTCGCTGCTGGTAACATTTTTTGCGTTTTTGGGCTGCTACACAGTTGACCTTAAATAAATTTTATGTTGAACTGCACTTGCATTTGGGATGAACTGGTTGCTACTTGTTATGACTAGATGTCTAGCTCGGGACATTCTTATTAGGTGGTCACATAGTTTGAACTTATATTCAGTTTAGTTGTGCATGTCTTTGTGAAGCTTGTTTCTCTCCACCTCGATGTTTTTTATTGCAAATCAAAGGCATAGCTTCAGGCACTAATGTTTAGGAAAAATGTACTGCAACAGGTATCGCACTAGAAGCATTAGCAGGAGTTGTTTCACTGTCCAATGCTGAGGTTGATCCATCCATGGTGTGTATATGCTCTTTGCTTGTACTTGATTAACTTTCTGTGTGATATGTTCCTTGGATGTAATTGATAAAGAAGTACGGACAACTATATATAGCATCTGCTATGTCACAAAGGCTTCTATTGCGGAAAGGCCACAACTGAAAGCAATTGAAAACCTTATACATGAGCCTGTTATCTTCCTCTATATAAGCAATAAGGATGTATGTGTAGTGTAACATATACATTTAAACACTATGTTATGAAGTCTTGAAAATAGGAAGGGCTTGACTTCGGTGCAAATAAGACATATATAACAAGTCATTTATCTCTCTGCTTATAGCATTCTAAATTATGCACCACAACCCCTATCCATCTGATTTACAAATGCATATTATTTGAAGTTTGTTATTATTGTGGATCTTAATTTTTAGTATTATGCTATCAGATCGGAGTCGTTAAAAATGACATCGTGAAGCTATTTGGCACAATCAAGAGCTATGGTATGTTCTCTAGCCTTTGTTCTTGCAGTAGGTGAACATTTGATCAATTGGCTTTAAGAGAAGACGCTGGTAGACCAGAGATATTTAATACTCCTTGCGTTCACTTTTATAAGGCATTCTAACTTTTTTCGAAAATATATCTAGACATATTTAGTGTGTAGGTTCACTCATTCTGATCCGTATCTAGTCCATATTGAAATATCTAGAATGCCTTATAAAAGTGAACGGAGGGAGTACTATCAACTTAAGTTTGGCCAGAGTTCTCCACAAGGTGCTTGGTTGACATCTCATAGGAACTTAGTTACCAAATTGCTAAACCTATGGCATATACTGAATTGTAGGTTTAGATAACTGTACTCAGTGGCGAAGCCAGTGGCAAAAAGTGTGGAGTCAAACATCTTAAGTACTAAATGGGTTTTGCAGCAAATTTCTGACCCCACAGCTTACATGCAGCTCCGCCACTGGCTATAGTATGACAGTCATTTTTTCTCTCCAGACAGTGCTGAAGCTATTTACCTGTGGTACTTTGACAATGTTGAGGAAATCCTTTATCGATTACTGCTAGGTCAGCTGGTGATTAGGGATTAATAGGCGAATTGGCCAATTAATCCAGTTAGTCCGTGAATCGGTCACCCACTGAGTAGCGATTAAACGGCTAAACCACTTAGGCTCAGTTCTTTTGTCAGCTTAAAAATTAAGCGCCCCCTCCCTAGCTTTTACAATAAGCCGCACAGCTTATTACTCGACTTCTAATATAGTTATGGCATGACTAATTTAGAAGCCGCAAGTAGTAAACTGGGCGGCTTATGGTTAAAGATGTGGAGGGGGCAGCTTTTTTTAAGCTGGCAAAAGAACAGGGCCTTAATCACCCAATTTTTTGAACACTTAACTTTGATGCTTCTCCATTACGAAACAACCACTTCCAAGTGAAAATATTCCTACTGCTGATAGTTGCTTATGGTATGTGTTTCCTCAGATGATGGAACTTTTTACTTCGATGAGAAGAATATTGATGCTTCCGAATACAAGGGCCCTATAACAACTTCTGCTTCAGTAGTACGGGGTTTCACCTCATTCGCAAATGTTGTTTCTGGGAAATTGAATGTGAGTTTTTTCATTTCAGTTTGGTGCCTTTTCATTGAATTTATGTTAAGCACCTTTCATAACCAACAACACTCAACCTACAGATCCCTAGTGAGAAAATACTAGGCTTGGCCAAGTTCTTTCTTGGCATAGGGATCCCAGGTAGTGCAAAGGATTGCTTCAATCAGATCGAATCTCTGTCACTCCTGGAGAACAATAGGCAAGTTCCCCTTTTTCCTGCCATCCTCAAAGAACTTGCATCCAACACTATTTTGATGCTTATTCATTTCTGCAATTTGCAGGGTCTTTGTTCCTTTGATCCTTTCACTTCCTTCCAAAGTACTTTCGCTGACCTCCAAAGACCAGCTTAAGGTGATCATCACACGCTATTCTCTTTCATTTTGCCTGATATATAATGTTAATCTGGCTTTGGTTCTGCATTTACCTTTTCTGTGTTGTGGTGCAAAATAGTGTTAGATTGCAGTAATGACTGTTAAGGTGATCATCACACGCTATTCTATTTCGTTTTGCCTGATATATAATGTTAATCTGGCTTTGGTTCTGCATTTACCTTTTCTGTGTTGTGGTGCAAAATAGTATTAGATTGCAGTAATGACTGTTACTGCGAGGAACTCCCCATGTCTCTTGCAAGCACTGATATATATGATTTTCAGGTTGAAGTCACTAGTGTTTGGATCTGCTGCACCTCCGCTCAGAGTGAATCTTGTTCAAGTCTTGGGATCTGACTCCAAGGTCATCACCACTGACAGCAAGGTACATAGTTAGATTGGTGTTTACCTCTTAGAACTTCTTTTTCGTTATATTAGTTTATCATTCTTGTCTGTGTTTGGGCTGCCATTCCCTAACATCTTTTTTCTTGTGGTATCAGGAACTTCAGTTTGACCTTGACAACAATGTTCATTACTTGGACATTACTCCGTTGAAAATAGATGTTGGGAAGTACTCACTAGTTTTTGAGGTACCTGTAAACTTTATCAATCTGCTTCTTATATTACGTAATAGTATAATAATTGACATTCTTAATGTTTTTGCCCTTTCTATCTTCAAGATTTCTCTTCAGGATCCAGAGCACGAAACTGTATACACTACTGGAGGGAGAAATGCTGAAACTATTGTTGTCACAGGACTGATCAAAATTGAAAAGGCAGAAATTGAAATTGCTGAGAACGATGCTGGGACTTCGGAGTCTGTCGAAAAGTAAACTCTTCGAGACATTTGATTCAATGCCATTTCAGAATTAATATTTTACCTCAACAGTTTGAAGATAACTTTGTCTTGACACCAACACCTAAGTAATCACGGCCTCCATAATCACGATCGCTTTCAAAGAGCTCATTCTCATCTGAAATTGTACATCGTAACTTTGTAGTATTTAGTTTTCTTCACTTCAACATCTGTTTGATACTTGAGAGCATATCCTGCATTATTGAAATCACTTATCCTTGCCGTGTTGTGATAGTGGATCATATATAATTAAATTATGTGAAAATTGGCATGGGGTTTTCGATTCTAATTTTGTAGCAATACAACTTATTCAGCATGTCTCACTCTCCGCGCGGTTCAATACAGGTTAGATCTACTGAAAGATACTAAAGTTTCTCTCTCGGCGAACCATCTGCAGAAGTTACGTTTATCTTTTCAGCTAGCTACACCCCTTGGGCGTACATTTAAGCCTCACCAGGTTGCATTCAAATCAAGTTTCCTTTTCCAATGTCGCAGTACTTGTTGTTTTCCTGACTTATTTAGCAAATTTATACTCAGGTATTCTTGAAGTTGAAGCATGAAAGTAAAGTTGAACACTTATTTGTGGTGCCAAGTTCTGGGAGGCAATTCAAAATCGTTCTAGTTGAGTATACCTTCTCCAGAGTTTGTTTTACTCAATTTTGTGGTGCCTGTTTATTCTTTTGGCAACGAGTCTGCTAGTTTTTATGCCGTACATTATATTATCCAGAAACCGCATATTCTGCATTTTTTCTGTCAATGAATCTGTTTAAGGCTGTTCGTTATATTATCCAGAAAACGCATATACACTATACACTGATTCAGGTTTTTGTAGAAGGTACTAGTTAGGCCTTGCAACTTGTTTCAGGAGCTCTTAAATTCACAGATTTTTATCGTAGGATTATGGTGGCATGTCCCTTGAATCTCACGGGGTTGAAACCATAAGAATTGACACCAAAGTTTGTTTGATTACATCATAGGAAAACAATAGGAACTCATGAATTTTTAAAGAGGTTAGACTCAATGGAAATTTTTGTTTGGAAATGAGTACAAAGTGGCACAAAAGCTCTTCAATTCACAGGATTTTTATCGCAGGATTATGGTGGCATGTCCCTTGAATCCCACGGGGTTGAAACCATAAGAATTGACACCAAAGTGTGTTTGATTACATCATAGGAAAATAATAGGAACTCATGAATTTTTAAAGAGGTTAGACTCGATGTAATTCGTTTGGAAATGAGTACAAAGTGGCACATAAGAGAGTTCTATGCTTTCTAATCCTACAAATCAACAATCTTTTTAGAAGCGTATGCGTATAGGAACTTTAGGAAGGAACCCTGTTGGCATTTTTATGACAACATGAGGTTTGAAAAAAAGATGACCCAGGTTGCAAAACATACATAATATAATGAAGATAATGGATGCATCTTCTTTTTGTTCATGAATTTGGAGTTCTTGGGCTACCATATAAACAGATGCTTATGCTGTTAATGTAACCAAATGTAGAGATGCAGTGCCTCAAGAGCACTTGACATATCTTAATTTGCATGGTTCTGCTGCCTTCAGCGCTCGAGGGTTCCAGAAGAGTTATAAATTCTATATGTTGTTTTAGTAACAAGATTTCTTATGCGCCTTTTCAATCTATTTTAGGATTTTCTTGGTTTGGTGGAGAAATTTTACTACCTTTCTGGTACATATGACCTCGAACTTTCAGTTGGTGATGCTTCAATGGTATGTTGCCACATTTATAATTCTACGGTCCTGTTTGGTTCAGCCTTGCTGATTTTTCTTGGTCTGCTGCAGGAGAATTCATTCCTACGAGCCCTTGGCCATCTAGAGTTGGACTTGCCGGAGGCCTCAGAAAAGGCCCCACGACCTCCTGCGCCAGCTGTTGACCCATTAGCAAAGTTTGGGCCGCAGAAGGAGATATCACACATATTCCGTTCCCCAGAGAAGAGGCCACCTAAGGAAGTCTCACTAGCATTTACTGGCATCACACTTTTGCCTTTTATTGGGTTCTTGATTGGGGTGAGTCAACGATTCCTACTCTCGTTGTATATCTTCATTTGCTATCACGAAGTTGTTGAGAATATGCTAATGTGCTTCTGGCTTTTACTTGCAGCTAATGCGTCTGGGAGTCAACTTGAAGAACTTCCCGTCCCTGCCAGTACCAGCTGCATTCGCATCACTTTTCCATGCCGGGATCGGAGCAGTTCTGCTGCTCTATGTTCTCTTCTGGGTTAAGGTTAGCATCCTCCTTGCAGTAAAATATAATTGCACTAGCCAAACCTTTGCTCATGTTCATTCTCCCCCTTGGAACAGCTGGATCTTTTCACAACTCTGAAGTATCTCGGATTCCTCGCCGTATTCCTTGTGTTCGTCGGCCATAGGGCCCTATCTTATCTTGCAGCGACGACGACGAAACAAAAGACTGCTTGAGCGGAAGATACCAACAAAAGTTTCTGATTTTCGAGTGGCTGCAGTTGCTTGGATTCTGTCCTGACCATAAGTTTTCTTGAGCAACTTCGAGTTTCTACGGGACAACTGTGTTCCATTTTGTAGCGAGTGCTAAGAATCCTGGACTAGAAAAGTAGTAGGACCTCACTTTCATGTATGGACCTCACTTTCATGTATGATGCACTGATGGTTTACTAAATAGACTTGTTTTTTAATGATAGAATTAATAATATCATATCCTTATAGAAAGGGGTCTTGCGGATAGCTGAAATGTGATGGCTGCATTTTTTTGGACGAGACGCACATGAACTAAAGAATCATATAACGTGGCAAACCTTGCCGCTCTGAGAACCAGGACATGCGTTTTTGACATAACGAAGCAGTTGCATCAGTGAAATCTTGTCGTTATGGAAAAAACCTTTGAATATATAACTGTAGTGATTTTTCTTATACAAAATTGGAGTAAATTTCATCCCATAGAACTGTAGTAATTTTTCTTATACAACAACTAATTACAGGGTATTGATGATCTGAGGTCCAGAATGCATATTATTGATATATAACGTGAGAGTACATACGCCTAGGAGTACAAAACCATTTTCCTATATATATAGTTACATGTTGCATCTGACAATGTGTGACTAAATGAATCGTGTACGGACTAAATTTCCCGAATCCTCCATATACTGCTGTCGCTGGATACCGAATGTATTGATCTTTTTTTGCAGGGAAAGCGTTTTAATATAGTTTGGTTAGTTGGCATCTGTGAATCATTAGAACCCGGAACTTTGCGGCGACCTCAATTATCTGATCAACCGGGCCACGTCAGTTGTAAAGAATACACCACTGACAGACGACTCCTGCCTGACCTGCCGTTCCACTTGGAAAACCCCAGTGTGGACTGAACCACCTTCTGTGATCCAGGGCTACGGGAGAGCATCATTTTGTCGCCGAGCTAATCTTGAATACAAACCATCTTGCTTGATAAGTTCACTATGTGGTCCGTCCTGCACAACCATATATGAGAGTTATCTAAAAAACACATAAGTGCCTGGAAATGTCTGTGTATAATAAGAGTGTAGGTGCAATCTGCCCATTGGCCAATAAGTCAGACTTCACAATACATGTTTGCAGCGATTAAATGACAGGAATCAAAATCTTTACCTCCACAATATGACCATTCTCCATCACAATAATCCTATCAGCTGCTTGTATGGTGGATAACCTATAGAAAAAACAGTGTCAGCTTACTTCTTATTCGTAATAACAGGAAATTTAGTCTAGAAATACATTACCTGTGAGCTATGATGATAACGGTTCTTCCAGCCTTAGAGTCGGTGCTAACTTCTGTGATGACACTCTACAACAAGGCAGGAAAATAATAATTAACAGGCTATTCATAGGCACATGGTAATATTACTCTGTACACTCTACAGCAGGGCAGAAAAACAATAATTAACAGGCTACTCATTTCTTCGCCAAATAGTTTACCTTCACATAATGTTCACTCTCAGCATCAAGTGCACTCGTGGCTTCGTCAAGTACTAAGATGGCCGGATCCCTCAGAAGGGCCCTTGCAATAGCAACACGTTGCTTTTGGCCTCCACTAAGAAGAGCGTCATCAACAGTGGTGTTATAACCTTCGGGAAGAGCCATTATGAAATCGTGAGCATAAGCCTGTTTAGCAGCCCACTCCACTTCTTCCTGGCTAACTTCTCTTGGGCAGCCATACCTAATATTGGCACTAACATCCATTCGGAATAGCTTAGGCTCCTGCATTTACCAAGTATACATGTTAAATAACAATACAACACAGTTGCATATGGTACAATAATTTGTTTTAAGTAGATCTTAACCTGCCCCACAAAACCAATTCTTTCCCTAAACCATCTGGTATCAATCTTGCTGAGAGGGACACCATCTACTAATATCTGCACAAGTCACAAACATAACTTCAGACCAGTAACTGGTTTGCTTTTGAAGTGACTCCATATGGTCATGTTAGCAATAATAGCTCCTGTGGAAGGAGGGACAAAAACAATTGCAAGACGTAGAAATAACTTACTTGCCCATTTGTAGGTTCATATAGCTGAAGTAGAAGGTTAACTATAGTACTCTTGCCACTTCCACTAAGACCAACCTTTAAAGTTTTAAACCATACATGAGCAGTAGGATTATATGTCAAAGGTTGCATTTGCAATACTTGTGAGAATTCAGATCTATGAAAGCATCATTCTGTATGTCTTACAATGGCAACTACTTCACTGGGATTGAGCGTTAGATTCAGTCTATTCAAAATTGGTACCTGCAAATTAAGAGCCACGTAGTAGATTGGTAACACAAATACCCAAACTTACACAATAATCAAAGAAAACGCAAATTGATGAAACCCCTACTACACATGCTTGCTTGTGTTTGCTCATCAAAGATAAACATCCAAAAGGGGTGGTGTTAACATACTGAAGGTCTTGACGGATATGAAAATGCTACATCTTCATACTGAATTCGCCCTTCCAACTTTTGTAACCTGAGGCCTGCAACAATGAAATGCATTAGGCTACTTTAACAATGTACAGTCTCACAATTAAAATATCCAAGAACAAAGACTCTAAACTAGACACCAGCATGCACCCTACAGCCTTGCCTTTAGTGGTAAGGTGCTTGCTAGGCAAGAGATCCATCAAGCGGAAGACTTTTTCGCTTGCTCCAACAGATTGCATCAAGGAGGACCAGTTATCACCAATCCACCAGGTAGACAAAATTAGCCACTCGGCATACAGTGTAAATTTTGTCAGTTGCTCAGCACTTAACTTCCCGGACATAATATATATTCCTCCAATCAAAACTGCAACGACCTACACAAAGCTTATTTGGAAGAATTCTTCATCAGTAGTGCAATGAGCATTGAAAAGTCAATACCCAGAGCCTTATATTTCTGAACAGTAATATCAAATACCTGAGTAGCATGGTATAGATAGTTCAAGCTCAAGCTCCAGCCTCCATAAGCCATTGTCTGTCGAAAGCTTACATCATACAGCTTCTCCAGCCACTTTGCATACCTAGAAAAGTACAACAGGGTTCATGACATGTGCAGAGTGTTAAAAAATATGCTACATAAGAGAGACATGAGATCAGAGTGATAACCTTTTGATCTCTTGCTTTTCCGTCCCATAAACCCGCACTGTCCTAACCAATGTTATCGCTTCTTGAGCAACCTGATTTAGATTAATAATATAAACATGAGGAAAAGCACTGAGATATGAATTTGCCTTGTCAAATAGCTTCCAACTAGAGGACATAAACTAACATTATTGGCACTTGCAGTGAACTCTTGTGCGAATTTAGCTGCCTTTTTCTGATACCTAACAAACAAAGGTATCATGATGATCTTTCACATGGACCAAAGATTCGAAGCAAGAAAATAAGAAAACCTGGAGGAGGTAGCATTTAGCATTTACTTGATATTGCTGCAAGCTAGCAATATAACAGGGGAAAGAGAAAGTAGAGAAAGGGAGACATAAACTACACGAGAAGTGAGAATAATCATTTACCGTCCATGAACCAGCATTATTGTTGACAATGTCCCACAAGTAAGCATAGTGCACAGTCCAAGAGGCCATGATAAGATTAGAAGATAAATCAGTGCACCTATACCCTGAGACAAAGTGACAACATGATAAACGCGCTTTTCAATCTACTGTTCACTATCGTATAGTCAGATACTAAACAACGTTCTCACCTGAAGCAAATTGCGTGAAATCAAATTAAGATCATTGCCAATAACTCGAGACACTTGCTGGCAGTCAGAACCAAGTCTACTTGTCAAATCACCGACAGTTTCTTCATCGAAAAAAGCAATATCCTAGCAAAATACACAACGCAGTTAAGAAACTTCGCAGCAATTCCAACCAAAACTAAAATAACAGAAAATATTATGGGCACTAGTCAATTTTCTGCCGGCAGACGTATTTTTCCCTTTTATGTTTTTACCTGAGAAAGGATGGAATCAAACAGCATTTCTCTCATTCGTTTGACCTAAGACAAAAGTTAAGATAATGATTGTAAGAGACTGATCAAACCAAAGGGCAACACGAAAGTACTAGGCTTGTTAAATTACATGAAGTATAACATAGTTTTACCAATATCATGTTGGCAATACCAAAACAGCAGCTTCGCACACCACTGCAAAAGGGGGACACGAGCTAGATAAGAAACCTAAAGAAATCTCGGAAAACCATGATTGTGGCGAACAATTTTAGTTCTGTGCAGATTATCTCACAAAACTATTCATTTTCATGTGTGCACACTTGTCCATGCATGTGCGATTGCCCCCAATGTACATTGCAGAAATTTAAGTTTGTGTTTCACAGTGATCGTATCAATTCTACCACAGCATTGACAATGTAGAAATTTAAGTTCTCATTTCACAGTAATCCTAAATATTCTATCCTTCATCCAACTGGAAGCATCTCAGTTTCCAAGCTCATGACAGTCCAAAACTTTTCCCCAATCCTAGATTGTTGGCTACCAGCACATTTCAAGTTTTTTGCAATCTGAACTAGACCACCCATCGTGTAAGTGACGGTAAGCATGGTAGGCAGCTATTTCAGTCCAATGCGATCAAACCTAACCAGATAGTCGCATGGCTTGTGTTGTGATCCTACGAACGATATAAGCTTTGGACTGGTTGGTCTGAAGTAACTGACCTGAACACTCCGGAAATCAAACATAGAACAACCAGTAGCTTGGCATTCCGGTAGAACACGGCCCCTCCATTCTGCGCCGAGAAGATGGACGCCGCGAGCAGATGGGGTATAGCGATCTCTGAGAGCTGCAACCACGACCACACACACACAGCACATCAGTCAGCGCCACACCCACCAAACAAAACCTATCCGAACCACCGGGTCAAACTATCCGACACATGGCATTACCGCGGCGCAGACGAGGGAGGCGAAGCCGAGGAAGACGACCCAGCGGTCGGCGGCGACGAGGGCCCACATCCGCCTGAGCGCGTCGGCGGCCGTGGCCCCGCTGGCCTCGGCGCGCCCGCCCGCGCCGTCCTCCTCGTCCTCGAGGCGCCACCAGCGGCCCCCCGGGAGCACGTTCCGCAGGCGGCCGATGAACTCGCGGCGCCTGCCGAGGCTGCCGAACTCGCCGCCGACGGCCGTCGCGGCGCGGATCCTCGCCGGCCGAATCCGGCGCGCGGGCGCCCGCCGCAGGCGGAGCGGCGGCCTGGGCGCGAGGCGGCTCAGCGACAGCCGCGCCGGCGCCGAGCCGAAGGTCGCCGCCAAGAGCAGCGCGGCCGGGGGCGGCATTCTCCCTCCCCTCCCTCGCGCGCGATCCGATTCGGAACTGGATTCACTCTGCGGTTGTAGCTAGGGATTTGAACGAGGAAGAGAAGGAGGAGGAGGAGGAGGAGACGGGCGACCTCGCCGGAGTTTTGGACGGGTTGGGTTTCCGTGCAATGCCCACGCAGCGCCGCTGCCCTTCCCCGTGTTTTTTAAAAATCTTTTTGTTCCCACTTTCTCGTCGTGTGTGCTCCTTGTTAATCCATTTTTCTCCGACTCTCTTGTGTTGTGTCTGCCGGGAAATTGCGTGCGCGCTTGGCCGCCGGGGCTGTGGCGCTGGAATTTCCGGGATATTTTTGGAAGAGACTCTGGTCGAGTTTCTCTTGAAATTTTCTGGTCGAGAATAATCGTGAGCAGATTGGGTTATTACGCGGGGAAGGAGCCATGCAAACGGGGTGTACAGCAGAGTTCTCGGCTTCTTTCTTTCCTGCTGCGGGTGGCCGTGAACCACGTGGCGGTATATGCGAGTTTTGGCTGCTTTCTTCACTTGGTCCCTAGTGCCACAAGCTCTGAGGAACTCGTGCGATTTGCAAAATCGTTTTGTGCGATCGCGCCATGCCACCAAGTGTAAACGGCAACTTTTTTAACCGAGACAAAAGACTCCCATTTTTATTAATTAAAAAGAAGTGGGAATTGCCAGTTAATTAGCGGAAAACCGGCCTAAAATTGAAACAACACTGCAGCTAGAGTCGTTGAGGTCCCCCACCCCCAGGTTATCGTCATCATTCTACAGCGACTCTAACTTCACAAGAAAACCACCACGGAGACCACTGCTGGAGCGGCGTCGAGAAGCCCACGTCGGTCGGGCTATGCCAAACATATGACTCTTCACGCAGAGGTAGACAACTCCGATTCTGATGATGAGCTCCGAAGAGGAGATGCGCAAGACCCGCGCCGCAGAAAATCTTCACCACCGGATCACCCTGCAGGACATCGTATGCCGCTCAAAGGAAGAAGCTTGAGAAAATCTCACCGGCCCACACCACCACGAAGAGGGGGGGGGGGGACCCCGCCCCGTCACGCCGAGCAGGAAGGCCTGCTCATGTCGCCGCACCGGGCGATGGCCGAGAGGCGTACGCCGTAGAAGACGCTGCGAGGGAGGGCGCCAGGAGGTGATGGAAAACGCCGGTCGCCAGGACAATACGCGGGCCACAGTGCTGGAGGACGAGCCTCTGAACCTGACGGCCGGCATCCATCCACGCACGAGGGAAGCAGTGGCCGCAAAGGAAACCACCGCCCAGCCCCACGCTCACGATCACCTTCACCATGCCGTCGTCGATTTGTGCATCGTCGGAGACACCGAAGTCGCAGCGTCGCCATCGTACCGCATCGCCGCCGCCGCGAGAGAAGGGTCGTGCCGCCCCGCGCGTCCACCGCGAGCTTTCCCCGTTGGAGGCTAGTGCCGCCGCCACCACGGCAAGGCTAGCGGCAGCGGCGGAGGATGGCCAGGGGTAGGTCTTGGTACAGTCTTTACTGAGTACATTTTCACCTCAAACAACTGGGAATATGGAACTCCAGGAATTGTCCCGCGTAAACAAATCGTGGACTTCCTTTTTTGGACGAGTGTGTGCGCTGTATACTTGGTGCGAGAAGCACGTGACCAGGAAAAGATGGCTTTGGGCTAGAAATTAGGGCATCTCGCTCGAACTGCCCCGTAAAAGGCCATGGCACGTCTTCTCCGTATAGTGCGAGTTTTGGCTGTTTTATTACAGAGCGGCAAGCTCTGGTAGCAATCTCAAATGTTGAGTTTTCTTCATGTCCAATTTTGTTCCCTAGTACCGCAAGCTCTCTGAAGCTCTGAGGAACTCGTGCGATTTGCAAAATCATTTTGTACGATCGCGCCATGCATGTCACCAAGTGTAAACGGCAATTTATATTGGAGTACATTTAAACCTCAACCAACTAGGAATACATGAATATTTTTTTCTTATTGCAAATGGGGAATACCGGAATATGGAACTGGTGGAATTGTCCCGTGTAAACAAAGCGCGTGCTGCGCACTGTGTGAGTGGACTTGATAGCTTGGGCTGGAAAGTTGCGTCTGGGTTTGGTGATAAGCTACCTCGGTCTCTCATCTACGCTAGCTAACGTAGGTAGCCCGCGACTTCCGTCTTCAAACTTTTCAAACTGGATCAATAGTGTGTATTTTCTCTTTCTTTTTCTGGACTGTGTATTCTGCCACCGTTGGAATATAGCAGCTAGGTCCTTCGGGACCTTTCCCCTGTTCAAAAAAAAAAAAAAAAAAAAAAAAACTGGATCAATGTAACGAAACGTCTACCCTAAAGAAATGTACATGCGATGGTATCTCCAAACACGAGATACTAGACACCACGGTCCACAAAATAGTGTTGTTGCATTTTGTTATTCATCGTCATGCTTTTTAGTAATACTGTACTTACTTCTGTATTTTCTCGAAGTTTATATCTACAATAATCTCGTGCTCGTCAATTGTTTAATAGTACGAAGTACTCACTGGATTTTTTTCTAAACGTTACTCACCGCATATCTTGTTATAGAAACATTAAACTTACCAACAAAACATTCAGCAAGCATGAAACGTATAGAACAACATTTTCTTAAAAACCCATATAGGAGGTCATATGAGCGAAAATGCCGTCCCCTTGAATCTCACCATTGCCTTCACCTAGGCACCCACGTTCATGATTGCTCCATGTGACACCCCTCCCTGGCACATATCACCAGAGAGGCGGTCGCCCCGTGCGCCAGCCCAAGATATCTGGCCGCACGTCACGACAGTGCAACATAATGGAAATCATTACACAACCAGGCACAAGAAATGCTACAAATGGTTTACAAGGCCATCAAGGCATGACAAAAATATCAAGCCAAGCATGGCTCAGGACAGAGTTTAACTGGCAGCGGAAGACGGCTAAGGCAACGGCTTGGAGCGGCTCCACTCCACAGGCATCTGGCTAAGCTACTGATTCTAGCACGCTTTTACTCCATATCCTTGCTAAGGTAGAAGATGAATCCTCGCCAAAATCTAGTCATTTGAATAGCCAACGTGAGTACAATGACGTACTCGCAAGAATATATAACCACTTGACACGAACAGTCCAACAATCATGTAACAAGATATACATTGGAAATAAAATCCTACAACATGGCAAGTGACAAGGATATACATCTCGGGTACCCTACCGTGAGGGTACCTGGTGCACGTGGCGACTAAGACCCAGTAGCGAAGAGCCTACACGAAGCCCAAGACAAGAGGCCCAAGAAGATGGAGTACCCTCCAAGATTAAGACATAGGCATAGTCGATTTAGACTTTCCTTACCTGTAAACTAGGTCGGTTATGAACTCCCGAGACCCAGCCTATTTAAAGGCTGGGAGGGGTGCCGATCCGGACCAAGCCATACTCGAACCACCAAATCTCTAGCGAGATTGACATCTCGCCGGAGCCTCCTTGTAATTGCATAATCCCACACGATCAATAACAGACAAGCAGGAAGTAGGGTCTTTACCTCCACCCGAGGGGCCTGAAACTGGGTAAATCTTTGACTCTGCTTGTCAGCCGACGAAACTACCAGTACTACCACGTTCTCTCCCCCATAATCTCAACCCTAGGTCCTAACCATGGGATTCGATGAGTTAACCCCTCGTCAATTGGCGCCGTCTGTGGGAAAGAATAGTGCTGGACTCACGGTTTCTTCGGTTCCATCGAAAAACGGTGACTCGCCGACCGGATCTACAAACGGCAGCTCGCCGGTTGCTTCAACAAACCAGAACTCGCCGACTCGGGCGGCACACGGCAACTCGCCGACTCACTCGACAAACGGCAGCACGTCAGCTTCACCTGCAAAAAGCACATCAGATCCTCTGATGGATTTCGAGCCACACTCGCCAGAATTCCAGGAGACCTTCTCCGATCTCGAGTCAGGTTTGGGTTTAACCGTTGGTTCGTTCAATTTTTTCGTCAACAAGCTTGGCGTGCAGGACTTGACAGATCCACGGCAACTCGCGACTTCCGCACCCGAGGCTCCATCGGTTGCGGCTCCTTCGACTGCGGATCCATCAACTGCGTCCATACCATCGTCGATCCTTCAAGCTTGCTCGTCTGCAACAACCATGTCGACTCGAGAGATCAACGAGCTCATTGAAGAACTCCAAGGCGAGGAGGCCGAATCAGCATAACGCACAAACGATCCCGAGCTCGATCTCCCACTCGAGGATAGTTTCGACTACGGGATCTCCCTCAGCGACTTCGACGAGCCCGAAACTCATATCGACAACTACGTCGACTCCGAGATCTGCACCAACAACAATCTCGACTTCGAGATTCATAACAACTTCGCCGACGCCGAGATGAGCATAGGCGATGAAGGCATCGACAGCGAGATTCGTCCAGACGGGCCACTCGATGGGCATATCGACTCCGACATGAGCCTTGATGACGACGTCGATTCCATGACGGGACTCGAAAACACATACACATACCCTCGGGTGATACCCCAGCAGGTCTACGTTGCCTTCGCCGCAGAATCATCTGATGCTACGGCCAGTCGCAGGCCTACAGAGTTTCCGTGCACAGTTACTATGCCGGATGGAGTCACAAATCTCACAATTACTGCTGAGATGGCAGCAAAAGCAGACAAAGTCATCAAGAAGTGCAAAATGATGCCAGCAGACGCAACACGGGAGGAGATGTTGACCTTCCAGTACTTCAACTGGCAGGAATCATTTCGACTGCAGCAGATCAGAGCAACACTCGAAGAACGTAAAAAGCAAGCTAGCTTGTCGAGTGCGCGAAGAAGACAGCTCTCCCTGAGCTCCACCGGGCGAGCGGACACAAGACCCAGATCAAGGCTGTCACACCTCGCACCAGATGAGAGGGCAGCACTCACCCGCAACCTAGGCAACTCTTTCATGACATACGACGAATAGTGAGTACCAGTACACAAAACAGCTGCGGGTGCTCTCTTTACCGCTGCAGCATACCTAGTGGCAATCAAGCCTCCAGCTGATTATCCCAATGCAAAACTACATCGCCAACATATCAAATCACTCGCCATAGCGGCGAAGGCCATACGCCAAATCCCAAAAACTCCAGGAGGGAGTCGAGATCGTGCCATAGTTGACACGCGTCATGAAGAGCATAATCGCAGTGGTCGCCACCACCACTCGAAGGAAAGAAGCGGCTCACGTCGGCGCAGGTCCAGGAGCAGATCACGCAGATCTTACAGTAGCGACTCATACTCTGATCGAGAGCCTGAGCCACACGGAGCTCTGTGCTTCACTCGACGCGTCCGCGAGACACGGATGCCCAAAGGGTTCAAACTTACATCTGAACAGCCCAAGTACACGGGTCGACAGGAACCTTCAGGATGGCTGGAAGACTACAGGCTGGCTGTCGCGTGCCAGCGAGGCACAAACATCACAGCCATGCAATACATACGACTCATGCTCGAAGGCACAGCCCGCGACTGGCTCAAGGCTCTACCTCCATTAACATACGACTCGTGGGATCACTTCCGCACCGACTTCATCAAAAACTTCGAGCCTCTATGTGAACGCCCAAAAAGTTTGAGGAGCTGCGAGCTTGCGTTCAACCGTCAGACGAAACGCTGAGGTCATACATCAGACGATGGACTGAGATACGCAACTCAGTTGGAGTAATTTCAGAAGATATGGTCATGGATGCTTTCATCATGGGCCTCGCCAGGCGGGACTTCAAAGAAGCACTTGGTCGCCAAAAGCCAACCTCTGTGGCTAACCTCTTGAAGATCGCGACAGAGTGGGCAGACGGAGAAGACATGGCGCGCACCACACGCGGGTCCTCACCCCGTGACAATCATGAAAGTGGCAGTCGAACCCGCAGAGACTCATACAGAGACGACCGAAGGCGCAAGCGTTCAAAACGTCACTACGACGACGACAGACCCGAATTCATGGCGGCTGGGTTCTCCACACCCCGCAACGACCAAGACAGAGGCGACCGGCGGTCAGAAGATCGACGGGACAGTCGAGATGATCGCTGGGACAGTCGAGACCGCGGCCAACGCAGTGATAGCTACAAGAGGAAAGACTGGCGCAAGTCACGATCCGGCGCACAATCCGAGCGATCATTCGAAGAAAAGATGGATACTGATTGCAGACTCCACCTGTACAAGGGGGAAGACGGAAAATTACGCTCCAATCACTCCATGAGAAACTGCAGAGAATTCGATCAAATGGCGTCTGAATACGTCCAACTCAGAAAGGCAACAGCCGCACATGCACCCGCACCTGCACCTGTGGCTCAACCAAACAATGTGCCCGTTCTGATGGCACCACCTCCACCACCACAGCCTGCCGCAGACGGAAACATCGCGGGTGCCATACAACCCGTGCCTCAGGTGGACGAACCTCAGTACCCTCCTCCCCAAGGGCTGATGTACATGATACAGAAAGGTCGCCCTTCCAACAGGGAGCAAAAACTTCGCACTCGACAAGTAAACATGGCGGTCATGTCACCTCCTGCCGTAACAGAATTCTTGAAAGGATCCGAAACTGCAATAAGCTTCAGCATAGAGGACCACCCGCCATCGGTTGTTCGTCCAGGGCACTCTGCTCTGGTACTCGATGCACAAATTGGAGGTTACGCCATGTCCAAGGTCTTCATGGATGGTGGCAGCGGCATAAACATCATCTTCGCAGATACGCTCTGCAAAATGAACAGTGTCGCAACAGTGGAACATGGGGTTCCCATAGTACTGCCAAAGTAGGTCCACCCCATGTGGGCCCAAGATGAAGATGGACACGACCAAGACTCAAGTCAAGCTGGCGGGTTCACCGTCAGGACACGCATGGCCTACGACGACTAAGGGCTCCGGTCCTGGGGACCTTCCGGGTCCCCGAATCAAGCAAGAAGGCCAGGAAGGACCCGAGAGCACGAGTCCCCGGCAGGAGGCCAGGCTCCCTCTCGGTACCTCCTACGTTCCTGTGGATAAGCACTCCACCTCACCGCGGAAGACTTGAGAAGCAAGGCGAAGGCAGCGCGGGCGGGAAGCACGCCCCGTGGTGGTGTCAGCTCCTGTCCACCCCAAGGCGGACGCTCCCACCTAACCCAGAGGAGACGCTAGGCTGAGGAGAGGCCACGTCTCCCCCTAAACTAGATGAGGAGGGTCCTTCACCCCGAAGGTCCCTCGTGCCCCTCACGTGACCCTGTGGCAACCCCTTAGCCTATAAAAGGAGGACCAAGGCACGGGAGGGGGAAGAAAAGATAGAACGAGGACGAACACAAGCTAGAACCAGAGTAAGACTAGACTAGGGCTGCGGAGGTAGAGAGGAAGGTGATCTCCTCCGGGTCAGGATCTGTCCTTCTTCAACCTCGGGCCAAAACCCTTCCGGGTACCCTGTCCGGGAGGTTCCATTGTAAGCCACACTATGAAGAACTCATCAATCCAGACATGCAGGAGTAGGGCTTTTAGCCTCCGGGCGGCCTGAACCTGGGTAGCTCCTTGTGTCCCTTTAGTTGCATGCTTTGATCGTGGAGAGGAGAGCTTGATCTAGACTCCGCCCAAGAAGACGATTCTCAGCCTCCTTCGCGCCCCGTGCCGAACCTAAAAGGGGGTATCCTATACTCCCGGTGTCCGTGCAACGAGACACGACATCTGGCGCGCCAGGTAGGGGGCGCAAGTGCTGGATTCGTCTTCTTCTTCATCAACATCAAGTTCATCGTCAAGTTCATCGTCAAGTTCGGCGTCAAGCTTTCAGTCCGTGTCAAGATCTGTTCCAACGCCTTCGGAACGGCGCTAGTTTCGGCTCTCGTGAAGAGAGATACCGAATCCGACATTCAAGATGACAAAGAAGAGAAAAGGAAAGGCAGCCTTTGAGTTCCTGCGGTACCCCGGCCTCGGCTTCGTTCTTGACGAGTCCTCGCCGGCACCTGCCGCTAAAAATCGCGCCTTCGGAGTCCACTTCGTCCCTCCAGCCGCTTATGTCAGCTCTCTGGTCAGCACGGGAAGACCTGAGGAAGGTGCCACGAACATTGATGTCCCTCTTTCCCCATGGACGCATGGAACGAAGGAGGAACTCTGTTCCGACGCGCCGACCACAGTACCGCTTCCGGAGGAGGAAAACCTCGACCAAGACACAAAAAGCGAGCCTCGGCAAGAAGATCCTCTCATCTACGTGCCCCAAGAACTCAAGATTCCTCTGCGCAAAGATGGCCAGCCTGAAGTATGGTGCATGTACCACAGATCTGACCGGCACAGTCTGGAAGATTGCCGACAGTTCAACGACATCCAGATACGCCAGAAGAACGGTGATTGCTATTCGTGCGGAGAACCAGGGCACATCAGCCGAGATTGCCCCCTCAACAAGAAATCCAAGAAAGCCAAGAGAAGTGCCACAGCTGGGGTTCCTCAGAAGGGAAGATCTTTCCGGACCTTTGCTAATGCATCCACCCAGACTGAAGAACTCCCGGAACCTTGCTTACCACCGGAGCCCCCATAGATACAAAGCAGTCAAGGGCAAGCTGCCGCTAGCTGGGATCAAACCTTCATCTGCGGAGACGTGGCCCACGGAGAATGGGATCTCCCGGGTCACATCGTCACGATACAGCCTGGACCAAGTGGACCCCCTCAGAAGTACCGGATCGCTAAGTGGCTAGCATCAGGATCCCTCGAGTAAAGCAAGCTTCAGGGTCTCCGGACCGGCGTGAGCCAGCCAGATTGCCAGATCACCAAACAAGGAACATCCGGGTCAAGGAAACTGAAACAACCATGGGGTCTCCGGACCGACGTCTCTGATACGCCAGCAAGCCGCCGGATCACCAATTGGGTGGTCTCCGGGTAACTCGAAACAAGAAGCACAAATGGTCTCCGGACCGGCGCAAGCCAGCCAGTCATGCCCTTAGTCGGCATTGGAGGCTATCTCGGTTGGAAGCCTTGTCCCCGCCAAGAATTGCTGGGCAAGGCAGAATTATGTCTGAAACACGGCATAGAAGACCCGCCTTGGCGGCAGCGTGGTGCCTGGTTGACGGGAGAGTATTTGAGGATGATGATGATGGTGATGATGAGTACTTCCCCGGCAACGGCGCCAGAAAACAGCTTGATGGCTACGTGTTGGTGAACCCCAAGAGGAAGGTTATGATGTAGACAGCAGAAGTTTTCCCTTGAGAAATCTACCCAAGGTTATCAATCCAGTAGGACTTGACGATCTATCGGAAGGTTGTTGATGTTGACTCCCCCTGGCGCTAGGGAGCTTGCACCAACGTGGAATCTGCACAGACACAAACCAGAACTTTGCCCAACACGAAACAGAGAGGTTGTCAATCTCTCCGGTCTTGCAGAAACAAAGAGTTAAACGTATGGTGTGGAAAACAGCAGGAAAAACAGCAAGTAACAGGAAACAGATGATTGCAGCAGGTTGTGTAAACAGTATGAGGAAATTGGACCAGGGTCCACAGTTCACTAGTGGTGTCTCTCTCAGAACAGATAACTAGCATGTTGGGTAAACAAATTACAGCTGGGCAATTGACAAATAGAGAGGGCATAACAATGCAATACATGCCAAGATGTCTACTATGAAATCTAGTTGGGCATTACAACAAAGTACATAGACCGTTATTCCAACCGCATCTATGCCTAAATAATCCACCTTCAAGGCAGCATCCGCATCCATTCAGTATTAAGTTGCTAACAACAGATTATTGCATGAAGTAAAGTGTGTAATGTAATCAATACAAGTGCCCTTGGACACTGCACCAATGTTTTATCCCTAGTAGCAACAGCACATCTACCATCTTAGACCTTTCTGTCACTGATCCAGATATCTAGAGACTGAACCCACTATCGAGCATAAATACCCCCTCTTGGAGTCACAAGCATCTACTTGGCCAAAGCATCTACTAGCAACGGAGAGCATGCAAGATCAAGAGCACATAGATAAACAACTTGAATAAACATGGTATCAATATTCATCGGATCCCAGCAAACACAACATCTAGCATTACAATAAGATGATCTTGATCATGTTAGGCAGCTCACAAGATCTAAACATGGAGGCACAAGGTAGAGAGACAACCATCTAGCTACTGCTATGGACCCGTAGTCCAGGGGTGGACTACTCACGCATCACTCCGGAGGCAGGCATGGTGATGTAGAGCCCTCCGGTGATGATCTCCCCTCCGGCAGGGTGCCGGGAAGAGCTTCAGAACTCCTCCGATCTGAGATTGACGATGACGGCCGCGACGGAACTTTTCGTGGAATATGATCGACCGTAATAGGGTTTTCGCGTCGCGGAGAATATATAGGCGAAGAGGCGGCGTCGGTGGCCGAGGGGGGCCACCACGCCATAGGGGGCGCGGGCCCACCCTGGGCCGCGCCCTAGTGTGGCGTGGCCCCCTGGTGGGTCTGCTCCGACTCCCCTTTGGACTCCGTGATCTCCTCGTGATATTATTGACGATGTCTTTTGTTTCGTCCAATTCCGAGAATATTTCCTTAATAGATTTTCTGAAACCAAAAACAGCAGAAAACAGGGAACTGGCACTGTGGCATCTTGTTAATAGGTTAGTCCCAGAAAATGCATAAAAATGATATAAAGTGTACCAAAACATGTAGCAATTGATATAATAACAGCATGGAACATCAAAAATTATAGATACGTTTGAGACGTATCAAGCATCCCCAAGCTTAGTTCCTGCTCGTCCTCGAGTAGGTAAACGATAAAAACAGATAATTTTTGAAGTGACATGCTACCAACACAATCTTTGATCAAATAACAATGTAATGCACATGATCTGAATGAAGTGATCCAAGCCAATGGTCTATAGTTTGCAAGCAAGTAAATAAAGAGTAAACATAAGTGATCACACAAGTGCAAACTTTCATGAATAACACTATAAAACATTTAGAGATATAATAGTCTAACATAATAGTTAGCTCACAGCAGCAATAATTCTCAACATGAAAGTGTTTGTATCAACACAAAGGAAGATAATAGCTTCAGCTTTTGCTTCAACTTTCAACATGTATATCATATAGATAATGTCAATGCAAAGAATATGATCAACCAAACACAAAGTTATGTAAAAACTGTTATACTGGAGTTGACAATGATGTTTGCTTAAGTAGACAGAAAGAAGTGGGAAAACTGACTCAACATAAAAGTAAAAGAATGGCCCTTCGCAGAGGGAAGCAGGGATTAACATCATGTGCTAGAGCTGTAGTTCCCGAAGGCATATAGAGAGCATAAAATATTGTTTTGTAAGGTAATGGTGTATACAGGTGTCAACAAATCAAATAGCAGGTACTTGTCATCTTCCATGGCTAACTAACTTTTAGAGCGGTTCCGAGAGTTTTTAGGACTGCACTTGTAACAAGCACTTATTGGTGACACTCCTCCCAACCATTTACTTTCCACAAACCATGGCTAACCGAATCCTCGGGTGCCCACCAACATTCACCATGGAGGAGTGTCTATTTATTTATTTATAGGGTGGACTAACCAGCTCTTTAATGCAAAATAAAAGGTGGAGAAGCAGATGAAGCTGCCAATCCTTGTAAATTAATTAGCATGGAAGATGACAAATCTCACTACTACGTCCTTATGAGCTTTTCAAGTAGTGACACAAAAAGGAAATGTAACAGTTTTGAGTAGTTAGTAGATAGCACATGAAGAAATTTACTTGGAATGGTGAAAACACCACATAATAGGTAGGTATGGTGGACACAGGTGGCATGGATTTGGCTCAAGGTTTTGGATGTACAAGAAGCATTCCCTCTTAGTACAGAGTTTAGGCTAGCAAGGTTATTATAAGCAAACATCATTATCAACTGGAATAGCAAGAGTGTACATAAAACACAAGGTTTGACGAACCATAGACTCCCACTGTCTTCCTTGTTAACACATAGCCTTCATCCAAAAATTATCTAGACTACTATGGACTTCCAATTATGCAACAGATTATTATAGCAGAAAATCCTTATAGTAGTTCTTCATTAATAGCCATTACTTACATGATGCACAAGCTTAAACATTAATTACTTGACAGCTCAAAACAATTGGCAAGCATCAAATTACTCAAGACAACGATCTAAAAAGATTCATGTAAGCATTTTATACCACTACCACATGCATAGCATTTTTCTGGTCCAACCAAACACCAATCAACTTATTTGACAACTCTCCAAACAGATATAAGTGAAGCAAGAGAGTACTTTCTTCAAAAGAAACTGAAAGCTCTAACAAGAGATACATGAAAAACTGAGAGCTAACAGCAATAACAGCAACTAGACAGGAATACTCAACAAGTATAAGTGAAGCACAAGAGTATTCTAATGAAAAAGTGGAGCGTGTCTCTCTCCCAAACATGAATACTAGGATCCAACAAGTATAGCACAGCAAACAAAACAAAACAAACTGAAAACAAAAACACACTGACGCTCCAAGGAAGAGTACACTAGTATGAAGCAATAAAAATATAGCACCATTAGAGATGACCTGATAATTTGTAGATGAAGAAGGGGATGCCTTGGGCATCCCCAAGCTTAGATGCTTGAGTCTTCTTGAAATATGCTGGGGAGGTAAGCCTCCCCAAGCTTAAGCTCTTCACTCTTCTTGATCATGTAATATCATTCTCCTCTATCAACACTTGAAAACTTCCTTCACACCAAAACTTAACAGCTTTTCTCATTAGCAGGTTAGTGCACTAAAAGATAATACTTCAAAGTTCTAGCAAAGACAAAACTCACAAGCCAACTATTTTAAACATTAGCCACTGTTACTAGGCTCAAGTGGGCACTTTTACACGAAAAGAAACCACTTAAAAACTTGTAAAAGAGAGAATGCAAAATAAAAGACAGAATCTGTCAAACCAGAACAGTCTGTAATGACGAATTTTTTCGAGGCACTTACGATGCTCAGATGAAAACTTTTGAAATAATGAAAGTTGCGTAACATCATCAGGAACATGCACAAAAAGTTTCAGCATTTTTCGATTTTTTCTGATTTTCTACTGAATTAAACGGTGACGAACAGCAATCTGTCCCAATGCAGTCCCGAAAATAAAACCAACTTTGCATTAGTAACTCTCCTTGGCACAACAAAACAGCAAATAAAAGATACAAAGGAGTTGCTACAGAGGTAAACAAGCATCCTTGACTCAAGAAAACAAAAATAAAACAGCAAATAAAAACATGGGTTATCTCCCAGAAGTGCTTTTCTTTAATGCCTTTGAGCTAGGCATGAAGAGATGCATCAAGTATTGCCAAAAATGTTGAAATCCTCCACTCTTTCGGTGGGATCCTCTTTCTTAATTGGGAAGAAAAACTTTCGGTTGATAGGTGCAACAAACTTCATGAACCCATATTTTGCATTGATAAATCCCCCATTACTCTTCAAAAAAGATCTTCCCAAAACTATATTACTAGGAGATTTTGTAAGGATCATAAAAGTTGTAGGTATATTTTTATTTTGCATAGTAATCTCAACATTAATGATCCCTACACTTTTTATAATAGTGCCATCAGCATGAAAATGAAAAACAGGATAATCAACCATACCATCAATTTTTAACAAGTCAAACACTATCTTAGGCATGATGGACATTGTGGAACCAAGATCACAATAGGCACGAAATTTCTCACTACCAATGCTTATTTCAATAAAGGGTTCCCAATCATTTTTTAACTCAACATGAGGTGGTTCCTTAATGTGGTGGTCTAAGGTTAAGTCCTTGAGTGACTCTTCTATTTTATCAAGCCTAGTAAGCACACCTGTCTTATCCTCTTGAGGAAATTGAGCAAGTCCATTCAAAATTTTATAGGCTTTTTCTGTATCATGTTCATAGAAAGTCTCCCCCACCATAGTATCTAGAGCATTTTGGTATAAAGGTAGCAAGCCAAAGTAGAAACGTTTAATAAGAATGTCTAAGTCCATTTTAAGTTGCATCTTCCTATGCAGTTCTAACATCCTTTCCCAAGCTCCTTTAAAAGTTTCTCCACTCTCCTGTCCAAACCCAATAATTTCTCCTAAAGGGGAAACAGTAATGAAAGGACTGGAGCTAGACATGGTAACAAGCAAGTAACAACCGAAATAGTAAACTAGATGCAGGAATTTAATTTTTTTTTTGGGTTTTTGATTTTTAACAGCAAGCAAAACAAAACTAAAACAAGACAAAAACAAAGTAAAGAGATTGGAACTGAGAGACTCCCCTTTCCAATAGCCTCCAAGTCCCCGGCAACGGCGCCAGAAAACAGCTGGTGCCTGGTTGACGGGAGAGTATTTGAGGATGATGATGATGATGAGTACTTCCCCGGCAACGGCGCCAGAAAACAGCTTGATGGCTACGTGTTGGTGAACCCCAAGAGGAAGGTTATGATGTAGACAGCAGAAGTTTTCCCTTGAAAATCTACCCAAGGTTATCAATCCAGTAGGACTTGACGATCTATCGGAAGGTTGTTGATGTTGACTCCCCCTGGCGCTAGGGAGCTTGCACCAACGTGGAATCTGCACAGACACAAACCAGAACTTTGCCCAACACGAAACAGAGAGGTTGTCAATCTCTCCGGTCTTGCAGAAACAAAGAGTTAAACGTATGGTGTGGAAAACAGCAGGAAAAACAGCAAGTAACAGGAAACAGATGATTGCAGCAGGTTGTGTAAACAGTATGAGGAAATTGGACCAGGGTCCACAGTTCACTAGTGGTGTCTCTCTCAGAACAGATAACTAGCATGTTGGGTAAACAAATTACAGCTGGGCAATTGACAAATAGAGAGGGCATAACAATGCAATACATGCCAAGATGTCTACTATGAAATCTAGTTGGGCATTACAACAAAGTACATAGACCGTTATTCCAACCGCATCTATGCCTAAATAATCCACCTTCAAGGCAGCATCCGCATCCATTCAGTATTAAGTTGCTAACAACAGATTATTGCATGAAGTAAAGTGTGTAATGTAATCAATACAAGTGCCCTTGGACACTGCACCAATGTTTTATCCCTAGTAGCAACAGCACATCTACCATCTTAGACCTTTCTGTCACTGATCCAGATATCTAGAGACTGAACCCACTATCGAGCATAAATACCCCCTCTTGGAGTCACAAGCATCTACTTGGCCAAAGCATCTACTAGCAACGGAGAGCATGCAAGATCAAGAGCACATAGATAAACAACTTGAATAAACATGGTATCAATATTCATCGGATCCCAGCAAACACAACATCTAGCATTACAATAAGATGATCTTGATCATGTTAGGCAGCTCACAAGATCTAAACATGGAGGCACAAGGTAGAGAGACAACCATCTAGCTACTGCTATGGACCCGTAGTCCAGGGGTGGACTACTCACGCATCACTCCGGAGGCAGGCATGGTGATGTAGAGCCCTCCGGTGATGATCTCCCCTCCGGCAGGGTGCCGGGAAGAGCTTCAGAACTCCTCCGATCTGAGATTGACGATGACGGCCGCGACGGAACTTTTCGTGGAATATGATCGACCGTAATAGGGTTTTCGCGTCGCGGAGAATATATAGGCGAAGAGGCGGCGTCGGTGGCCGAGGGGGCCACCACGCCATAGGGGGGCGGGCCCACCCTGGGCCGCGCCCTAGTGTGGCGTGGCCCCCTGGTGGGTCTGCTCCGACTCCCCTTTGGACTCCGTGATCTCCTCGTGATATTATTGACGATGTCTTTTGTTTCGTCCAATTCCGAGAATATTTCCTTAATAGATTTTCTGAAACCAAAAACAGCAGAAAACAGGGAACTGGCACTGTGGCATCTTGTTAATAGGTTAGTCCCAGAAAATGCATAAAAATGATATAAAGTATAGCCAAAACATGTAGCAATTGATATAATAACAGCATGGGACATCAAAAATTATAGATACGTTTGAGACGTATCACAGCGCGACAGAACGATTACCGAGATAGCCAGAAGGAGTCAAAACGCGAGCTAAGTATAAACATGCTTGCACGGGCTTGTTCCCGGGTATATCAGTTTTATGTGCTTTGGCTAAGGCGAAAGTGGGCGTTCTCCTGGGGCAGCGCCTTCGCGATGACACTGTCAGTTTCCCTCGGGCAGTGGAATCGTGGGCTGAGGTCCGTGCGGTCAGGAAACGATGGGTCCTTTGGGGGGTTGCGCCCTGTGTCCGCACTTCAGATCAGTCTGAGTGCCCACGGCTGGTTAGCGCTCACACCTTTGGATCCTTCCCGAGAGCGTAAAGCCCCCACGAGTACAATAAAACTTATATACTTTGGGAAGAAGTTATTTACATTTAAAAGCATGAGTTCATAAGCCAGTTGGCAATATCAGTACAAAAGCATGGTTCACGGCCCCTGGTATTGTCCTTTTCAGGACTTCACAGGTTCACGGGTCATCTTCTCGGGAAAGGTGCTTCAAGATCTCCTCCACCTGGCGGGTCACGTCTGGAGGAAGCGGCGTCCCGGGTTCAGGCGCCTCCAGCTCGGATAGCAAGGAGAGTTGCGGGTGTCGCTGGCGAAGCGCTGTGACGAATCGGGTCGTCACCTGCCTCACTGCCTGTTCCCCAGCAAGGCGAGTGGCTCTGCTAACCTGCTCCTTGATACCTTTGATGAGCGAGGCCACGTACTTCAAGAACACGGGATATCGGGCGAAGGAAGTGGAATGGTCGGCCATGAGGACGGGCGGAGAAGGCACTCCCAAATTCGTGAACTCCTGCACGACGTCCAAGGACCCGTGGTTCATCTGGAGCAAGACGTTGTGATCATCGCGGCGGTGGTGAGCAAATCACCGTCGCTCTTTCTCAACTGCATCTTTCGCTTCCGCCAGCTCTGCCTGCACTCCCGTCAGCTGGTTGGATACCTGCTCATGTTAATGCCACGCAATCTGAGCTTGGGATTTGGACGCTTCCATCGCCGCACGCCCATCAGCCAGCTCCTTTGTTTCCTTCTTGCGAAGGACAGTCATGCGCGCATCTTTTTCCTTCCAGAAGTCAATTGCATCGCCCAGCTCCCGAATCTTCCTTTCCATGGCAACGCGGCCAGCCGTAGCATCTTGCTTAAACTTCTCAGCTGTTTTGAGGGCCTGCTTCTGCTCCTCAATCGTGGCCGTCATCGCCTCAGCCCGGGCGGACAAGCTATCTCTTTCGCCCTGGCTCTCTAGAAATCCGAGAAGGCCTATTCCCGCCTTTCCCTCTCGCTCTTGAGCTCGCTCTGGAGTTTAGAGACCTGCTTGCTTAGCAACGTGGCGGCTCTGCTTTTGGCCCGAAGATCATTTTCAACCTCGCTGCGAGCCCAGCCAGCCACGTTCTCCAGGCCTTGTTCGAAGCGGTCCTCGTCCCGCTCCATCTTGATCTGGAGCTCCTCAATGGTGCCAAGGTAGTGGCGCTCTTCATCTTCCAGCTCGGCCTCTCGTCGCTCCAGCTCTTTCTCGCGGCTGGCCACTCGCTGTTCCCAAGCATAGAGCAGCTCTTCGTCCACCGCCAGCTTCAGTTCACGGGCGCTGCTAGCTTCCTCCCGGAGGAAAGCCGCAGCTCGCGAGCCTGCGAGTGCTCCCCGCTGTCGGAGGTCGGGGGCACCAGCCGCGCCAGTTCGGCGCGGGCAGAAGACAAGAACTCCGAGACGCTGGAGAACGTCTTGGAGAACCCGGGGCCTTCCTCGACTCTCCCGGGTTCACGACAGGGGTCAGCGTTCCCAGGGGCGGAGCCTCCGGGGATGTACCGCCTGCCGCGAGTCCTCGCGGTCCGAGGGTCGCCTGGGGATCCACGTCGCGCCTCTCCCCAGGGCCTTTCGCGCCGACAGCCTCCGCCTCGTCTGCGACGACCGGAGTCACCCCTCTGACCCTTGGGGCAGACTAGGGGCTTGGGGGCTCGGAGTTGCCTCTGTCGGAGGTGCTGGTGGAGCTCGACGCTTCGACGTCCTCGCCTCTCCGGGGTCGCTTGCTTGGCCACTCCGGGGTCGGGCTCCTGTGCAAGAAATGAAAGTCAGAAGTCAGGATGGCGGCAGAAGAAAAACAACTCCGCTTTCAAAGACAAGATGCCATCAAAACTTACCGGCGGGCTCTCTTCGATCCGAAGAAGCTCCACCTCTTCTGCACCAAGTCGTCAAAGAGATCCGGCAAGGACTGGCTCTCATCCCCTACCTCCATGTCAGCAAGGGGAGGAGGGATGGCCTCCGACACCTGATCAGACTCCTGCAATGACGGCGTGCTCGGCGGCACAGGCTGCTCTGGGAGTTCGTCACCCGGCGGGATTGTCGCCGCCCCGGAAGGAGCGCCGGGGCCTCCGCGCCCGCAAGGTACTCCCGGAGGAGTCGCTTCGACGCCTTCGTCATCCGAAGTCCCAGGTTCTTCAGGGGAACGTCCCCATGGGCAAGGCCTTGCTCCCTTGGCCTACCTCCTTGAAGGCTGCGTGTTTTGGGTGCCGGCGGGGGCTCGATCTTGGTAGTACCCGCCACCCCGTACTCATTACACTCTGGCATCGAAGATCGGATACCGTCGGCGGCTGGATCTTCGAACAGCGGCAGGGTCTCATCCTGGAACTCGAAGGGTACCCATGGCAATATGTAGCCCATGGACAGAGCCCAGGTGGTCTCTGTCAAGTGGAATCTAGACCGTGGAAGGCTGCTGCCCACCTGATTGAGTTCCCAGAGCGGGCGGCTCCGGAACTGCAGAGGGGCAATCCCCCTGTGAAGAAAGTCTGCCAGGATCATGCCACCCGTCACTCCCCTTGCGCGGAGCGCAGCCAACCTGTTGATGACTGGAGCCAGTGCTTCCCCTTGAGAGCTTCTCTCCTTCGAGTGTGCCAGTCGCTCCGCTGGATAATATGGAGTCATCTGATGGGGATTGGTCCCGTCAGCTTCGACAAAATACCAGTTGTGCCTCCATTCTCCAACCGAGGCCTTGGTGAATGTTTCCGGGTACTGGTGCGCCGCATCTCTCCGGAGGCAGAAAGAGACACCGCCAGAGATCCACTTGGACTTCCCCAGGCGTGGAACGAAGAAGTGGCGGAACAGGGCCACCGAGGGCATGACACCCGCAAATGCCTCGCAGGCATAGGCAAAAGTAGCAAGCATCATCATGGCATTGGGGTGCAAGTGCAGCATATGCAATCCGTAAGCCTCCAAGATTGCTGCGAAGAACTCGGAGAACGGAGGAAGAAGGCCGACGACGGAGAAATCGTGGAAAGTAATCACCTCCCCTTCTCGTTGAGGACCGCTCCCAGGGCGCACCACCATTCCCTCAGTACCGCGGAAGCTCGCGGCCAGGGATTGGCGGACGCGTTGGATGGCCTTCTCTGACGCATACTCACTGGGAGAAAAGAGGGCCTAAGTCACCCTCATCGAGGGCGGCGCTTCGGCCAAGGAAGCCTCCATCGCCATCTTCTCGGCGGCAGATTGCGACATCTTCCTCACTCCCGTCCTATCTCGCTTAGGCGGCATGGGCTGGGGGCAAGAACAAGGAACGGCGGCGGCTAAGACGGGAGGCGGCGATTGGCGAAGTCAGGGAGATGGAGTCTCTTGGGCGGCGATTTGGGGATTTCGGCGAATCTGGAGAGGTAATGGCTACAGTGGAAGCCAGTCGTGGCTTAGTGCCAATTTCTGCGCGTTTCGCCCGTTGGATTCCAGGATAAGCAAGGGGTCCGTATGAATCGCAACGTTCGCCGTGATTCAGTCAACAGGACCCGGGGGCTCATCTCTACCTCGCCTCGGCGGGTCCCCAACGGAGCTGAGAAGACCAGGTACCCGGGACCCACTTTGACCTATCTTTAGGCCATGGCCCCGGCAGCTGGAGCAAGAGCCGCCGGGACCATGCCCGGGGGATACTGTCACAACAGTGGAACATGGGGTTCCCCTAGTACTGCCAAAGTGGGTCCACCCATGTGGGCCCAAGATGAAGATGGACAAGACCAAGACTCAAGTCAAGCTGGCGGGTTCACCGTCAGGACACGCATGGCCTACGACGACTAAGGGCTCCGGTCCTGGGGACCTTCTGGGTCCCCGAATCAAGCAAGAAGGCCAGGAAGGACCCAAGAGAACGAGTCCCGGGCAGGAGGCCAGGCTCCCTCTCGGGTACCTCCTACGTTCCTGTGGATAATCACTCCACCTCACCGCGGAAGACTTGGGAAGCAAGGCGAAGGCAGCGCGGGCGGGAAGCACGCCCCGTGGTGGTGTCAGCTCCTGTCCACCCCAGGCGGACGCTCCCACCTAACCCAGAGGAGACGCTAGGCTGAGGAGAGGCCACGTCTCCCCTAAACTAGATGAGGAGGGTCCTTCACCCCGAAGGTCCCTCGTGCCCCTCACGTGACCCTGTGGCAACCCCTTAGCCTATAAAAGGAGGACCAAGGCACGGGAGGGGGAAGAAAAGATAGAACGAGGACGAACACAAGCTAGAACCAGAGCAAGACTAGACAAGGGCTGCGGAGGTAGAGAGGAAGGTGATCTCCTCCGGGTCAGGATCTGTCCTTCTTCTACCTCGGGCCAAAACCCTTCCGGGTACCCTGTCCGGGAGGTTCCATTGTAAGCCACACTATGAAGAACTCATCAATCCAGACATGCAGGAGTAGGGCTTTTAGCCTTCGGGCGGCCTGAACCTGGGTAGCTCCTTGTGTCCCTTTGGTTGCATGCTTTGATCGCGGAGAGGAGAGCTTGATCTAGACTCCGCCCAAGAAGACGATTGTCAGCCTTCTTCGCGCCCCGTGCCGAACCTAAAAGTGGGTATCATATACTCCCGGTGTCCGTGCAACGAGACACGACAAACAGGTCAGTCGAAAACCTGCCAAGATCTTCAAATACCTTTCACGGTATCGTTCCAGGCAAAGCAATAAGCACAGAAGGCACCATACAACTCGACGTAACGTTCGGGGACAAGAACCACTTCAAGACAGAGTCGATTGAGTTCGAAGTTGTTTACTCTAGGTATACCAATATACAGTATAACATAATGTAACATGGCATCACAAGCAAAACATAACATAAGCAAACAACGGGGTATCACCAGTACAGAGTCCAAACCAGGTGGGATTGGATCGTATACTGGCAATCACACAAGAAATTACCTGTGACGAGGATAAACGAGTGTACCAGTTGGTACCAAGAAACACAACAACTCATGTTCTCATAGCTAGGCCACTGGCCTCTAGCCTCACAAGGCTTATCACATCTGTCACCACTGCTAGGCCCACAGCCTTATCACGTTTGTCATCTCAAGTAACATTCCCTGCATCATTTTATTGTTTATTAAGTGAGGTCAGGTCGTTCTTTAATTCTTTCAAACAAGCCTTTAGTTTAACCTCGGACACGACAAAAACACACAGTGTGACCGACATTGAACTGTTGTTCCATATCCCAGGAACGAGGCTTGCTTGCTAGGTTGACACTCTCGAGAGGTTGCGTTCCCAACTATCAAAATGCACCTTACTCAGCCGGCACTTCGGGTTGTCACGCTAAAGTCGTACTAAGCAAAATACACTTACATGACCGTCCACTTGCTAAGACACTCTCCTGCACCACCCTATACGCATGGCACAACGGGCAAGTAAATCCGGCACATCCCCGGCGCTACCGGGTATGCCTAGCTCCGGACTCCCTATCACAGTCGTACCTGTGCCTGTCAACCACTTCCCTCGGACAGCACAACCGAATGACTGCACCCAATGGATGGCACAAAAGGGGCTTAACAACCTACTAGGTCACGGTCCTCCATGAGACGACGATGGTCCTGCTTTCAAAGTTCAGATTAGTGGCACCATGGACTGACCCTATCGTTGTTTGGAGGGGTGTTTCAATTAGTCAAGTTTCATCATTCACAAGTCCAAACAACCGAGGATTAGTCCAGCACAATAATCACAATATCGTAATAATATATCATCAAACGACAAGACATTAGCAACACAATATTTCAAGAAATAATAGTTTGTATTGACCGGGTGACTAAGGCGCCATCACAGATCAATACAAAAGGTAGCACAAGTGGTTAGCGTCGATCGGGTGACTGTGGCGGAGATACCTCCGACCAGCGCCATCGCTGATCAACTACAAAATATAGCACAATTGGTTAGTGTCGATCGGGTGACTATGGCGGAGATACCTCCGACCAGCGCCATCGTAGATCAACTACAAAATATAGCACAGTTGGTTAGCGTCGATCAGGTGACTATGGCGGAGATACCTCCGACCAGCGCCATCGTAGATCAACTACAAAATATAGCACAATTGGTTAGCGTCGATCGGGTGACTATGGCGGAGGTACCTCCGACCAGCGCCATCACAGATCAACTACAAAATTTAGTAGGAGCATCGTTCCTCCATTCCTTCGACTGTGGCGGTTCCTCCAGTCCATCGCCTCGGGAATGTGGAGTGGTACCCCAAACACACACCACAACTCTACGAAAAGTAGATGGTTCAATCCACTTGGGCAGAACCCAACGTGTATTTAGCCGAAAATTAAATCAAAGTCATGATATCTCATGACGCACAGTCCACGGATGACAATCAAATAGTTGCACATACATGGCATGGTAATATGTACTCAAATAAACAAACATCGTTGCAAGACTGGTCATAGCAAGTGGTTAGCTTGCCTTCGAAGATCGACACCGTTTGGCTTGGAGGGTCACGAACGTCACGGTTTAGGGTCTCGATTTGCCGGTACCGTGGATACACCTATGCATGCATACAAGGGTGCTGAGCATACACGTATTTAAAAAAAATGTAAAACCTATACCACTGGATAGATCCTTTCAAAATAGGAATTTAGAAATTTGAATCACCTTAAACGGAACTATGGATTGAGAGAAACGAGCGAGCGAAGGATAGCTATCTGCCACACGGCGCAGCAGATAACCAGCTCGGGTTGACTGAGCTGGGCTGGGTTGCGTACTTTCTAGAGTACGTTTTCGCGCTGAGAAAACGGCTTTCTCTGGAATACGCTTCGCGCAGGGAGAGCGTAAAGTTCAGGAATACGCTTTAGCTTGAGGAAAACGCAAATCTGTAAATGCGCTGATCAGTACACTGTTCATCTTTTTTGCTTGTACGTTGCTTGTACGAGAGAGCTTGTTGGGGATATACCTACTAGGGGTATCACCAGCATGGATCAATCCGGCTAGTCCAGGGTGGCCCGCAGTGGTGGTGAAGGCTTTGCCTACCGGGCGGCCCAGATAGCTGACGACCAAGGAAGGCGGATGCCGGCAAGGAGGAGGCCCAAGACTGAAGCCCATGAAGCCACCAAGACCAAGACGGAAGGCGGCATACTTGCCGGCTAGGTTTAGGACTCCGTATACTTGCTGGATACGTAATCACCTTGTAACCCTAGGTCCAGCCGCCTATATAAGCTGGACCTCGGGACGCCTTTAGGGCAACTCTCATGATCAACACAACCAACTCATTGTAACCTGTTCACGGCGATATTGCCTTATAGTGAGTTATAGCAGCACGTAGGGCACCGCCACCGCCGTGGTGCCTGAAGCTGGGTAAACCGCCGTGTACAATCCCGACCTTGACGACGTCCACCTTCTTGCCCTACGTTCACCCTCGGCTAGCAGGACCCCGTCTCCTATCCAAGATGCCGATACGACGACAGTTGGCGCCCACCGTGGGGCCTAAGGCGTCAGGCGTCACGTTCCAGGCGGGAACTCTTGGCGGCATCGGCGAAACAATCGCCGTCGGCCGCGCTGTTCGCTACGGCGACAACCACTACATCAGCTGCGACGAGTCCTACATCCCCGCAGACGACTACATTGTCGGATGCGGAGTTGTGCCGTTTGGCGGCGTCGATGTGTTCATCGGCTACACTTCTGAGGCGTATGGGTTGCCGCGAATTTATTCGCCATCCCACCCGCCCTACAATCAAGACGGATCTGAGTTTGCCTCCTCTGAGGAGTCCGCAGATTCAGATCTACACTTTGTCGGCATGACGGGACTGGGATCAGACTCCCAGCCCAACAGTCAAGATCCCGAATCTATTCTTCCTGCGCTCCAGGATGATGCGATGTCGGATGCCGGATCCAGATCTACCGTTCACGTCAACGTAGATTCTGATTCCGAAGAAGATTCTGCCAGCATGTTTGAGCAACGGGTCAAGCAGTGTTTTGTTACACCTGATCCTCCGCCATCTGAGGCGGCTACGGGCTCTTCCGTCAACATGCAGCAGGTTTTTGTGGCGGATGTCACCGGTGCAGCTCAGAGAAGGCGGCAACTGACGCCGCCAACCTGGGGACCCCGGCAACCGATCCACAGTTTCCAGAGCCTCCTGGGGCTCCAAAGAAGAAAATTCTGGAGAAGGGCGAGCCCAGCAAGATAGGAAGCATGGCGGCTCTGGCGGAAGTTCTTCACACGCCGGTAAACGACAAAACCAATCCGGCTGATTTGGAGAAACTTCGGAACACCTTGGTGGAGCAAACTGAGTACCTCAAAAGCAAGCAAGCAGAGGTCCAGAGCCTCCTCGACGAAGCCAAGGAGGAAAACGCCAAGATAACGCCAAGTGCGACCCCAAGCGCAATCTTTTCACCACCACCCCATTGCCCAAGCCGGCAGGACAAGTGGCGGAGAAGAAAGGTAGGAAAGGCAGGGATCATGACACCTTCAAATCCCCTGCCCAAAAGCTTGGTTTCGAGTGGGCTACAGCGCCGCAGCGTAAGGACAAGAACGGGGACGTCATCCTCGCAACCCCTGTCCTCAACACTGCAGCCGCCTTGGACATCCTCAACAATGATGACTATGACAAGGACGAGAAGATCTACTACGCATCGATCCTTGCTCACAAAGCTCTAGAGCAGCAGGCCCGTGCTGATTCTCGCGCCGACATGGCGGACGCAAGGGGAGGAAAGTTGGAATCAAAATCCAACGCTTGCAAAGCTGCGGCCGGTGGCAACCCAGAAGATCCGTCCGGCTCCAGTAGCCACGGAAAAGGGAAGGACAAGGAGAAAGACCCACGCAAATCACCACCTCCAAAAGGCAGCGTGATGAGGCATCCAGGACCGGCAACAGGCGCAAGGCCTCACCTCCCCGCCTAGGCGGGATGAAGGCGGAAGCAGGGGCAGCAAGCAGCCGCCAAGGAGTGGCGGCAACCGCGACGATGCCCCGCCGCCAAGAAGAAGCAGGGACCGCACACAGTCCCCACCACCAGTGCCCAGGCACGAAGGCGGAAGCCGGGGACACAACAATGAGCCTAGGCACAGCCGGGCAGCGCAGG
This sequence comes from Poa pratensis, assembly GCA_947311845.1. Lineage (NCBI taxonomy): Eukaryota > Viridiplantae > Streptophyta > Magnoliopsida > Poales > Poaceae > Poa > Poa pratensis. The sequence goes on from CAMZMU010000058.1 coordinate 41,012,581, forward strand.
ACGAGCCCATGCTGATAGATCTGGCAAACAGCTCAGTCCGCAAGACGCGAGACATCGTCTCAATGACATCAAGGCTGGAAAGCAAGATGCCTATCTAGGACCTGAGTGCTTTGGCCCAGCCATCCGCAACGTTCAAGTACCCAGAGACATGACATCAGTGTCAAAAACTCATCAAAGGTACAATGGAGCGGACAAGCCAAACTCATGGTTGTCGGACTACGCGCTGGCAGTTGAAATTGCGGAGGCAATGGCCTCGTCGCTGCACGCTTCCTTCCCCTCATGCTGGAGGGGACAGCCCGAAGCTGGATCGAAAACTTGCCGGAGAAAAGCATTCATAGCTGGCATGACATGGAAAAGGTGTTCACGCAGCACTTCCAAGGCACGTACAAGCGACCCAATACATACACAGATTTGGTTCGTTGCGTGCAAAAGCCAGATGAAACAGCTACAAGCTTCTTGGCAAGGTGGATTCAAACAAAGGCAAGCTGCGAGAACGTAGACGACAATCAAGCAATCCATGCCTTCACCACGGGCCTCCTGAAGGGCTCAAGTCTCAGACATAAGCTCGTACGCATGCAAGTCAAGGATCTCGGAGTCATGCTCGAAGTAGCAGCCATGTACGCACAGGCGGATGACGATGCACGCGATGGAGATGGCGCACATGATATGGCGCCAAACAGGCGAGCAAGTCACAAACGCAAGGCTCCCCAGGATGACAAAGCCGGACCATCAAACGAGGTCGCCGCCGCCTTCGAAGGCAAAGGCGGCAACCGCAAGTGGAAAGGAAAGGGTAAAGATGGCGGCTCCAGCAAGCAGCGCCTGACGTACGATCAGGCGAAAGCCTTGCCTGCCCAATCCACGCGTCCTTAGGCAAAGTCAACCACACATTAGGGGAATGCCGGTTCATGGAGGACTTCAAGAAGGACCCCGAGGTTGGCTGGAAATCAAAAAAGAGCAAAAAGGCTGAGAAGACAAAGAAGGAAGACGATGATGGGGCATGTCCATGTCGAGGATGAGGAACCCAAGCTGATGCGCAAAGAAAGGAAATATCCCAAGGTACATGGCCAATTGGTGTGCTTCCTGGGCACTCCTTCGGCAAAAGAAGAAAAGGCGGAGATGCGCGAGCTAAACGCCACAGTACCAGACGTTCCCCAGTATCTAGACTGGTCAGAGGAGCCAATAACTTGGGATAGAGATGATCATCCAGATCACGTTCCTCACCCCGGCAAATACGCCCTTGTCGTCGACCCAATTGTCGATAACTTCAGGCTCACCAAGGTGTTGATGGATGGCGGCAGCAGCCTCAACATCATCTACGCGGACACTCTGAAGCGCATGAACTTGTCGGAAAGCCAGCTTGACTATAGCAAAGTCAAGTTTCATGGCATTGTTCCGGGAAAGCAAGCAAGTCAATGGGAAGCATCAGATTGGAGGTTACTTTTGGGCCTGAGACAAACTACCGCTCGGAGTATCTCAGGTTCGAAGTAGTCCCCTTCAAAAGTGCCTACCACGCCATTTTTGGACGGCCAGCTTTCGCCAAATTCATGGCTCGCCCGTGTTACATATACAGCAAGCTGAAGATGCCGGGACCCAATGGTACAATTACCATCAGTGGCAACTTCAAGAAAGCAAAGGAGTGTGAGCGTGGCAATGCCGCCTTCGCTGAGGCAGTCCTCCACGCAGAGGAGTTAGCCATGTTGAAGAAAGAGCTCGATACATCACAGTTGCCGGAGCATGTAAAGACCGCTGAGCAAAAGAACACTTTCAAGGCGTCCGAAGACACAAAGAAGGCGGATCTGGTCCCAGGTGACAGCTCCAAGCAAGTCACCATAGGGGCTGGCTTGGACGACAAATAGGAAAGCGCGCTCGTCAGGTTCCTCCGTGAGAATCAGGACATCTTTGCATGGTCATCAGCGACATGCCAGGTGTCCCGAGGGAACTTGCCGAGCACTCTCTTAACGTCTACGAAGGAGCCAAACCAGTGAAGCAAGGAATAAGCGCTACGGTGAGAAGAAGCGGACAGCAATAGGGAAGGAGATCATCAAGTTGCAAGAAGCCAAGTTCATTAGGGAGGTAGTACACACTGATTGGTTGGCAAATCCTGTAATGGTTCCAAAACCTAATAAGGAAATGAGAATGTGCATTGATTATACCGGTTTGAACAAGTGCTGTCCTAAGGACCACTTTGCTTTGCCTCGTATAGATCAGGTCATAGACTCCACAGCCGGCTCCGAGCTGCTGTGCTTTTTGGATGCGTACTCCGGGTACCACCAAATCAAAATGCGAGAATCCGACCAAATCAAAACAGCGTTCACTACCCCTATGGGACCTTCTGCTACATCACGATGCCCTTCGGTCTAAAAAATGCCGGCGCAACGTATCAGCGGTGTATGCAAAGATGCCTTCACGAGCAAATTGGCCGCAATGTTCACGTCTATGTTGACGACATTGCCGTCATGTCAAGAAAGAAGGCAGATTTGCTTGACGATTTGAGAGAAACCTTTGATAGCCTCCGGGTATATAGGATGAAACTCAACCCGAAAAAATGCGTCTTCGGGGTTCCTGCCGGCAAATTGCTTGGCTTTATCGTTTCCGAACGAGGGATAGAGTGAATCCAGAAAAAATCAAAGCGATCCTCAACATATCCAGGCCCAAGGACCTGAAGGACGTGCAGCGACTTGCCGGATCGGCGGCTGCCGTCAGTCGTTTCATTAGCCGTCTTGGTGAGAAGGCACTGCCTCTCTACCGGCTTCTGAAGAAATCCGACAACTTCGAGTGGACAGACGAAGCAGACGCCGCCTTGCAGCAACTCAAGGACGCGTTAACGTCTGCTCCAATTTTGGCAGCTCCTCGTTCGCAGGAACCAATGCTGCTCTATATTGCCGCAACTAACTTGGTTGTTAGCGTGGTACTGGTTGTGGAACGCAAGACGGAAATTTCAGACTTGCCGGAACAACGTCCGGTTTACTTCATCAGTGAAGTATTTTCCGCCTCAAAACAGCGTTATCCGCATTACCAGAAATTGGTCTACGGTGTTTTTACGCCGCCAGGAAGTTAAGGCACTATTTCCAGGAACATTCAATAACGTGGTGAGCAAGGCACCTCTGGGGGATATCATCAATAATACAGATGCAACAGGCCGCGTTGCCAAATGGGGCATTGAACTTGCCGCCTTCGACATCTGTATAAGCCCAGAACGGCCATTAAGTCTCAAGCCTTAGCAGATTTGTAGCTGATTGGACGGAGGCCATGGACGAAGTACCTCTCCCTGAAGATGCATACTGGATCATGCACTTTGATGGATCAAAAATGCTCAGGGCTCGGGGGCTGGCATTGTTTTAAGAAACCCTCAAGGAGACAAGCTTAGTTATGTGTTACAAATTCACTTCAAGGCAACTAATAATGTTGCTGAATACGAAGCTCTCCTTCATGGTTTACACATTGCCAAGGAACTTGGCGTCCAGCGTGTCCTCTGCTACGGAGATTCAGATTTGGTGGCGCAACAGATACGTGGTACTTGGGACACAAAGAGCGAACAATGGCGGCATATCGAGCTACCGTTGACGAATTCGCCAAGTGTTTTCTAGGCTACGAGGTCCGCCACATCCCAAGAGCTCAAAATGAGGCGGCAGATACACTTGCCAGAATGGGGTCTGAACGCAAAAAGGTACCAAAAGATGTTTTCCTGGAACACCTACACAAGCCGTCAATTAAAGGAGCAGACCTCCTTGACCCAGATCGGCAGAACCAGTTGATAGTGCTAGCTATGCCGTCTACTTGGTAAAGCCGGATTGGACGACGCCATATTTGGACTTCCTGATCAATCAGGAGTTACCGGATGATGAGGTTTTGAAAAGGCAAATAATAAGAAGAGCCAAGGCATTTACAATAATCAAAGGTGAATTGTACAAGCGTAGCACCACTGGTGTTTACCAACGCTGCATTTCGCCCGAAGAAGGCAGAGAACTGTTGGATGAGATACATGCCGGCGTATGTGGACATCATGCTTCCTCACGCGCCCTTGTTTCAAAAGCCTTCCGACAAGGTTTCTATTGGTTGACAGCCAAGCAAGATGCAGAAGACATTGTTAAAAGTGCAGGGGCTGCCAACTTTATGCCAGACAATCACACATGCCGGCTCAAGAGCTTAAAACAATACCCATCACATGGCCTTTCGCAGTCTGGGGCTTGGACATGGTTGGTCCGTTTAAAACGGCGCCTGGTGGCTACACACATTTACTTGTGGCTGTAGACAAGTTTACCAAATGGGTTGAAGCTAAGCCTATCAAAAAGCTAGACGGCGCCACAGCCGCAAACTTTCTGTGGGGAATAATCTCTCGGTTCGGGGTGCCTCATAGCATTATCACCGACAATGGCACTAACTTGTCGCAAGGCGAAGTCGAGGAATACTGTTATAAGCATGGTATCCGCCTAGATCTAGCCTCGTAGCGCATCCGCAGGCAAACGGTCAAGTAGAGCGTACAAATGGTTTAGTCTACAAGGAATCAAACCACGTCTCGAAGTACCATTGCACAGAGCGGCTGGGGCTTGGGTGGATGAATTGCAGTCTGTCCTTTGGAGTTTACGCACAACTCCAAACAGATCAACCAAGTTTACTCCTTTCTTCTTAGTCTATGGCGCAGAAGCAGTGTTGCCAACCGACATGATGTACGATTCTCCCAGAATTCAAGCCTACGTCCAGGAGACGCAGAAGATGCAAGACAGGATGGCCTTGACCTACTTGATGAAGAACGAGATGTTGCCCTTGCGCGATCCGCCATCTATCAGCAAAGTTTGAGGCGTTATCACAGCAGAAGGGTGAGGCAACGAAGTTTTAGAGTGGTGACCTGGTTCTCCGCCTAATCCAAGATAGAAAGGGCTTGCATAAGTTATCCCCGCCTTGGGAAGGACCTTTTGTGGTCAGTAAGGTGTTGCTCAATGGTTCTTATTACTTGGTCGACGAGACGGATACAAGAAGAAGCGAGGTCGCAAGCGCAAAAGGAAGGTTGACGACAAGTACGAAGAAACCAAGCGACCCTGGAACATTGAGCAGCTACGTCCTTTTTACACTTAGCAATTTCCACATTGTAATAAGTACTATATGATTATGAAATAAAAGTCTGTGGTTTGCTCATTCAGTTTTGGGATCATGCCATCTTTTGTCTTTTCTCGCAATCATATATCTGTTGTCATAAAAGTTACCAAACAAAATAAGTTTTGCTCCGTGCTAAGGTCCAAACTTTTTGACATTTGCCGTCTGCCGGCTAAAAACGCAAACAATCTTTGCACCGCCTAATATGCTTATCTGTCTGTTTGTATGTGGGTCGCCTAGTAGTATGTCGTTGGCACCAACATGCTGGCTTTGGTCTCTGAGTCTAAATTAGTTGGTATTGCACCTGGTTGGCTCAGCTAAAGTAACTAAGATGAGGTTCCGCCAACATATGAAAAAGCTAAACATGCAGGCGAGATACATATTAAGGCGGGCCACTTAATAAGCCTACCGCCAAGTGTAGCATAAAAGTTGGCCCATAAATATTTACAACCCAAAATAAAGTTTTATGCGTTAACAGATTAACGCAGTGTTTTGTGCTGCCTTTGCAGGAGGAGTCTAAGGGATTGCCGCCTTGGTAGAGCTGGTGGAGAGATCCTGGGGGCTGACGCCGGCATTCTTGGGGCTGGCTCCGCCATCCTTGGGGCTGCGCTTGTCGGCTCCGGCTTCGCCTTCTTCGCCTCGGAAGCTTCAGGATCCGCCAAGGAGGGATCGGCTACGGCAACATGCGGGTCCGGGTGTTCCTTGTAGAACTTGCGGATGTCAACCATGTTGGCAACCCGGGTCGCATAGCCGCGAACAGACCGCAGCACGTCCTGCATCACGATGGCTTGGTTGTTTTCGTCTTCGGTGGGGAAGTATCAGCCTCCGGGTACCACGCCGCCGTCATTGCCAATGCCAACTTGGCGCCGCCTCGTGCTGCTGAGCGTAGCGTGTTGTCGTGTTCAGCTGCCGCCTTCTCCAGCAGGTCCGGCAGAGCATCGAAGATGACGGGATCGCCGTCTTCCCCAGGGTAGAACTTGGCGGCAAATGCTTTGCCTGCGCCGACAATCTGGTTGACGATTTCGCCAACTTTCAAGATCGGGCAAGGCGCGGCGTTGTAGCCAGGTCATCTCCCAAGCTAGCCGGCACTGCACAAACACAAAGTTACACACTGCAGCTTCAAGTTTCAAGAAAGCAAGGTGACAAAATGAAGGAGAGCATACCCAAGACATGGTCGTGGATGGCGTTGACCTCATCCAGATGGTTCTCAAGCGTTTCTTGGCTAGCTGGACCGCCTTTGACAGTTGGTCCTGCTGCTCCTTGGCGTTCTTGTTCACCTGGTCAAGGTTGTTGCTCATGGCCTCAAGTTGTCCAGTCAACTTGCTAACTTCGGCAGCATGGCCAACGCACGCTCATCCAGCTCCTTGGCGTGATCCGCCTTCAGCTTGGTCACCAGCCCGGCAAGATCTGCAGCTTCGTTCATCAAAGCTTGCATGTCAGTGGAGTTCTTGAGAATATCTTGCGCAGTGTTTAGTAATTCTACAAATAAAAAGAAAAGACGACTAAAATACTTGTCGGAAAAGGAAAAGAAGTCGGACGAAAAGAAGGCAAAGAAAGCTTTGTCACCTTCATCCTTCTTGCGAGCTTCTTCCAAGCTCGCAATTTGGGCGTTCTTCAACTCCACGTCCTGCTGCAGTTCCTGGCATTCCTTTTTTTCTTCTCTTGAGCACGAAATAGCTCAAGATTGGAAGCAAGAACGGCCTGCATGCACGAAACAACATTATGGTTAGCACTATTTAGTCAACGAGACCACTTTGCCGGCTAAATTTTTCAGCCGCCAAAGTGCTCGGGGGCTGGGACCATAGGCTATTTTACCTCAAGTTGTCCGTGCAGGGTGTCGTGGAGTTCGTCCATGTGCGCGTACCAGTTGCGGGTACCGTCACGCATGGTCTTCAGTGTTTGCCGGGGGTCTTGCAACCCTTTGCCAGTTGGGAGCCAGGATGGGAGGACGATCCGCCTTGTTCGGCCGCCATCTGGTCATCCATCTCCTGCTTCATGGCAATAAATCGAGCGGCATCACTAGCCGAAGCTTCAGCCGTCTTGGAAAAAGTTATCCGGCAACTGATTTCTTGCCCGCCATCTTCTCTGTAGCCGCCTCTGCGGTACCAGCAGCTGTGTACGTTCCCTGGCATACAACCACGGGAACGCCAACTGTGGGCGTTGTCGGCGCAGCAGCTGGAGAGACGTGGTGGCTTGCCCCTGCCGGCAGCAATCTTCAAGTTGGAGCGGAGCTTGGGCATGGCAGGCTTGCCCTGTAAGCAGAAACATGCAAGTTTGTCAGCACAAACATATCAAAATAGCTAAGTCAGGGAAAGCCAAAGTTTGCTACCGCTTGAAGGGGACATTCCCCACGGTCTCATCCTCTGCATCGACAGAGGTGGCCGCCTTCTTCCTCTTCTCCAAATCCTTGGTGGAGGAGCTCAGCTTGCGCTTCTTCGATTTGCTGGCACCTGTCGTACCAGTTTGGGCCAACTCTTCCTCCCCCAAGGTTTGCAGCTGAAAAGGAAACAAGACAATATTAATCCAGTACCTAGTGGGCAAGGATGTTAGTGAAATAACAAAGTAGCTTTGACTTACCGCTGGGGCTGGGTTGTCATGGGTGAACATGGCGACGCCTTCAGCCGCCTTCACCGACAGAGGCTTGATAAGCTCTCTAAGCCGGTATTCCAAGGCATCCTGATCAAGGGTGCTGTTGCCGGCGTCATCCGCCTTGTACTCGCACATCTTCAGTGGGCGATGGCGGAGTGGCATTATCTTCCTCGACACCCAGCAGATGACGGTGTCAACTCCGTCAAGTCGTGGAGCCAACATCGTCTTCGTCAAGAACTCGATCCGCCTGACGGCAATTCGAAGTTCCGCCGACAAGCTGCTGAGCGGCACCTTTGCCGTCCAGCAGGCCTTGTGGGTTGGCGGACCGTTGACGAAGGCGGCATCCCTTGTGTGCTGCCAGGTGTCGGGATGTCCTTGCAGTAGAAGAAAGTGCTGGTCCAGTGCTTCACCGACTCGATGTATGGTATCTTTGGGTACCAGTCGGGTTGGCGGCAGTTGAACGTGACACTACCGCAGGTTGCTAGGTGGCCGCCTGGTATGGTTTGCCGGCGGCACAGGAAGCAGTACTTGAAAGCTCTATGGACGCAGCTATGCCTAAGTACCCTTCGCACAAAGCCTGGAAGCCGGCTAGCACTAGAATACTATTGGGCGCTATGTTGTGTGGCTGCAGCCCATAAAAACTAAGCACCGCCAAGAAGAAGGCGGAAAGCGGCAGAGACATACCGCGAAGGCTATGCGACGCCAACATGACGCGCTCGCCGTCTTGGGGGTCAGGCACCGCCTCGTCGCCTGGAACCTCCAGGAGCATTCAGTCTTTGGCGGAATGTATCCGCCTTCCTCCAGCTCCTTCAGGTATGCTGACGTCATAACTGACGGCAGCCAGTACCTGGAACCCAGGTCTCCAGCCTCTTCCTCGGCGTCGTCATCATCGTCGGCGGCAGATTCCGCCGCAGCCTCAGAGCTGGTCGCCGCGAGGGATGGGAGGGGAAAGGTTGGAGCGGCGGTTGCAGGCGCCGCCGGAGCTGGGGAAGAAGTAGAAACCCCGCCCGTGGCCACGGTGGCCGGGAGAGGTCATCGATGCCCTACGGGCACCGCCGCCGCCGCTGGGACAGATCCAGATCCGGCGGGGGTCGCAGAGCCGCAGCCAGTGCCGCCGTCGCCGCCGCATCCTGCTGAGTGCTCGCCATTTGGGGGAGAGGGCTGCTCGTGCTCGCCGGAGTTGAGTACGGGGAGGAGAGTTGAGCTCGGGAAGGTGAGGAGGCCACGGTGGGTGCGAATGAAGAAGAAGCATCGATGTGCCCTTTGGGTATTTATCCCCACGCGCCAAGATCCGTGCCGAGATTGGGGGGACGCGAGATTTCCGCCACGTGCCCACGATTTGCACGTCGTGGCAACGGTGTCTGCGGCCTCGCTCCGATTTCTGTGCGTAGTGGAGAAACCATCATGACGCATGCCCAAGTCCAAACTGTCGTGGACTGCATGGCGTCATCCGTCAACATTTGACGGTCCAGTCAATTGACAAGACTGGTGCCAGGAAGATTCCTGACAATGGTCAGGCCGTCTTTCCCATGATGGCGGCAAATTGTCCGACTACTTTAGGCGGACCGCCGCTTACTTTCAACTTTGGAATGCTTCAAGCTCTTCAGACGCTTACAAGACAAGGCGGACGTTGCCGACAAAAGAAGACGGCGCCTGAAGAACTCGAACCCTCCAGGGGCTAATGTTGGGGATATACCTACTAGGGGTATCACCAGCATGGATCAATCCGGCTAGTCCAGGGTGGCCCGCAGTGGTGGTGAAGGCTTTGCCTACCGGGCGGCCCAGATAGCTGACGACCAAGGAAGGCGGATGCCGGCAAGGAGGAGGCCCAAGACTGAAGCCCATGAAGCCACCAAGACCAAGATGGAAGGCGGCATACTTGCCGGCTAGGTTTAGGACTCCGTATACTTGCTGGATACGTAATCACCTTGTAACCCTAGGTCCAGCCGCCTATATAAGCTGGACCTCGGGACGCCTTTAGGGCAATACTCTCATACATCAACCCAACTCATTGTAACCTGTTCACGGCGATATTGCCTTATAGTGAGTTATAGCAGCACGTAGGGCACCGCCACCGCCGTGGTGCCTGAAGCTGGGTAAACCGCCGTGTACAATCCCGACCTTGACGACGTCCACCTTCTTGCCCTACGTTCACCCTCGGCTAGCAGGACCCCGTCTCCTATCCAAGATGCCGATACGACGACAGAGCTCGAGAGGCGGCGTGGTGCATCGTCGCCGTCCGTCAGGACCGCCGGAGAGCCGGCCGAAGGCGGGAATGGAACGGCGGCTGCGTACCGCGGCCGGGGAAGACGGGACCGACGACGGGGACGCTCCCCGCGCCTCCTCGCACGCACGCGAGTCGTGCGCACGTGCGGGAGCAGCCGCAGACGGCTCGACCGAGCTCGTCGCTCGCCGCTGCGCCGTGTGGAGGTCGAGCGGAGGTGGAGGCTGGGCCGCGGCGGTGTGCCGTGGCCAGGGCTGCGAGGGCGGCGGCGGGACGCCTCGTGCGCGTCATCCTCGAGCTCCGGCCAGGCGGGAGAACGTGACGAACGTGACGAACACTTGCTTTACTTCTGTCGTTGCTAAGAGGAGAGAGGGAGAGCACTCGTGAGGGAGACTGTGGTGGAGAGCTGAGGGAATGGCGATATTTTGCTGCGGGAGAGCTTGGGCTGCACTTATATAGCCGGGGATGGTGCTCTTCATGCCACCGGTTGCATCGGTGCAACAACGTCGCTCCAAGAATTTAAGGGAAAGGATAAGAACGGGAGGGGTGAGGCTGCTGTGCTGGACGCACAATGTCGCACGAGGCTGCATTGTGATGGCGGCTTAGGCTAAACAGGTTTAAGCCAAGCGAGTTTAGGTCATGCCAAAGCGTGCGTCTAGAGCGCGACGCGAGCGGCATCGTCGCGCTCCCGGTGACTCGGGTCACCAAACGGATAAGGTGAGGTATCTACGGGTTGCTAAGGATAAGGCCTACGCTACTACAAAGGTCGCACGCAAAAACTCCACACTTGGTAACACAAAGTTTTTCGAAACTCAAACGCACACAAGGTGTTTGATAAAAAGACTGAGGCCTTGCTCAACTCAGAAAAATCCCAAATAATTTCCACTGGGTATGTTTGGTATATGGGGAGTGTCTAAGGAGTTTGAACTTATTTGGTGCAGTAGAAAAAGGGTTTTGGGAATGTGTCCGCTAAGCCGCGTACCGGTATCGACTTTGGGTTAACAAAGGAAGTAGGTCAAAACTTGCTCGAATGAGTTTGAGTTCAACGGAAGAAGTGTAGGAAATGCAAAAATATGCAACTCCCTAAATTATGAGGATTTTCCGAAACTCCTAAGTTGACCGAATAAAATTGGGATCGGAGCCGACATTTAACAGTTAACTCCGAAATTGGAAATATTGGATTGGAGTATGCAATATTTCTGCATGGTTTGCCTTTATATACATGAGAGTCCTCCGGTATTTTTGGTGGAATTTTTCCAGCTAGGAAAATAGGCTTCACTTTGGTAGGTGGACAAAGTGTTTAAAATGATCGATAATTAGTGCTAGGATTTTTGAGAGGAACCCTAAGCATCAAAATTATCAAGAGGGATGGAGTGGTTCGTGGATCACTAGAAAATTCGTGAGAGAGAAATTCCCCAAGTCAAATCATCTCCAAAAGATTTGAAGAAATATTTAGGATAAGATGAAAAAGTTTTTCACATGTCAGAAAACACCACTAAAATTATGCATGAATTTTTGGGGTGTTACACTCCACCTAACCACATGCCTTTTAATATGGTCTATTTTTTATATACTAGTTTTGTATTTCTATCGTATAAAAGACACGGTCCCCCACCAGCTGACATCGTGCTCAATAAATGCTACGCATGCATCATGCTCAATAAATGCAACGTATACACTAACTAGATATATTAAATTAAACAAACCCTCCTCCAATCAATGTTAAGCAATCGCACATGTGATTTAGCTTAACCTTTTCACACAACGATTTCTACTTGATACTTCTCATATAAATGTTTATTTTTGTAGACAAAAGCAATATTTTTTGTATGTCAAAAATACGCAAATCTCAAACATTCATTGCTCAGACTTTTTATGATAATAATATATTGACCAACTTTTACTATATGACATTTAAGTAAAATTTGATTTTTAAAACAAATTTTGATGAAAATAATAAATGTTTCAAAAAAAAAATTAGCTCTCGTAATAAATAAATGTTTCAAAAAAATTGAAAAATCAGGTTTTTGTAATTGAAAACTATTCAAAATTTGAAAATATTAAATATTTACATTTTTTAGAAATTTAGATTTTAGAAAATATTTAATTTTACAATATGTCATAATTTTTCAAATATTTTTTCCAATTAATATATTGTAAACACTAGGTAAATATTCATATTTTAAAAGTTCAACTTTGAAAAATATTTTAATAAATATTAATTATTTTTCCAATTAATTTTTTCTAAATACTACTTAAATCATATTATTATTTTTTACAATTTTAACAAATATTAATATTTACTTTTTTATAGAAATTTTAGATATTTAGAAAAAATACAATTTGTCATAAAAAATTACAAATATTTTTCCAATTAAATATTTAAAGTTTCCTAAATATTCGCTATATATTCCTATTAAATATTTTGTTTTTTCTAAAATTTTAGATATTTATAAAAATTCAATTTTAATTTTTAGAGAAATATTTAATTTTTGTTTTACTAAAATTTGGAGATATTTAGAAAATATTTAAATTTACAATATGTCATATTTTTTCAATTTTTAACTATTACTATTTAAAAATGTTCAAATTCTAATAAATATAAATATTTATTTTTTTTCGAAAATTTCACATATTTGGAAAATACTTATTTATTCAAGTAAAGTTTTTCTTAAAATGTTCAAACTTTTAGAATATTGAAAACATTTCAGAATTGAAAATTGATCAGATTTTTAAAATGTCCAGAAAAACAAATTCAACATTTTTTATACGACAGTGTGCCTAATGACCATCACTCTAAATCGGCACTTAGCCATGCATGATTGCACGAGAAAGTCAAAGAATCATAATGGTATTAAATGCTCTTTATTGCTTTGCATGCATGCCTATCTTAAATGACATCGTATTTCTCCTTGTATACACATGTCTTTTTATTTAAGGCTGCTTTTTCACCTCATTAACACTACTTTGTTTCCTAATCGCGAAGCCACCGGGAACTGTTGGATTCCATCCTCGCTTGTCTCCATGTTCCGAAAATCCGATATGAGTTTTTTAGGTGTCGAAAGAAGGGCACATGTGGGTGATGCACACCTGGTCCGTCCGGCTGTACAGACGGGCCGGCCGGCAGGCCGGAAACTCGTCCAAGGGGCCAAGGCTGCCTAAACGAGCACGTAAAAAATAATCTGAACGAAAACGTCATGGTCCTCAAGGATAGATCCTGGACGACCTGATCAAATGGCTCTCCTCGGAGAGACCAAGAGGGCGAGGTACGACGCGGCGCCGTGGATGTATTGCTTTTTTTTTTGGAAAAAGTTTACCGAAAAATACAAAAAGCATCAAAACAGAAATTAATAAAAATAACAAAAAGTCCGGTAGACCCCCTAGCGCGACTACAGACACTGGCACAAGCCGAAGGCACACCACCGTCCTCGTCCCTCCATCACTGGAGCCGGGCAAAACTTGTTTAACTAGAGCTTGTTGTAGTACAAAAACAAGAAGTCATGATGTTAAAGTCCACAAAGGACCAATGCACAAGAGCAACACCATCACCAAAGATGAAACTCGCAAGTCAGAAGAGTCAGACCTAAAACAACGCCAACGAACACGAAAGTCGATTGGATCCCCGAAGAACTGTCGGACACACAACTCAACGTGACCTCCACCAGCGGTACACACCACCGAAGTGATGATAATTAAGGTGCAGAAGACCTTATTCTCACTTCTGGATGTAGCCGTCGCCTCACCATTTTTGAAAAAGACACTGAAAAATAGGCTAAACAAAGAATGTGAACCCTCCCAGCCGGCGACACGCCTTCGTCCACCACTCCTCCAAGGCCCCAAGGCCACCAAAGGCGGAGCGGACTGATGGCGTCGCCGGCGGGCGAGGGGTAAGGGGACGGAACCCTACATGGGTTTTACAATCGTCTCCCCATCGCCTCTCTCTCCTAGAGCTTTTCTCGTACTGGTTCGACAACTATGTTAACCCGACCTATGTGTTTCATGGACGTATTGCTTCACACAGAACTACTATCACAACTGGTAATGGTTTTCGCTGTAGTAAAATTAAACAAATTCTTTCACTTAAAAGTTGTAGTTTGCTGCGACTACTTTCTCGGATTGCTATACCCATTTTTACACCATGTTAGTTAACCCTGGACGAACTCCGTGTGACCTACAAATATACCAAAGAATGAATATTAATATTTGAATTTTTTTGTCTGATCATCGGGACCTTGAATGTTTCTCAAGCTTGGAATCATGCCCTCCTCAAAACCGTGCAAAGGTTCTCATTGCTAAATCTTTGTCTTAGACAATATCAAAACGGACAATGCAATTGATAGTATCATCCTTTTTTAATCTTCTTGAAGAATTCCATTTCTTCGAATGATGCAGAGGTGAATAGCAGATACATCCTCAAGGTCCATCACATCAAACTCCTATAACAACAAGGAAACTAAGCATAGATATGATGATAAACAGTTCATTCTTGTGTGTTCACAAAAAAAGAACATTCATGTCACCAAGCAGATTGATCACCAAGAGCAAGAATTGTTTTAACATTGGACTTTGCAAAAGCTTTTGATAAAATAGGGCACAATTTAATTTCTTATATCTTTCAAAGGTTATGGCCCAATATTGCTTCAATGAATATACATCTTTTGTCCCGTCTAATGGTGCTACCACTTCTCTTTGTTTTACCGTTGACTTTCTACAATCCATCCTCAATCATTCCATGCTACAGGGACTTCCTATTCGGTTTTGTCCGATTCTCCATATGGAACTACTGATGTATTTAGTTTGATTCATCAATGGCTTTCAGAGTAAACTACTTTGGAACTACTGAGTACGTGGAATCATAAATTATACCTATTAATGTGCCTCCATAAATGATGACTAATTTAACAAGTTCCATCTATATCTTCCATGTCTGCATTTTTCATGTGCACCCTTGAGTTACCGGTTGTTGTCTTGTATCTAATTAACAAGATCACAAGACATTTTCTTTGGAGAAATCATGGAGTGGGCGACATAGATCCCTTGCTTGTGTCCTGGAACAAAGTTTACAAGCCAATATCGATCACAGGTCGGTTAGGTGTGCTCAAGATTCAATTCATAACAAGCACTCATAGCAAAAAAAAATCTTCATTAGTTCTTCAATAAACATGATCTTCATGGGGTGAACTTATTTTGGGAATATTAGTATTACAACGCTGAACCACCGCACGGTACGCTGTTTGGCTCCTTCTGGTGAAAAGGCAACTTTACACACCTAGAGTACTTCAAAGACATTGCTCATTGTAATATTAGAATAGGTGGCACAATTGTTTCTTTGGCATGATTTCCTATACACAACACAACTTGAGTATGGAGTTCACTTAACCCTCATATTTTGTTTAACATCAATATTATTCATACCAATATATATATTCCTAGTACAAGATAGTTTACATCTCTGTAGTATGCCTTTATCACGTCAAGTACCACCTGTACCTATTGTTATATCTAAACTAATTGAGGAAGTTCAGGTTACTGAGGCAAATGATCACTAGATCATTTACATCTAGAACACGTGAAATTTCTCCTCCATGACCTTTTACAAGCATCGCATCAGTTATCTATTAGCACTCGATCCCTACCGATGGCTACGAAAACACTCACGTTAACTCAAACATAAAGTTTTCTTTTGACTTGTCCTTCGTCATATATAGGGCTGTAAATGGGAGCTTAAATGGCGCCATTTAATCCCACTTATTTTAGTCACCAGTTCAAAATCGTGTTTTGTTTCCTGGGAAAATTAACAACTAGCCTAAATATACGGGATTATGTGGCGCCATTTATTGGCTCATTTACATCCCTAGTCATAGAGTGGACTCCAGAAATCTACCTAATATAAAGAATATGCAATTCCAAAGTTATAACTGCACTCTTTGTCAGATAGCTACAAAGGAGATTAGATTTTATCTACCTCGTTTGGGATTGCCCTTTTGACATCTAATGTTTGGATTCTATCTGCCCTCTCAAAAGTAGGGGCATATTACACTTGGATGAAATTGACAATATCAAATACGCCTCCGACTGAGTAGTACATAAATGTTCCCTCGTAAATAAAAAACATGGTCACCTTTTGTATAGTTTTCCCTCACTTTTACATCCCTCCTTCCGGCTACTCTAAGAAAACATACGGAAAACAAGAAAACTTGATTTTTAGCAAGATGTTTGCATATTTTGAAAGGTGGAAGTAAGGGGCTTAATTCAAATATCGAAATGGTTATCCAATAGGATAAAGTGATGGCTGTCAAACCACTACTTCATTGCTGCCCATATAGAAAGGAGCACGATGTCGCAAGAATAAAACGGAAGAAAGCAAGACATCGCTACCTCAATTCTCCTTATGTGGCCGTATGTGTATTTCTTTTCCATTTCATGGCTAACTCTATGTGTCCGTTATATGTATATATTTTTATTTGGATAAAACCATATCTCCAATTCCCAAGATACCAGACGAATGCACATAAAAAACACCATCCCCTCAGGAGGTTAAATTAAAGGACGCTGCTAGGTCGTGGTCGACCACGATCTGGCTTAGAGCGAGCTCAGTCCGACAACCCCAGAAACGGAAGGTCCCGCGCGCACCCCACGACAAAAAAGGAAAGGCTTCCCCGCGCTCGCCAGGACGTGCGTCCCGCGCGGCCCAGGTGCGGATTTGGCGGGACCATACAAAAAGGCGTCCCCGTCCCCCAGGTCATCTTCCCCTAACGCTGCACCATAGCCGCCAGATGAGGAACGGGAATCCCATTGTTTTATATCCTTGCAAATAAATCCTATTGATTTACATCCCTGCAAAAATCAGCAACGGAATCCTCTCGCCCCTCATCCCCAGGTTGCAAGAAACAGAACATAAGACAAATCGAAATTTTACATCCAAATCCAAGATCTCTGTCCAGAAATTGAACGCAGATACGAAATTGCATCTTCAGGAAGTATAATCTTCAACAAAAGGATCTAAAGGTTTCAGCTAGTAGAAGATTTCGAAAGCAGGTGTAAGTTTGTGCATACTCCATCATCTCTTTCTTTCCACCATCTGCTTTTCCAGCCCCTTCCCCATCACCACCAACGTCCATGATCCTACTTTACATCCTGGTAATGGTATAGACATAACTCATTGTCAAAAACCTGTGCATGTGCTGTAAAAAACTGTGCTATGCAAGTAAATGAAATAGCTTCTTGTGCTATTCTTGGCAATTAGATGCAATACAAAAATTTAGGAATTGCTAGAAGCAATTTGCCATACCTTGTACCTTTGCTGATGAAAGTTGTGGGGTGTAAACTTATCAGGATTCCGAGAGACTAAAAGACTTAGTAGAGGAACGATGTAAAATTCCGAGAGAGAAAAATGCACAGTTCGCTGTAAATTGTTGTGGACTACTGAAAACTGAAACCAGATACGTTTCATGTGACTAGAGGAAGTAGAATTGCATCAACTAAAAGAACTTTATTTTGGATAAAAAACTGCTGAAAGAACATGTAAGTTGGTCTCAGTAGTACTATGTGCAGCAAGTAAAAGGTCTTAACTCGTATCCCGTTGACAGCAAGTAAAGTAAGAGCTTTATTTTTGCAGCAACTTACATTTTCTCAGTATGTAACTGCTGGGCTGACAAAGAATTTCTTGAACCTGCATTTGAATGTCAAGGATGAAAGAAGTATAATCAGGAAGTATTACCAGTAGTTTGCAAACAAAATGAGAGAAAGGAACTATTGTAGATAAATGTTGAAAGAGAAAAATATGCTAACACGCTTTGCTAGTTTATCATGTTTATCTATTTTTCTGGTTGAAGAGTGGAGTTTTAACATCCTAGCTTCAGTTGTGAAAAAAATACATAAAATACTTCCAGAAAACGTAGAATGTAATATTCACATTGTATCCCATCATGTTACCAAGTTCTTGACAGTTTACTTGATGTCATATAAAAGAAGTTAGTTTCAGTAAGTAAAATTATAAGACACACGATGTAAGATTCCGAGAAAGGAAGTGAAAATGAACAATTGTCAAGTTTTGTGTGAGCTATGAGCTGACAGCTTAAATACTGGACATACATTGTGACTAATTGTCACCAAACATATGGATTTTTTATGGCAGGAACAAGAGGAATCGATGTAAGATTCCAAGAGAGAAAGAATGCACAGTGCTACAAATTACTGAAAAATGAAACCAAATACTTTTCACGTGACTAGAGGAAGTAGAATTGCAGAAACTAAAAGACTTTGCACGTAGTTACTTTTCATGTAGTTACCACTTACCAGGATCAACTAAAAAGAACTTTAGCTTAAATACTGGACATACATTGTGACTAATTGTCACCAAATATATGGATTTTTTATGGCAGGAACAAGAGGAATCGATGTAAGATTCCAAGAGAGAAAGAATGCACAGTGCTACGAATTACTGAAAAATGAAACCAGATACTTTTCACGTGACTAGAGGAAGTAGAATTGCAGAAACTAAAAGACTTTGCACGTAGTTACTTTTCATGTAGTTACCACTTACCAGGATCAACTAAAAAGAACTTTACTTTGGATAAAAACTGCTGAAATAACATATAAGTTGGTCTCAGTAGTACTATTTGCAGCAAGTAAAAGGTTTTAACTTGTATCCCATTGACAGCAAGTAAAGTAAGAGCTTTATTTTTGGAGCAACTTACATTTTCTCTCATTGCTGGTCTGACAAATAATTTCTTGAACCTGCATTTGAATGTCAAGGATGAAAGAAGTGTTATCAGCAAGTATTACCGGTAGTATGCAAACAAAATGAGAAAAGTAACTGTTGTAGATAAATAAATGAAAGAGAAAAATATGCTAACATATTTTGCTAGTTTGTCATGTTTATATATTTCTCTGGTTCGATTGAATAGTGTAGTTTTAACATCCTAGCTTGCTCCCCTATATTTGCAGTGTACCCTGATGTCGTCTTCCTCTCATCCCGAATATGATGTAAAAAACCTGAGCAAAGATTATTTGCATGTAAAAAGATCGTCTAGTGAGTCTTCACATTTACTGTGAACCACAATGAAAAGATTTTGACACAAAAGAACCCAGTAGTTTGGCCCCTTCATCGTGGCCACACTAGTATGCATTAGTGAAGTAAAAATCTGGAGCAAAGATTACATGGTTATTAAAAAACTGTTGGGACCTTCTGTATTTGTCTTTGCTTCTACCGCGAGTTACATCTTCATTTATGTATAGATGTAAAACAAACTTGCAGGTGTAATAAAAAGGAAAATATAGACTGCTATCCCATTAATTTGCATCCAGAAAATGCACATCTACTTGATTGAACATGTAATAAGTATGTTGGTAGATGTAAAATACTTACACTGTCTACCAGAGATTTTGATAGTGTATAATCTACTCCATCTCCTTTTGCTTCCTTGTGTTAGTTTCTTTTACTTGATTGCAACTGTTTAGTCTTTAATGACCTGCAAAAACAGAAATCAGATGGATGTAAGGGAAAAGTTTCTGATAATGCAAGTTTTTCAAACTGAATGATAACTTACATGTACTATATATGTGGCTGAACTACAACACTAGTACTAAGAAGAAAAAATCATCTAAAAAACAACTTTACATCTAGGACATAGAACATAAAAACACAAAAAAGTTTACATCTACATGTGAAGTTTCCCCCTTTACATCTAGTCTATATGTGTGGCTTATTTACATGTTAAAATGGACCAGAAAAATTCAGGAACCCAACATGTGAAGTTTCCCCCTTTTTTGCTGTGTTTACATCCTTAGAAAATCTCCACAAAAAAAGTGCAGCCTCCCATGGACAGATAGATTAAAGTAGCATAAAAAGTTATATCAGCAAAAGGTATGATGATGTGAATCTCCATCTAAAAATAAAACAGGGTTGCATCTGCTAATTTTAGACCAGAACGCAAATTGCATTAACAGATAGCACTACTAGTAGTACTTTCTTACATCTAAGAATTACATCTCCATAAAGTTGAATCTACATACTAACCTGCCATGACTGACGAGATGTTCAGTTTGCTACCCGGTAAGAACCCGTCGAAAGGCTTCGTCCGCCGTCGCCCAAGGAGAAGCGTGCAGCGTGTGCCTTATGCCGAACCTACCCAAGGGAGCACTGACAACGGGGAAGAAGTCCACGAAGGCGAAGGGCTCCCGGGCTTCCATTGGTAAGGCGTCAAATCTTGTGGCGTTGAGCTCGACGGCGGCGCCCCCTGCGCCGCGGCGGCGGCGACCTCACCGAGGCCGAGCGACCGTAGGGCATCTGCCCCTCGCAGCGGTGCGCGGAGATGGTAGCGAACAGGGCTGTGTGGCGCGCGGCGGTGGCCGGAGACGGGGCCGGGCGGCGCGCGGCGGTGGCCGGAAACGGGCGGCGCGCACGGGGCCTGGTCGCGGTGGGAATGGTCCCGGTGGATCTGTGGACTGTGGGGAAGAAACTGTGCAAGGTAAAAGAATGGGCGTCGGTCCAGTTGGGTGAGGACGGGGTGGACAGGGTAGCAGGATTTGATCGCACGGTCGCGGATGGTGAGCTCGGAATTGTCCAGATCGTGGTCAACCATTAAAAAGAAATTGCGTAAATTAAACAATGCTAAAGAAAGCAGCGTGGATCATACAGATCATATGCATGTTGCCGCATCCGGTCAGTTGGCGCAACCGAACGCCACCAAATACGAACCTTGAACCCTCGTTCACCAACGTACGCACGCACGCACACCGATCATCATTGCCTTATCCTTCACCAACGCACACCTCATCACTTCCTCTTTCGATCCGCACAAAAAAGGACATAAAAGGAAAACACACACAGCCATGTGGGTCGCTCGATCGGGAAAAGCTCGGATCAAAACACGCCGCAAAGTTCCCATCCTCGCTAGGGCACGTAGGCGATCAGCCCCGAATAAACTAGTGGTTTCGTTGCATAAAGAACCATATCGGTCTCCGAGCGCACCATATCGTCATGTCCCTCCACGTCCGGCGACGCCAGCCTGGCCCTCTGGCGTCGCTGCCAAGAATATAGGCAAAAGCGTACGTAAGCACAAACTCGTGAGTTCCATTTCAGATGAGGAATCTAGCCATCGGGAATCAGAGAGTGTGTGTTGTGCGTGCATATATATATATATGTAGTCAAAGCGTATGTGCATGTATTTATATTATTCTCGGGTTCAAATTATTGTGGCCGCGCCCATATTACTAACTATATTAAAGCTGTGCAAAATCGCCACACCGCAGCGCTCCTCTACTGTAGCTTATCTACAGTAGCCACTGTAGAAAATCTACAGTGTTCAACGGTGCTCGATCCCAGCCGTCGCTCGGCGATCGGACGGACCGCAGAAGACGTCCGTGACGTTTTTGCAAAAAACACCCTTAACAAACCCACAAAACAAACCCGCAGTCCACAGTTTCCCGAGGAGAAGGACCTAAAAGCAATTACGACAAACCCTAAGGATTTTTATGCAAAATTGCCGCCGAGCCCCCTTCCCTCTCCTTCTCTCTCTCGCGACCGTCGCGTCGCCGGCGGCGCCGCCACGCTCCGTCGCCGCCATGGCCCTCCTCTTTCAAATCGAAGGGCACGGGGAGATGCGCCGTCGTCACCGCTCCCTCCTCGCCGCGGATCGGCCGCCGGGACGATGCGCCGTTGCCGGAATCGCCGCCGCCACGCCGCGGTCCTTCGCCGCTTCCGCCCGCCGCCGTGGCCGCTCCGGCGACCCAAACAGGGCGGCGCCGCCACCTGCGGGCGCCTCGCGTCGAGGCGCGTCGAACGCGCCCACGCGCGCGTCCCAGCTCGCGCTGGCGCGCCGCCGGCGTCGACGGCGCCGCCGCGGCCGAGACGGCTTCTTCTGGCCCCTGTGACGTCATCACGACGTCACAGTGGGCCCACGTGTCAGCAATTTTTTTTCCCTAATTTAATTTCTTTTCAGAAAATTGCTAAATGCTGAAAAATGAAGTACCATTAAATATATCCAACATGAAAATAATTCAAAATAATTCAGACAAATTGTCAAAAAAAAAATCAAATTACCGAATTTTCAAATTTTGCTCGGAAAAAGTCAAATTACCGAATTTTCAAATTTTGCACATAAAAAAAAACACACACACACACCAAACTTACATTATGCATAAACAAATGCAAGTAATATATTTGTACATATCAAATTTCCCAAAAATTACAAAATGCCAAACTTTTTCTAAAAAATTTCAACCTCCCCACAAAATAATGCAACCATTGTGTCAAAAAAATATGTTAAATTATCAAAATTCTAAATTCCCCATAATTCAAAATAATGCAAAAAAATTGTCCAAACAAAAAAGTAAAATTACTGAATTTTCAAATTTTGCACAAAAAAAAAACAACACAATTACATCATACAAAAAAAATGCGAACAATATGTGCAAAGAAAAAAATCCCAAGATTTACAAATTGGCAAACTTTTCCAAAAAAATTCAGACTCACCAATTTTTCAAAATCCATATAGATTTCACAACAGGGTCCACTGTCAAGACTTTAACATTTTCCTAAACAATTTCCATATAGTTATTAAAACGTTAAAAAATAGGTCCCGAATGTTAGATATTCCACAGTTAGGGAGAAAAATGAGCTTTGAAGCAAAAAAAAACAAAAAACTTATAATCTATAACAATTCACAATAATGCAAAAAATCTGTCAACAAAAACATATAAAATTATCAGAATTCCCAGTTTTCCATCATTCAAAACAATGCAAAAAATTTGTCAAAAAAAAAATACAACTACCAAATTACCAAATTTTCACAAAAAAAAAATACTTTACACACAAAAATAAAAGTACAAACAATATGTACAACAAAAATTGCTAAAATTTAGAAATTGCCAAAATTTTACAATAAATTCTCAAACTTTCCACGAGAAATATAATAATTTGCCAAAAAAAAATACAAAAATATCAGATTTTCTAATTTCATATAAATTTCACACCAGGCCTACGGTCAAGACTTTTACCATTTTCCTAAACAATTTCCATACAATTGTTAAAACGCTGACATGTAGATCCCGAATGTCAGATATTTTCATAATTACGAAGAAAAAAAATTGAAGGGAATTTTTTTTAACCTATAATAACTCAGAATAATGCAAGTATTCCTACTGTCAAGACTTTTACCATTTTCCTAAACAATTTCCATACAATTGTTAAAACACTGACATGTAGATCCCGAATGTCAGATATTTTCATAATTACGAAGAAAAAAATTTGAAGGGAACTTTTTTTAACCTACAATAACTCATAATAATGCAAGTATTATGTCAAAAAAATACAACGTTATCAAAATTCCAATCTCCCCATAATTGAAAACAATGCAAATAATTTGTTTAAAAAAAATTACCAAATTTTCACACCTCCCAAAAAAAACACCAAAAATACATTATGCACAAAAATGATGCAAGTAATATATATATATATCAAAATTTCCCAATTTTTACAAATTCCAAGACTTCTTCAAGAAATGATCTTTCACACTCATTATGGACTTCTTCAAGAAAAACACTTGCTCCAATTATATGGACAAATAGATGGAGTTGAATTTCACAAAACAAACTCCCTAATTATGAAATTCAGTTCGACAAATGATCTTTCACACTCATTATGGACTTAAATTACAAATTGACAAACAAACATCAACATTTTTAAACCTTCCAACTTGCTTAAAGATTGGACATACTCTAAGATATATCAGATTTTTTTTTCTTTTCAGAAACAATTTAAGGGACTGTTAAACTTCCGACATGTGGGCCTACCCTATTTAAGCAGATTAGAAACAAAAATTGTAGAGGTAAAAAAAAAAATATACTCATAGCAAATTACAAAATATATTACAACATTTCATTTTGGCCAATATTTCGACACCATACGAACGAACTTTCCGCAAATGTAGAATCAAATTCAAATGGATTTTCCTGATTTCACTTAAATATTGACGTCAAAATGCAAACATGTTTGACCATTTCGATCCACTGAATATTTGAATATTATATACAATATATCCGAAATGCACAAAAAAAATGCTACCTATTCATGACAGAATAAAAACATGTTCCAACATACCAATTTAGCTAACATTTTAGTTAACAAAAAATATATATACTGCAAAAAAAAAAACATCAAGGGCGTGCCGTGACGGCACGCCAAATTCAACTAGTCTTAGGTTAAAGTTTGAGCGGCGGAAGTACTCCAACTAGCTAGAGCAGGATCACTGTTTTTTCTGATCGCTAAACTAGTTTTCGAGTGGAAATTGGTCTAGGGTGTTTTTCAATCTAACTAATTTTTACGGTCAAAGGTCTTTGCATGCATCCTAGGGAGCATATATTCAGGGCCTCTTTGATTCATCTGAATGGTAAAATAAAAATGTAGAACACCAATTTTTTTTCTCCTTTGTGACACTACCAGGGTCTTTATCTTTATGATTCACAGGAATTTCAATAAAAATAATTCTGAGAATTTAAATAACCACCTAAACCTCTTAGTAAAAAATCCTCATTTCTTTCTTTGTGATATCAAAAGGAATTTAGCCGCTTAATGCATATATATAAATGTTTGACCAATTGTGTTCATATTCCTACGTCTTTTTAGAATTTTACAAGCCAGGGCCTCATCGTTTGATTCAAAGTAATGAATTAATCGTACAAAAGTAGAGCCTTCTACTTTGTGTTGAGTTTGAAAGAAAAGAAAATAAATGGACAACACTGCTTCACTTGAACCTGTTTTTTACATTTCTTTGCATAGAGAGTAAGTCAAAAAGACCCATAGGTTGATTAATAATGTGCTCCTACTTCTGCATATGATTTAACCATGATCGATCTGACTATGCTTTGCAGCTCTCATATGTCTTTCCTATGCCTGCCAATTAAAAATCTTAGAATATCTCTATATTTCTTATAATACTCTGTTTGGACTAACCTTTTGTAATACTATGTTTTGGTACTAAATTTATTATATTCCTGCATATCTTCTATCCGTATAATTTAAACTCCTGCGAATAAAAAAAAACCTCGAAGGATTGATGCAAACGATAAATATTCTATGCTATGTTAGTCTCACGGGAATTTCAGATTTGTTCTAACCTCGTCTATTTTTACTTCTTTCCTTGCAATTCTCTGAAGACTGTTACTTCTTTCCTTGCAATTGTCTGAAGACTGTTTCTGGTACTTCTGTAAGCAATTCGCACGTTACAAGGAGACGCCAACAACAGCGTCAGTACACCGTCCAAGCTCTATTTCTTAGGTTAACATGCATATTCAATTCAAGAGCCATGTAAAACCGTAAACATAACACCAATATAATGCATGTACGGTATGTTTTAATCTGCTTGTTAGACGAATTGCCACGAACGAATAAGGCATATGTTCATGCATGTACAGGGTTACAGAGGAGTTTAACTAACCAAACCATGCATTCTTTAGCGTCACATCAGACAGAAAGCTATTTTAAATACCATGCATCATCCCTAGGGCTACAGTACCACGGATCATCGATATCATACAACGGGAGATCGACTTGAACATCAACATCATGTATACATGAGCTAGCTAGCTAAGTCTTCAATGGTGGATCGAGAAGGCTCTTCTTTCAGATTCTCACCGCCATCTGGTTTATGGAAGCAGCCTCCTGGTGAGACCGGCAGCCGCCTACGTCAGCGCCGCCTCCTTCTTCAGGGCTGGCGTTCAAGTCGGACGAGCAGCCTTTCTCTTGACTCACATGCTTCTGCTTGGCTTGATCTTGCGGGATCGGTCTTACCTTCACACCGCGTATCAGCTGGGGGTAGACAGAAGCTTTCGAGTTAATGATGTGTTGTAGAAAAAGATCAAGTACGCACAACAAGAACAAAAGAGTCAACTTATCATGATATAGATTGTACTGATTTTATGCCACAGGTATCAAAATGACAGCCACTTATCATGCATGTAAACGTTATAGAAATTAAATAATTTGGTGAAGGTATGAACATACATATTTGCCGGACTTGACATCTGAGTAAATCACGATGAAATCGCCCTCCTGCAGCTCGTTGTAGCTGACAAAATCCGCTGCAAGTTCATGCAAAGGTAATCCGCGAGAACATATATAAGAGAAATGTACATTTGGTTGCAAGATTGAACTATAAGACTTGAATTATCTTCATCTCACCAGTGTTCTCAAGAAGATACATCCTGCTCTTGTTGTTAGGCCAAAACCTGCATGAACAAACATCACCTGATTGTCATGATAATCTACTGTATGTGTACAATATTTTCTTTTGTAATCTACTGCATGTGCAAATTGTTCATTAGCAGCTAACCAATGGATCGATCGATCAATCGAAACATATTTTCCGCATGCCCTTGTTATGTACTCACGTAGACGAAACACTATGAATGCATGCTACTATTTGGCTCCCAGATTCCCATCAAGTATTCATATGACCCACTTGCCCATTTGGGAAAGGAACGTGCATGTCCTACAGTGATGCGGTACTCATGTCATTTACTATATCTGGCCCAGTTTGGTAGCCTAATTAACAAAGACAAAAGTGGACTTAAGCATGCAGCTGCTGGTTTATCCCCAAATCCTCTGTGCTTACCGGTACCGCATGCTCCACACCCGAGACGTGCCGATGTCCTCCATGGGGATGGAGATGCCGTCCCTCGTCTTGAGCTCCGGCAGGTGCGTCTCCGCTTCCTTCTGAAACGATCCATGGAAGAAGAGACTCGTTTTAGTACCAACCGATCAAGAGAAAACTTCAAGGATTGGTTCGTAAACATCCATCCACAACCAAATCCAGATCTTGTTAATTTAATCAAAGGGGATCGAATTAAGAAGAACAAAGTCTTGCAAGTGGATTCATGGAGCTAGAGCTACATTTTGCAAGTGGATGCATGGATTGAGATTGACGGAGCTAGACGAGGGAGATTGCTGCCTCACTTTGGGGAGCACGATGCGGCCGAGGTTCCCGACGTCGCTCTGCTTCAGCACCTTCTGCAGCAGGAACCGCAGGTTCTTGTCTGCCGCCGCCGGCTTTGCACCCTGCGCGCATGCACACGAACGAAGCTGTTGAGATGCAATGTAACCCGAGGTACAAGCAAGTGGATGCATGCGCGCGCAAATCCTATCGCCGGACAGCGATGTGCGTCTGTGAGAGAGGAACAGAAGAATTCGCGCTCTAGCTTCGTGATTCTATGCGAGATAGCGATGTGAAGTAGTGCTCGTGCATGCATGCACCTGCTGCGCGCCGGACGACGGCGCTGCGTCCGGCGAGGGTTTCTGCTGCTTCTGCTTCTGCTTCGGCCTCGAGGAGGAACTGGACTTGGACAGCGGATTCGGGACCTGGACCATGAGTTGGCCCTGGCCCTGGAATTGGACGGCCGGCGGCGACCAGAGCCCACCCCAGCCGCCGGACGACGAGGGCATGACTGGCGCCGAGTGGGCGGAGCGAGGAGAGAACGCCTCCTGCTGCGTGTGGATCATGGCGCTCTGGATCTGGGCCAGATTCAGCTGCTGGCTCCGTTGCTGCTGCAGGCACGACAGGCGGCGCTGCCTCGCCATCCGCTTCTTCCGGGCCTCCTTGCTCGCCGACGGCTCCGTCCCGGCCATGCGCTGCGGGCAGACGCCGAAACCGGCCGCCGATAACGGCTGCGGCGGTGGCATCGGATACGATGCACCGCCGGGGAACGGCGCGTACTGCTGCGGCCAGGGCATGCTCGCTGCCTGCATGTCAGCCCCCCGCGCCGGTGGGGAGAACGGCTGGCTACTCACAACCACGCTGCTCGTGCTGCTGCTCGGCTGGAACGGGTAGATCGCCTCGCCGCCGTAAGCTTGCTGGTAGGGCATCGGCCAGGATGTGGCGCCGGCACCCGTCTCCGCGGGGAATTCGTAGCCGGGGTTGGCGCCAGGGCTGGGGAGCTCGTCCATGGTGCCGTCGACGCGGGGGCGCTTCTTCTGCAGGTGGTGGTTCTGCACCCAGGTGAGGATGAGCTTGAGCAGCTGCATGGTGCCCTGCCGCCCACCACCGAGCCGTGCGGCCGCGACCTCGATGGTGGATCGGCGGAGGCGGATGCTGCGGAGGTCCTCGGCCGAGATGCAGTCGCGGTTGTTGGTCAGCCACTCCATGAAGAACCGCGGCAGGTCGTCCGCCGCCGACGAGGAATCCTGTCCACCACCACCAGCAGCGGCCTCCGATGCCGGGTTCCCGGCCGTGCCGTGCCCTTGTCCCGTGGTAGGCGGCTGGTCGTCCTCTATCATCATGCCGACTTCTTCCGGGAAGAGCGGCTCGTCCTCCCATGGCATGGAATCCGAGAGCGTCGCGAAGTCGAGGAGCTCGTCAATGTCGTCGACGAGCGCGTCATCTTCCTCCAACCCCGCTGGCTCGGAGGGTTCCCCCGCCGCACGCTCTGATGCGCGACGGCAACGCCCCGCGGCGGCGAAGGTGCTTGATGAGTTGGAGGAGGAGGACGACGAGAAGGAGGAGCTTGACGGGGAGGAGAGGCAAGGGAAATCCGGGAGGTGTGGAAAGGTATCTTCCGCGAACATGAAGTCATCCGCCGCCGCCGCCTCCTCCTTTCCCTTCCGGATCTCCCCCGCCGGGGCCTTCCCACGGCCAACTCCACCTTGCTTCGGCGGGCTCTGCTGCTTCTGCGGCGGCGAGGCGGCGGCGGAGGCGTCCATGCAAAGGGAGGGCACGGAGGGAGGGGGGAGAGAGGTGGGTTTGCGAGTCTGTGTGCGGCCAAAGCGTTTGGCTCTCTGTGTGTAGGTGTGGGAGTGGGTGCAGTTACTCAGAGGAGAGATGAACAGGAGAAGCAGGAGGTGGAAGGGAGAGAGGGAGGCGAGATGCGGCACGTGGCGGCCGCCGGGGAACCACCGCCCACCGCAGCCTCTCCTCGGTAGCCCTTCTTTTCATGCCCTGCTCACGCTCCATCACTCCCGCTGACCGTGGGACCAGCCAACCGTGGGACCTAGCTTCAGCGAGTAGTCGTCGATACAGAGCACGGTGCATGGTCCTGCGCGATGACAGCGGGGCCGCGTGACGCGGGACCACATGTCAGCGACGACGTCCCGGAGGCGTCGGCGGGAGACTTCGGCGCGTGCTAAATTTGACCGCTGCGGAGAAAACCAAAAGAGCGAGCGTCGCCTGCTGTGACGTCGTCCAACGGGAGTGGGGCCCACCTGCCATGAGGGCCGTGGACCAGGGCCGGGTGAGCGTAGCCGTTCCACCCCGCAGGATGTACGTGTCGCGGGGGCGCTACGCGCTGAGTCGTTTTCTCGCCGTCCGATCTGGACTCCTTCGAGATCCAACGCTCGTGGGCTTCCCACCGGACCCGAGAGCTGTTGGCGCAGTTCATCTCCGCGCACGCTGCGAACCTACACGGACGGTTTGCAGTGACGTGGAGGTGGGGCATATGTGGTTTGGATGACGTGGTCCACAATGATTGGCTGTGGAGGTAGCGTGTGTGTGAACCGTGGCCCATGCAGCGGCCAGCTCAACCGCAGCCGGGAAGTGCATGTACCTGGTGTGGGCGTTGCGTGTGGATGGAGCGTTTGCCTTGGCTTATTCGCGGTAGGTTGTCGCTGTGATAGTTTTTCCTTAACTTTTGGTTGGAGATTTAGCATCGCGCAATAAATATTTTATTTCCGTATATGAGTGAACACAATGATGAAATACCAACTAGAACCGATCGAGTATTACGTGGCATTTTGTGTTAATTTCATCATTTTCCATTTGAGATGGTTGCCAGTCGAAGCTTTTGTACCGAGGGTACACGGGCAGGGTACACCACAAGATGATTAGATATATATTGTGGTTATTGTTTATCCAAGTTTCCACTCGCACATAAAACTCTAACCATGTTCTTTGAAATGCATCCGTTTATTGAACTATTGGTTTTTTATATAAGTAGTAGTAGGTAGCATTCTCTACACCGGCGTTGTTATTTGTTCAATTTTGTGCTTGCTTGAATCATGAGTGTAACTGATGCATTGATGTATTATTTGCTTGTGCATATGGTAGGCATTTAGAGCATTTCCAACATGCGCGGTATGCCTCGACAACTGATGCATTGACGAACGAGCGACAAAAGTCAACGTTAGATCTAAACATATTGTGGTGTGCTAATTCGGTCCACATGTACAATCATAGAGTAGGCGCCCCTTCTTTTAGCCGTCCACATCATTAAGAGAAGGCAACAATATAAGTTATACAATGCATTATCTCTTATTGTCATCCCTAAACAATTAATAAAAATTAATTATATTTTAGTAGGAAATTGTAGTTCTAAGGGAAGACAAATGGTACAATGGTGAAATTAGCCTTCTCTTATTTCATAAGAGATCATCTCTTAGCTAAGAGAAGGCAACCTGCTCTTTTCTTCATTCTCTCTCCTCCAACTAGACAAATATCCTACGTGTCAACGCTAAGAGAAGGCTGACGTCACCCCATTGTACATGCCCATGATTTTGTATTTTTTCCTTAACTTTTGGTTGGAGATTTAGCATCGCGCAATAAATATTTTATTTCCGTACATGAGTGAACACAATGATGAAATACCAACTAGAACCGATCGAGTATTATGTGGCATTTTGTGCTAATTTCATCATTTTCCATTTGAGATGGTTGCCAGTCGAAGCTTTTGTACCGAGGGTACACGGGCAGGGTACACCACAAGATGATTAGATATATATTGTGGTTATTGTTTATCCAAGTTTCCACTCGCACATAAAACTCTAACCATATTCTTTGAAATGCATCCGTTTATTGAACTATTTGTTTTTTTATATAAGTAGTAGTAGGTAGCATTCTCTACACCGGCGTTGTTATTTGTTCAATTTTGTGCTTGCTTGAATCATGAGTGTAACTGATGCATTGATGTATTATTTGCTTGTGCATATGGTAGGCATTTAGAGCATCTCCAACATGCGCGGTATGCCTCGACAACTGATGCATTGACGAGCGAGCGACAAAAGTCAACGTTAGATCTAAACATATTGTGGTGTGCTAATTCGGTCATTCCAACATACCAGAACTCATGTAAGGGATTGGTTTCTAAGCAAATATGGAGTTGTTCAATTATTCATCAAGCAACATACATAATACATTGTCATGCGTATGTAATTGTGCACTTCCAATGTCAATACTTAACTAAATGTCTTTAAAACATGATCAACAAGTAACATGTGGATTTTTCGGCACCTATTTTAACTGCATGCGATAAAAGAGAATGGATAAAAGAGAATGTCGGTTACATGCAACAAGCTAGTGTATTTGACTGTATGTTCTGTACCAGTGAGAAAAAAAATACAACAATATTCTACATGCGCATTTAATGTTCACGTTTGATCCGTAATTCAAGGTTCTAAGAAAGATGACCAATAATTTGTATCCTTGTTTTGTTTGTCCGTTACATAGCACAATATATTACTCATTCATTAGCTGGTAAATTTGTAATGCATGTCCATATCTCTTATGAGTTGACCAATGGTACTATGGGCATATACATCGACAATAACTGGATCTATATACCAAGAAAATATGTATCATTCTATAGTCTGACCTAGTATAGCTAATTTTGACGTGCTCTTTGTTTCTTCTGCTGGAATTTTTTATTTTCTCGTGGGACTCGTGCGAAGATGAGTACTAGCTTGGACGATGATTGGTCATAGTCTTGGAAAGGGATTACTTCGAGGAAGGCGAGAAAAACTTCACCAAGAAAAATAAGACCATGGAAAATTGGCGGCGACTTGAATGTATCACCATGTCATAAATAAAACAAGGAAGTACCGCAAAGTGAACAAAAGCAACAACATGCAAGAATGAAAACCCTCTTACAAACCTTAGTTGTAGATAAATAATGCATGTCCCTACAACCTTCATACCCATTGAGTAGGATCGTTACATCCCCAAGAGAAGAAAGGTCTTGAGGAGGGACAAACCAATGAGGAAGTTTGAAAAAAAATGTTGAGGACACGAGTCACGGAATTACGCTTAGGCTATTAGGGAGCTTCGGAAAGTGCATGGAGACCCCATATGTGATTTTGATAATGAATGATAATTCTTATGCAATACAGATTTCATTGAGTCATTTTAAGGGTTTTCCATAGGCAATGTTTAAAGCCAATCTATTGGATTCAATGTGAGATCCCATGAAGAAAATGTGTACATTGAGGTTTCACATAAAAAATCATTGGTTTGAAAAGATACATTTGATGTCATCAAGAGAAATAAAGTGAAGTTGAAGTTCATGGAGATGTTGTTCTTCTGTGGAACTCAAAATAAGTCTTCTCTAACTTATGATTTTTGACATTGGTTTAATTTTATTTACAATATAATAATTAAATATATGGTCCTAAGTCGATGTTATGATGGAGTCATGTGTTGAGACATGGTTAACCAGAGCTTAAATCATGCAATCAAGTGTTGAGCCATGGTTGGCCAAGGCTTGGGTCATGAGAGACTAATGTGTTGAGCCATGGTTAACCAAGGCCTAGATGAGCAAACTTGGAGATCAAGTGATCACCAAGGTGATATTCAGTGTGTGATTTGAAGGATGGTGACGAGAGAGTGGAGACTGAGCATTCAAATTTTACATTATCATGAAAAGTGATGAGAATATATGTAACACCCCACCTTCGCAACACTGTGCCAAGGTGGTGTCCCCCATGTATATATGTCATCCCAAGATATATGGCCATACACTTTAACGTCTCATCGTAATGGTATGCATTGCACAAATACATATGCTTTACAAGGCCGTCTCAACATAAAACATCAATACGTGTGTGACATGGGACACAATTTATAACTGATAGCGGAAGACGTAACTAAGGCAACGAGCTG
The DNA here is from genome assembly GCA_947311845.1 of Poa pratensis. Taxonomy (NCBI): domain Eukaryota; kingdom Viridiplantae; phylum Streptophyta; class Magnoliopsida; order Poales; family Poaceae; genus Poa; species Poa pratensis. The sequence goes on from CAMZMU010000058.1 coordinate 41,045,344, forward strand.
GAGCGGCTCATTCCAGAAGTATCTGGCTGGGCTACTGAATCTAGCACTCTCCCCATGACATTTCGCTGATGTGATAAAAGATGGATCCCCGTATAAGTCTGGCCAATTCAAAGCTACTATGAGTACACTTGTGTACCTGCAAGAAACTAACAATAAACAAAAGTTCCACACACTATGTTGCACATGCAAGGTAGGATTAGAAGAATCACACATCACTAAATTATTGCATACACCACCATCTTGAATGTATAATACATTCTAGATACACTTCAAGCTAATTACACTATTATGCATAAAATTATAGAAATATTCAATAAATAAGGCAACTAGAAAAAATATTATGGCTTTTACTCACATTAACGTGTTTCAGTTCCGCAAGGGACAAATTACCAACCTAAAAAAACGACAAACATAGGCAAGCAATGTACTTTTAGTCATGTTTACCCACATTAATATCATCCCATTTTTCCGGTGACATCTATGTTTATAAGTAGTATTTAATCATCCAGTCTGCAACTTTTTTGCATCCCCCAACAACTTTTTGTTAGGAGGTGCAACCTTGTTGTCTCCTTGCCATTTATGGATACAAGTTTATTTTCCAACATGGGTTATGGGTGCAAGCGAAACCCGACACATGTAGTATCGCAAGACCTTGTTTTTTTCAAAACCCAAGTATTTCAACACCATAGCATTAATATTTTTTGAACAGGGGATCGGTCCCGAAGGACCGAAAGCTTCATTAAGTCAACGCTGGGTTACATTTTACAGATAAGGCACCAAAGAACAAGGAAATTACACATAAGGCCTTACATTTTGCACCAAGGACCTCAGAGAAACAAGAAAAAAAGCGATCAGGTCCAGCTCCTTCTCCAGCGCAGATGATCTGAATCGCGGCACAGCCAACCTGAACCTCGCCGGGGACGCACCACTTGGGAGGAGGAGGCGGGAGCGAGCTGCCCACGAATCGAAGGGCCTCCGAAACGGCACCATGGCCTGGAGGTTGAGTAGAACCATCCGACATCGACCGGAGAACCGACGTCGACGTCCGAGGCGGGAGCGGTCGCCATTCGACCCTGAAGAACGACGGTGAGGACGACGCCGCCATGGGAAAACTCCCAAGAAAAGCACCAGCTCTCCCCTGGCGCAGATCCCACCAGCAGCTAAGCAGAGCTTCAAAATCCCTTCCCCTCTCGCCACCAAGACGAGCAGAGGAGAGGAACCTTGATTCCCCACTTCCACCAATTGACCTGCAGATAAACACGAGCTTATTGGAAAGATTGCCTTCGGCTTCCAGCGTAGGAAGCATCTCCCTCCATGGGAGCATACCATCGGCGCAAGTCGCCGTGCTGCAACCGCCGCTCGTCAGCAACCACAGTAGACAATAGAAGGGGAGGACGACTTTATTTGAGGAGATGCCTCGCTCGAGATTCCCCTGCATCCACCGAAGCAGAGCAGCAGAAAGCAAGCGGAGGGCGCACCGGATCCAGCCGATGAAATCCGGCAACCTACTCCAAAACGTCACAACGGGACAAAATCTAAGCCTACTATGCACAGAACGGAAGCCGGCACCTCTCCTCCACCATCTCCAAGCGGCAGCGCCGCCGGAGAAAGTTTTGGATCGGCCCGGGGCAGCGGAGGAGACTCTCAAGCAAAGGGATAGAGGAGAGAGAAGGAAAAGGGGAAAGTGAGCCTCTACACCATAGCATTTGACTGCCCGGTTAACTAATACTTCATTTATCTCCTTTCTCAGCTTTAGGAAAGGAGCACCATACCACTTTTTCCAATATTCAAAAAATACAACAGTTTTGAGAGTAATATGTTAGATTTCAAAAGTGCAATGCTTATTAAATTCGGACACCTCAAACTACGTTGAACTACAAGTACTACCTCCGATCCATATTAATGGGCTCAACTTTATCTAGATACGGATGTATCTAGTTAAGTGTTTAGACTAGATGCATCCGTATCTAGACAATGTTGAGACCATTAATATGGATCGGAGGGAGTAGTTTAATAGGACGGTAATACAGTCACGAATCGCTATGTGGCAACGTGGTTTATGGAAGTTGCCATCCACCGTCCCTTCCAAGATCCGATGGTTGACAACTCGTTCGTTCCAAGGATTTAAAACTCACGTTCACTAGTAATTTTTTTTTTCAAAACCTAGTAGTATTTCAAGAAAATTTCAAAAATACTCTACTACCAAACGCATCCTGAGTGAGTTGTCGCCGAGAAGAAACCACCAGCCAGCCCCGGCCGCTTGCCACCAACACGAAGCGTGCGACAGCGACGACGCAACGGCAGCACAGAAGCAAGTCGGAGAAAAAGAAAAGAAAGATGGTCGGACTCCACAGAGACCGGCCACGAGGGCCAGCAGCACGAAGCACGCACCAAAAATAAGCCTGGATTGGAAGACGAGGAAGGCGAAGCCGAGGCCCAAAAATATTTGGGGGGCCGAGCGAAGCGCGAATCCCCCTCCCTCCCGATCCCAATCCCGAATCCGACCCCGTCGCCAGATCTCGCCCCTCCCCCGGGCCGATCGCTGCCGGCGGCGGCGGAGGCCGGACGGGCCGGCCGGCGGTTGGAGGAGATCTCGCCGAGATTTGGCCTGGGTTGGGTTGGGCTGGTGGGAGGAGCCGGGGCCATGGCGTCGGCGCAGGCGTCGTCGTCCTCCACCGCCGTCCCGTCGTCGCGGGAGGCGAGTCGCCAGGCCGGGAAGAAAGCGGTAGGTTTGTCGCCTGTTGCTTGGGAGGGGAAAACTAGTTGTTGACGACGCTAATCAACACCATTTGGGCCCGGACACGCCTGATGGCATAGGAGAATTAGAGGTGTTTGCATTACTTAGCAAGTTAGCGTTACAATTGTAGTTCAATCAGTCATTTTTAGCTCAATGTAGAGAAGCCAAATGGCATGGAACTTACCTCCCATCATAAATTATTCAAAATAGCATTAGGACCACACTGCGGTGTCAAACTTATCTTGAATGCTAATCCAGCATATTTTGGGTACAAGCTGGCTCTAGAATGATACTGTCCTGTTTTCTGAACCAGCTAGAGGAGTTCCGTAAGAAGAAAAAGAAGGCGGCGAAGAAGTCCACCACCGTTGTAGACCAGGCAGTGCCGGCTGCTCCCAGTGTAGTGGAGAACCCCCGCCAAATTCCAATAATGGTATCCCAGGAGAAGCTCTGGTGTCTGATTTGGACTCGAACGCACCAAGCACATCATCTGCTACCTATGAGAATGGTCCAACAAGCTCTTCCAGAAGCGAGGAATCTGTGTCAAATGGTACTGCTGTTGTGAATGCGTCAGCTAATGTTAGTAATATTACCCCCCTGCAAGATGCTGTTGGTGAAGGAGGGAGTAAGTTTTATGGAAACTTGAGCTACTCCGATCTAGTTAATGGGCATCATGATGACTGGAGAGGTGATGCTGCCCGTAAAAGGGTAGATACAATTCCTGACAAGGATGCCCCTTTAGCATCTAAATTAGGTGCATTTGGAAGCACTTACAGTGCTCCTAATTCTGCCGAGGTCTTGCCGAATTGGGGAGGAAATTCTTCTTTGAGTCAAGTACATGGTACTGAACAGTCTAGTTCATATTCATCTGGCGGCTTTTTTGGGAAGTCTGGAAGCACTTACTCTCAGGATTACACCCCTGAAAATGATATCTTCGCTCGCTTCCGAGGTAAATTGGCGGCTTTAGTTTCAGTTCTCTTCGTTACAGTGCCTGATGACTGCCTTGACTATGCAGATCTTCTAACCTTTGTTTTTCCTCTCTATGCAGCTACCTCCAAAGACTCTTCCCAAGTAGAACACTCTGCATATGCCAGCAACCCGTACAATGGTGGTACCTTCACTAGTTCTAAGATCGCTGATGGTGTAGATCATGATGCAAATATTGGAACTCTTTGGAGTGCATCAGATTCCACACCTGCTAATTTTGATAAGCAGGATCCTTTTTTGTCAACTGCTTATCCAACTGCCTACAATCGATCTCGGCCTTCTTTTCTTGATTCTATTGGAGTACAAAGAGCTCTTCCAACAGAAACCCCATATGGGGAGCCTCCAAAAGCTAATAATAAGCTATTCAGCAGTTCAAATTCTGGAAGTTCTTCTCTTCAGCAGCCAAATCAACAATCCACACCTAGCAATGTTGTGGATAATTCTGTTCTAACAGGAAGGCAAGAATATACTAATGAAAAGGTGCTATATGATAATTCTGTACCTCCTGATTCGTTGCCTCCCAAAGAAGAAAAAAGTCTGCAGTATGGTAATCAAATGTTCCAAAATTTCACAACTCATGAGAAAGATGATGGTTTTGCAACACTAGAGCAGGTGAGGAATACCAACACCATCTTTTTGTTAACTTTCTTCTTGTATTTTGTGAGGACCTGTGCTTTCCTTAGGATATAGAATATTCATATATGGATCAGAGTTTCCCTAGCAAATTTTACAGCGGATATGATATAAGTGTAGCCTTTTTATGCGCAATAACAAATGTTTACTTAGTGCTGTTAGGTTTAATACCAGTTACACATGAAACACCAAGTGGCGACTAGTTGAACTCTTTGGTATAGTTTCTGTTTGTAGTGAACCCAAAGGCTGCACGCCAGATTATCTTTCCACCAATGATCTGTCCAGATGGTTTTCTTATCACATATATGCTTTGCACATTCGATGCAATCACTTTCATCTGCATCTTGTCATATCGTAATTTTTCGCTTGTGTATTTCCATAGTCCAGATTTCCAAATCTTGTTACGAGACACACTATATTCAATCAAATTAACAACCTAAATCTTGGACATGTACATTTTGGCATATTTTAATTTTCTTTCGTGAAGTTTCTGGCATACCTATCATTTAGATGTTAATGACTTGATGCTTGTCCAGTAGATAGTACTTCTTTTCAGTTAGCAATTTAGCATGCACATTTTGTTATTTATTCCCTTCAGCATAATTCTCATAGCTGTTCTGGTTTGGCTGCCAGCTCATTGAGGATTTGACAACAGAGAAATTCTCCTTACAAAGGACTCTAGAGAAATCTCAAGAACTAGCGCAAAATTTAGCCACAGATAACTCAGCGTTAACAGATAAGTTCAACCAACAGGTATGTGCGCGTTCAAAGGTTTGAGTGGATATTTTCTTGGATATGTTGTCGTCACACTTAACGAAGATTTATCATTTATGATTGCAAAAAACTCTTAACAGTGAGTTCGTTTTCACATCATAGTTGTAATAAAAAATAGAAATGCTAACATAATTCAGTTAATAGCTTGTGATAGGACATGGTGAATTTAATGTCAACATTTGGAATTGCGGTCCCAGTGTTCCTCCATGTTCAGATATCTTAATTCCACTAGCACAATTTGTCAGCGAAGTGGTTGCCTGCTAATTCTCATCTACTGTATGATGAACACCAAATGCAATTTGATTCAGATTTTTATAGTAAAGTTCTTGCACAAAATTACCTTTAAAATGGGACATAAGACATGCTGTAAGCAAAATAAAAATTTAAGTCACATGCAGACATCGCTAGGCATGAAACGATTGAAGTATGTAAGAAAATTAATAAGATCGAACCTAACTGTAGTCTGCTGCTTGATCAATGGATCACAGTTCTCAATTAAGTGACAGTAAACATCGCATGAATACTTATCATCATTTTTAATTAGTGGATTGTATGCATTATTTTTCCATTTGCAAATATCAGGCACATGTTATCAGCCAGTTGACATCTGACATGGAGAGGTTGCAGGATGAAATTCAAGCTCAACTGGTAAGGACTCTTCTGTCGTTTCTAGCATTTTAAATATGTCTATTTGAAAGTAATTCCAATTTTAAGGATTTTGCAGTCTAAACATCCTAGCATGGTGCCATTATTCTGCGTGTCCAGTAGTAAAAAGGACAGACCCAGTGCATAGAGGCTCCCACACAAGGTGGGGTCTGGGGAGGGATTATAGGAACCTAGTCTTACCCCTGAAAAGTGCAGTGCAGGGAGGCTGGTTCGAACTGCGTGTCCAGTAGTAGCATGTGCTAATTTAGAAACGATTAGTTTCAGTGAGAAGTTAAGTGTCTCAAAAGTGGAAAGACTGACGTTAGCATGAAATCACGACGAGTGTCTGCATTTAGCCAAAGGAGCTAGGAGAATGATTGAAGTTTTCATTATTTTAAACATTGTTCGGGAATCAACAAGAGCGTTAATTACTTCTATCACTGTTTCTATACAAGATGCATGATATGCTTGGATTTGGTGTTTGGCAGGCCGGCAAGCTACATGAATTGTTGTGATATTAGAATCTCATTCACTTGCTATAAATGCATTTGTCACTAAATGCATGGAGTTGCTTTTGCTATAATTGACTTTTGATGGTCTCTGGTCGTGTGCATCGTCTAGTATATGCCAGTATTATATTTGTGATACAATTTTTTCTCATCCCCTTTGAACCCTTAAAATTTGAACTTACTACCTTGTAAGAATCCTTATTAATATCTTTCTAATTCTATTTGGACAACAGCTGGCACTTGAGTCCATCAGAACGGAATATGGTAATGCCCAACTAGAATGCAATGCTGCAGATGAGAGGGGGAAAGTACTTGCAGCAGAAGTCATTCTATTGGAAGATAAGGTGCCTTGCTATCTCCTCATTTGCTTCCTGCCCTTTACCATTTAATCTTGCAAGTCGGCGTACCCTACTATGGTTGATGCTATTTGGGATCATGAGTTGTTAGAGTATGTTATGCCCATATATTCATTATTATCATCCATATTGTGGGACCGATTTAAGTAATAAAAGGTATCCAATCCAATATCGCATAAACCCACGTCTGCTAGTCTTGACCTTGGTAGCCAGGTTCACCCCATCTTACTAAGGAGTACATATCACTTTCTGTAGCTTCTGGAAAATTTTGTTAGCATGGCAGGCACACATGCCACTGCATATGCTATCTGGCCTCAATATATCTGTTCAGTCTTATGTTCATCGTAGCAAGGGTTTGTTTCCAGCACTTTGCCTGAATATAACTGTTGTGTACCATGGTGCAAAATAGGGTAAATACTATCCGGAGGATGGCCAGTTGGAGTCGGCTTGATAGAGGATGGGATTAGATCATAGGTGATATACATGAAGTTGGGGAGAATTAGATTGGTTTCTTGTTGCTTCAATAATTTGAACAAGTGCCTAGCCTATATATAGTTGGCTTGGTATAGGTTCAGAGATGGAAAACTCAATCTCTAATTGGTACTGTCTAATGTATCCATAACTACATGATAGTTTTTCCTTTAACTAATTGATTGGTACGGCTGTTGCTTTCCGAGCTAGTGCCGCCATCTTCTGTCCTGCCGGCTGGTCCTATGCCCAAGACCGACATCCTCCACCCACAACATGAATATTGTTAACTTTAGTGCTTGTCAATTTGATATATCTGTATGTTCTGTAGGCTCTTAAGCTGAGGTCAAATGAGTTGAAACTTGAAAAGGAAGTGGAGAGTTTAAATTCAGAGATTTCTTCATACAGGTGTGGTTTTGAGCTAATTCGTCTTGCTGCAATTTTTAAATGCACCCTCGTTTAGGGATACAGAGTAGGGGAGTTCTCCTGTTTTTCATGATGACCTAAAGAAAAACATGGATGCTTGGAAATTTCTTTGTGAATAAATATGATAATCATAGGCTGACTTATTTTCTTGGAAATGAGCACTCATGCCCCCAATTTTCATATGCTGACTTGCCAAAGGATGGAGCTAGTTAAGGATACTGACAGTAAGTTTTTCTCTTATTATACACAGGCGCAAAGTTTCTAGTCTAGAGAAGGAACGTCAGCATCTTCAATCTACTGTCGAGGCTCTTCAAGAAGGTATAGCAGCTGGCTACTGTAGATTAAAACATACAGACACATTTTTTACTGGCCTTTTTTGTTTTGGTCAACCTAGAAAACCACTAGGTACTTAGTATTTTAGCCTCATACACCCTTGTGTTTGTTTCGCTCTCTAATAATAAAAACTAAACTAGTATCTGTGTAGTTGTAATAAGACAGGTAGTGTGTAGCCATGACCTATATATGCAATTGTTGCCACACAATTTGACTTTACTATCAATACATTCGGACAGAAAAGAAGCTCCTACAGTCTAAGTTGAGGAACATTCCAGTGAATGAGAAGGTAAATGTCGTAGAAAAACAACCAGTCGACAAAAGAGATGCATCAACCGCGACGGAGGATTTAGGTGTGGTATTACACTTTCTTTTTATGCCCATCCCATCTCTGCCAACTACCTTTTCTGACTGACACCAAATATGTTTATTCAGATACAGGGGAAAGCACCTCATTAGAAACACTGCCTAGTACCAATGACCAATTACGAGATGTTGGGACATCTATTTCGCGGTTCAGTAATATTTCTGATTTTCCTTCATTTGAGGAGGCGTCTTCTAGCATTCCAGACGACCAGCTTAGAATGATCGACAACATCAACTCCTTGATGTCAGAGGTAATCTCTCAAGCTTTTAGGGCTAATTTCTGGCATCAATCAATTATTCAACAACCTTGCTAACTTGATTTTGGTCTAAAATGTTACTGTTCTTATAATCTGATCTTTCAAACTGCAGTTAGCAGTGGAGAGAGAAGAGCTACTGCGAGCACTGAGGATTGAGTCATCCAATTGCTCCAGCCTGAAGGTATTGTTCATTTCTTAATTCTTATGAGGCACATTTGTTTCCATTTATTTCGGATCTTCCTTCCTCTATATTGATAAGATGCCTGTACCGTATGAGGTAACTAGGCCCTATGTACTTTTTTTTGAGGAATTAAGCCCTATGTACTTTTACACCAGGCCTGTAGTTGAAACCCTTTTTACTGGTCTGACATGTCAATCAAAGATCCACCTGTATTTACGGTGCATCAATCTCATGGAAGTTATATTTTGTCTTAAAGGAGCTGAACAGGGATCTAACACAAAAGCTGGAGACTCAGACACAGAGACTTGAACTGTTGAGTTCCCAAAGGATGGCTAACGGGAATGTCCTTGCAAAACCGATTGACACACACTCCATCAATGATGCAACAATGTATGCTGATGAGGGAGACGAGGTAATACATATTTATCATCGAACACTCAGTGAACTATACTTTCATTATAATATTCAGAATCACCTGGAACAGTTCCCCTGACATATAATACCATCTAGGTTGTCGAACGGGTGCTTGGCTGGATTATGAAGCTATTCCCTGGAGGGCCAAAGCGTCGTACCAGCAAACTCCTCTAGTGGAAATGAAGTTTTAGTAGTATACCATAATATCTCTTCATTTATATACTTTTTCCTTTTGCCCGGTTTTGGTCATAGCATGGTGAGAAGCTGTATATTGGAGCCATTTGATGTAACCATTCTTTTTTCTACAGAAAATGAAATGAAAATGCTGGGAGCTAGTACAACATTGTATTGACAGCAAACAGAATTGCCTCCAAGAATCCTTTCCTCCCATCTTATATTTTGTCGTTATGGGTTGGGGTGGATATGTAAAAGTTGTAATTCAGTAAAGGTTGTACCGTTTTTCTTTCTTGCAATCTTTTCTTTTCAAACTCAGTACGTGTTACATATTTCATGTTAGTTCGCTTCATCTTCACATCTGATTTGTCCTTCGGAGGGTTTGACATATACAGAAGAAATCACAAAAGCATTATACCCTTCTTCCTCTTCTCTCTGAGAGCTTTTTTTTTACAGGACTTTCTCTTCTCTCTGAGAGCTTAATACCATGGTACAAATCATAAATAAATGAAATTTCTTCATAGTCATGACATTATTCACTTGCTTTGCAAATGACATTATTCATTTCTGTACCAACAACAAACAGAAAACTAGAATTTATAATAAGAACTTCCCAAGTCAGTCCAAACAAAATCCTATCTATAGAGAAGGCCTAAAATAGCATGTTCTCACAGACTGATTACTGGCTGGTCATTGCATATTCCAATATTCACTAGCTTCTGATGCGGTGCTTCGATGTGCAAACAGAAGAAGCGACAAAGGCTCAGGCTGGACTACATCTTGTTGTGGGTCGGAACACTGAGATAGAACTTTGTGTTCCTGAAATCATCAAGAAGTGGATTATACCCATCTTTGGTCCTTGTCTTCAGTGGCAGCCCAAACTCCTCCATGAAGAAGCTGACGATAAATAAATGCCAAATGGCAACTTACTTTTCAGTACCCAAGTTAGCTAGGGATATAAACAAAATCGAAATTCTGCGCCATCAGCAGAATGAACTTACTATGATCGTTCTCCTACCCTTCACTGGTTTAAAAGCACCACGATTCCTCTGCTCCTTTGAAAAGCCAGAGCAGTGATGGTCGATCTGCTCCAAAAGCCAGAAATTGGTTGGGAAGAAGATATCCGCATCACCCTGGAAGAGTGGCAAGTAACAGCTTACTGGGTTGTCTGCTTACGACATAACAGCACATAACCTAATGCATGAACAAAATAAAAAATGCTAGTTCCGTGCAAACCTGTGCATCAAGATAGTTGTTATGATCCAAAGTTTTCCCATCCTTCTACAAGAAGGAAAGAAGATGAATGAGACATTCAGAAGTAAGGTCATGGTCTTCATATCTAAATATGATGGTAGTTGTTCTCAATAAAAAATTCTTTAAGTTCTCAAAAAAATATGATGGTAGTTGCATGAACATCACGTGTAAGGACACCAATATCAAGGACTAAAAAACATGGTGTTCTACCATTCTCAGGGCATACAAATTGACACCACTTACTGCCTTCTTAAGGAAATGCACCAAATAGTCAGAAAGTAAAATCCGGTTACCTTTGAAGAAACCAATGGAGCTCTATCGCCAGGTATGGTAACATCAGGAAGATAACTGAAGTCCGAAGCGATAAGGGACATGCTTGGCAAAGCTTCATGTAAAGTATCCAGTAGTTTCTGCATAGTACAAGAAAATCTGGAGGTAAGCTGGTCACATATACCGGCATCTAACATCAACGGGAAAACCGTACTTTATAATCTAACTTAGCAGCACAGGGCCCGGAATACATACCAAGCATCCAGTTGGTAACCAAGCTCTCCGAGGCTTCGGAAAAACTTTTGAGAAGATTCCTTTTGCAGCAAATGATAGTTTTTGTCCCAAAGACGGATTCTGTTCATTCATGCTAACAATCTCACTGCAGCGGGAAACTAATGGGTCTTGTAATGGTTTGTAGACCTCACGGACTTGTGAACTTTATTAAGAAAAAAGTAAGAAAATTTATTAATAAAACAGATTAAGAGACAGAGTAGCTATTAGCTAAATAATTTCCCATAATAGTAAAAAGAGGTCCTTCTGGAATAAAAAAAATAGTGGACATACATGGAATATTTATTAGTAAAATAACTATAAAAGGAAAAGGAGGCGACCCTTCAACAATAACATCGACCAAAATAATAAACTACACAATCTAAATCAAGTAAAAAAAAAGCACCATTCCAACAAGCAAAGTGTAAAATAATACAGTCCTATTTAGTATTATTTCACAATGAAACTTTCCTAGTTCAGTCTGAGAATGGAAAGCATATTAGTATAGAACTATATTTCGACCACTATGAACAATTCATGATGTATATTAGAATCAAGCAATAAGTAGCAAAATTCTTAAGCTAGTAGGGAACGAGAATTCAACAAAATACTTAATTGGCTTGATACATGGATCATTTAAAATGAAAACTAGCAGGTATCATAAGTTAATTCTTTTATAATGGCTTCGCAACTGTATGATCTCATTCAACTATGGCCTCATATAAACAGTGGGTCTAAGAGCAAACAAAAAGAGAAGAAGAAGATATTTCAGATTGTGTTTGCCAATTCTAGGTTTCACATAACTGAATATAAAAACAAACAAGATACTTCAAATATGGTAGAAAGCATAGGTTCTAACTATATCTTGCAAGGAATCTAAAAGTTGAAGCACAAAATTACAAACCTGCCATTTACTTGCTCAATCCACACTTCCATCCATGGGGAGACCTGATCTGGTGAATAGACAAGGTCATGAGGTAGATTGTCAAGTACCTGAAATTCCGCAAAAAGAAAGTTACTATTAGAACTGTTGTTGGATCTCCATTGAGATATGATCTCAATACTAAAATTTCTTATGATTAGCTTTTCTTCAGAATCATTATTAGCAATGCAAATAATATAGCAACCAGAATTATAGCTCCAGTATAGAAACAATGGCAAGCCTGACATGGCTTGTGATCCTATTTTCAACTGTTAAATCATGTAAATAAAAAGAAACATGAACGGAACAAGAAAAGTGCCAACATATTGTTCCTTTTTGGAATATCATGTCAAAGTGAGAAATAGTTTGTGTCAGCGAGTCCTACAAACATTTCGATAATGAAACTCGAGAAGTTTCATACTAAAAGGCTCTTTTAGCGACTCTGAACCTATTACTGATACACTGCATGAAAATGATGATGGCACTTTGTTTGTTTAACTGAGCAAGTCCAAGCGGTACATACCTCAAGCATGAGCACCCAACATGGTTGGGGATCTTTGGAGCCTGCAAAGGGAACAGGAAGATTGAGATCACAATCATTTCAAAGGTATTACTCCCTCCGTTTCATAATTCTTGTCGTGGTTTTAAATACTGAGGTAGTAGTTAATACTGAGACCCCGAGAATAATTGGTGGATATAAATGTGATGGTGGCACAGAGATATAAGCAAGGAGTCAGTGTAATCAACAATCAATTTATTAGATCTATCAGCACCGCATCGGAGTATTTCTAAGTCTAAGTACATATAGTAGAATATGAGCTATTGTAGGCTTAAAACAGTGTAAGAGGGTGATCAAAGCTCAGGTAACTGATGTAAGACAAGGATTATCCTAGAACAATCCAGCACCAATGGCTAGACACAAGAAACAAGTTTACCCCATCCAGTTCTGTCAGTTGCATCACGATGCTCCACTGTAAACTTCGACAGATGGCTCTGTACTTCACCGACAGTTTCCAACTGTTTTTCAGCAAGGGAGGAGCTAATCTCTACTGAGCTAACAAATGAAGATAAGAGGAAGGTCAAAACATATTCAATCACAGAAAAGGAAAATGCAGGAATGGTTAATGCAAGGCATTCTGTTGATATGGCAATTGCCCGAAGCACATTGTTCTGCTTAAACAAATAGGATTCTTTACCCTCGATGAGGAGCTTGAATCATGTCATCAACATGGCAAAAGAGCTGCTTACATGTATTTCATATTATTGTAGACTCTTGGCGGAGCATTTAACATCATGTAATCAAGTATACCCTTGGCACATGTCCCAGATCCACCACCAATTTCATATATCTGACCAGTGCAGGAATCCATTTCAGATAGTTGGGTACAAAAGGAAAATAAATATGATAATGTGCCATGCTATGAGACAAAGCAGAGTGAATTTGGAGCTTTGGCCATCGAGGTGTGAAGCTATGAGAAAGAATATTGTCAATGCACCTTCAATGGGACTGAAAGGTTAGCTGTGCGCAGGATTGATGCAGCTATTGCATGGGCATACCAAGGCTGCACCAGAGAAGCAAAACATGCATCAATAGCCAAAACTGGAAAGAAGTCACATCCTCTGTAACAGTTCAAGCACAAAAGGGCACCTTAAAAAGCTCCACTGGAGTAAACCAAGCGATATCGTGCTTCTTATACAGCTGTTCGAGATGTTTCATGTATGCACTCCTCCCTGTATGATGTAACACGAAATTATTTGCATCAAATGTCTCATTTAGTAACACAGCATTGCACAGAATAAGCATCCAGAAAACATCAATGGGGTTTTAGCATCCAGGAAAGAACATTCCAGATCTCAAATGGCTCTACAAGCTTGAGTAAAAACCGTTCCGCTTGGACGACACACACGCATACAACATGATCGTGGAAATGCCGCCCCGGCATACTACTGAAGAAATCCCATTCTCGCAATGCCGGAACATAAACCAAACCTCGCGCATCAGGAGCGCGAAGAGGGACAGAACAAGGAGCTCAATGATCCGGACCGGAGGTACCCACCCTTGAGCTGGTTGAAGCGGATGGCGGAGTCGAGCACGCCCACGGGCCCCGACCGCTTGGAGAAGTAGCCGTGCTCGGGTCGTACAGCGCCGACTTCACGAAATCCCGGACCTGCGAGGGAGGCTCCCCTGTCAAAGCAGCAGCAGGGAGATCTCTGAGTGCCCGGAAATGCCTCGACGCTTACCAGAACGGGCTTGTCGCCGGCGACGATTCCCGACGAGAAAATCGCCGCTGGGACCCACTGCGCTGCGCGCCGGAGCGCCGGGACGGTTGCCAGGTACGCCGGCGCCATGGCGGAGCCGCAGGGTGTCCTTGCGGCGGCGGCGGCGGCGCTTCTGGAAGTTTCCGAAACAGAAATGGAGTAGTAACACTTTCTGGGCCCGAATGTCTCGGGTGGTTTGGAAGAGCGTTTCGGGCCCAACTCAGAGCCCGTGGCGGCCGATCTATATAAGAAGGGAAGCCCAATTAGTCCCCGTCGAGTCGCCGGTTCACCAGAGAGAGAGCGAGAGAGCAGAGCAGAGCAATGCCGCCACGTGCGCGGGGGAGGGGGAGGCGGACGGGCAGGGGGAGGGCCGTGACGAGCCCCGTCGCCGACGAGCGTCGAGCAGCGTTCGAGGCGCGCAAGGCGGGGCTGCTGGAGAAGGCGCTGGACCTCTCGGAGGTGGAAGACGCGGCCGTCGCGGTGGTCTGCTCGGGCGTCGACGGGCTGGGCGGCGCGGACTACTGGCCCTCGGTGGAGGCCGCGAGGGCGGTGGCGGAGCTGTTCTATGAGCTCCCGGAGGGGACCAGGAACACGGCGGGTCACGCCAGCGACGTCGAGGGCCTGCGCGACGCGCAGAGGTCCGAGGTGCGGGAGGGCGGCATCGGCGCCGCGCTCGGCCCGTGGGAGCGCGCGCTCGACGGAATGTCGGAGGAGGTGCTCCGGGAGCTGCTCGCTTCCATCGAGGTGTCCCAGAAGGCCACGCGGAGCAGGATCCGGGAGCTGCAGCCCCAGCCCGACGAGAGCGTGGCGGAGAACTCCGTGGCGGGCGAGGAACCCGCGACTCCCGCGAGCGGCGAGGTGATGGGGAAGCTGAAGCGGATACCGGGCGACGGCGTCGACAATTCTCCGTGGATGAAGCGGCTGGCTATGGAGGGTCTCAAGGAGAAGCCCGGGCCGGCGAACGGGAACGCCGCTCCGTGCGACATCGAGCACATCAATGTGGCGGGCGAGGAGGACGCGAGCGTCGAGGTGCAGGCGAGGCAGAAGCAGCCACAGGGCGCCGACGAGGCGCAGAGAGCGCAGAAGCAGCCACCGGGCGACGATGCTGCGTGGATGAAGCAGTTGGTGGAGGATCTCAAGGAGAAGCCCGAGCCGGCGAGCGGGAGCGCCGCGCCGTACGACGCCGGGATGATCGAGTACATCAACATGGGTGGGTACGTGATGGAGCAAGACGCCTACGATTTCATCCGCTTCGATCTCGGGATGTTCCCGCCCAGCCTCGAGCCCGAGTCGCCGGACTACGACGAGCCGCTGCGGCTGTGGTCGTGGGAGTGGGACTACTCCTCATTTCCCCACGGCGCACCGCCGCCACCGCCGCCCTAGTAAGCTGCGTACGTTCAGGATGCAGAACGGTCAATGTGACGAGTTCGCCCAATTCTGGAGGATAGCTTCGTATCGTAGGTCTCTGATCATCGCCGTCGTCAAGCTGAGTTCCTGAGCACTGACAATGGCTTCGCTATAGTCTAGAGTCTAGATACATGTCAGTGTAGACTAGACATTGTAGATCGACTTCGTCTATAAAAAGCGATGAAATGTACTCAAATATTTCATACTACTCCGTAGATGAGTAGTAGTAATGCTTTTCCCGTATGGTGCCAATATTCCCTAGTAATGCATTCTGTGTTTGCACAATATTTCATACGATTTTCTTTCCATCCACTCAAATCTCTAGGAAAATAATCATTGTTTTCCCGTATGGTGCAATCAACATAAATACATAATGTAGGATTCAATTCATCAATTGGATATAGACATTGCAATAGCGTGCCATTGGAATCCGGCGGATCAAAGAGGCCCCAAGACGTTGGCAGGGTAGACTCCGGACCTCTTTTGATTTTGCATGATTTTTTTTAAAAAAAAAACAGGAACAAAGAGATCATACGATTGTAATGGTCATTCCTAGTCGACTTTTATATAATTGTGTTTGCACCATTTTTGTGTAATTTGCAACACTTGAAGATCAAATGATTACCTTTAAGAGGTTCAGCGGTGGAAATATTCCTATGAAAAATAGGGTAAAGAAATCCACAGGATAATAAATTATATATATTCAATCCAAACGAATAAAAAACCTGTATAGAATCTAAAAGGAAAATCTAAGGATGACAAAACTCCAAAATCCATACGAAATTCTTTTGAATTAAAAAGCCCTCAATATCGCTTAAAATGACTCATGGGCAAGTTGTAGTCAAAACTGTCTAGCATGTTATAGTACAAAAGTTGGTATAACTAAATTATAATTTTGATGTCTTCTCGCTATTTTTGTGAGGAGGAGTTATTGGGACTTAGTCAACATAGAAGTAGCTATATTTGGTTGACATATTAATGTCAATATCTCGATAGGTTGTGTTGTGGTTGAAAGGATAGAGATGCTAACCTAGATGTGTGTGTGTGTGGGGGGTCGGGGGGGGGGGGGGGGGGGGGGGGGGATGTTCAATAGTTTTAGGCTATGCGGATAAATAAGGTGAGCCTAACAACTAAGTGAAACACCATATATGATTTAATACAATACTTTAAACTCGAAATCTATCACAAATGTAGATATAATAATGAAAGAACTCAGATAGAAATAACCGAGGCACGCGGAGACGAAGATGTAACCCCGTGTTCGTTTCCTTGTGAGGAAACTACATCACGTTGGAGAGGTGCCGGATACGACGAAGGACACCCGTACGCTACGAAGGCTCACCTTTCTTCTCCTTGAACCTCCTCCACGAACAAGCTGAGCTCGGCCTTGATGTGGCTTCCAAAACTCTCACAAACTTTTCCAAAGCACAATCCACAACCCGGAATCTTCCGGGTGACCCTAGGGTTTCCCAAAAAACACAAGAATAACAAGCAACTCGATGAACTCAAGGGGGAATCACATTTGGCTCGGTGGAAAACGTAGATCCGGACCTCCTCTTACTTCTTCTCAAAGGGATTTGAGTTTGGGTGGAGAGACTGGGAGATCTCAAACTTTTGGTTTGTTCATCAATGAAGGTGAGAGAGAGGATGATATGAGCTGAATCTGAACAAGGGTAACCTCTCCAAGGAGGAAGAAGATAAGTATTTACAGGATCCATCGAAAATCCAATCACTAGATCAATTACTAGAACCGTCGGTCGGAAAGTCGGTTGGACCGACCCTAGGACCGACCTCGATTGGTTGACCGGCCGCCAGACCGATGGCTGATAGAATTTCAAGAAAGTGCTCCAAATGTGAATTTTCCAAAAATACTTTTCCTCGATCTCCATATGGTGGAGGTATATATGCGTGGTAGGAAGTTCATGAAGGCTTCTTTAGCTCAACTCCAACAAGATCATCAAGAATGCCCATCGGAATAGTGCGGTGTTCCTAATGACTCAAGAAAAAGCAATAGTAAATAAAACAAACCACCGTCATTTGATCGTACGAAAATGAGGGACTTCCATCCATCATCCATCGTCATCACACGTGGATTAAAACCTGAGTAGACACTTCATAAGTAACATTAGTCCTCTCTAACTCGAGTTCCATATTTAATCAAAATATAATTAGGTACATTGCCCTTTCAGTGATTCCGTGCCAAATGAGTTGCGACTATTTCCCTAAGAAAGCAAAGGGACATTCTTCCTTCATAGATTTGCGATGCTGAGCTACTCTTGACAAGTTTTCAAAGACTAATCTTATAGAATAATCCTTTGCATATATATGAGCAAAGACAATGTATTATGTAGGTTGGAGTAAGATCGATGGAGCCGAAAGAAAAACCATATGCTCCCAAAGCATATATAGCCTAAGGTGAGGTAAGGTTTGAAATTCTTGCTTTTGGCCTAGCCCTTTTAAATTAAGCGTATATTGGCGATCAAGACCACCCAACGGGATTGTCTCATGAACTGAATTTTTTATAACCTCTATATTTTTGTATGTGAAGACAAGTCATTGGGTGATCCTATCCCCCTTCCATGTGCATTTCTCCTCATCAATCAGTTCCGATACAAATTCCCGGCCTACTACGAATATAGAAAACTCAGTTGGCCAAGGGCGCAGCCCAGGTGCGGCCTTTTTTGTCTGGCCCATTTTCTGCAGCGAACGACGACTGAGTGTCGAACCCTGCTCGCTCGCTCGTTGCCGACGCGCTCCGGCGCCGCCACGCTAATCTCCGTCGTTGCCGGCAGCCCGGAAGCAGCAGCCCGCAGGCACCCCCGACGGCCGAAGGTCACACCGTTCTCCTCCGTCGCGGTCCGGCACCCGCTGGTCCAGGATACTGGACAGCATCGGAGTCCAAACGTGGGCTTTCCAACGCCACGTGCATCTCCCACCGTATTGGCGCCGAAAATCAGAGGAGGACAGCGAAACCACCCGTGGCAGCGATGGCGGCGGCTGGAGAGGAGGCGGAGAGCTCCGCCGCCGCCGGAGAGCGGCCGCGCGTGCCCTTCGCTCGGGGCGGCCCGGTGTTCGTCCCCTTCATGGTGGGCCCTGTCTCCACCGTCCCCGAGTTCATGTCCTCCACGCTCGCCGAGGTTCAGGTGCCTGCCTAATCCCCCTTCCAACCCTAGCCCTTCGATTCGCCCCAGAGTTTCGGTGGTATGATGACACTGTTTTCGTTCGTGTGCGTGCAGTCCCTGCGTGACGAATTGGGCGACCCCGGGGACGAATTCGAGGACGAGCTCTGGTAAGCCCATGATCCCATCCTGTTGAACAATCATTTCCTGTCCTGCTGTGTGTGCACTTTGAAATTAATGATGTGGGTTGTACTTTGTGTGTGTTTTTCGCAGCGTCGATGAGCTGAGGGTGCTCTCCGAGGAAGAGCTTGTGGAGCGCGCTCTCCGGGAGGCTATGGAGGTGACCTCTCTACTGCTAATAATCTGCTTGCTCTTATCCTGGTGCGCCGAGCCTGTAAACGGCATCTTGATGTAAGATTATTTGTTGCTGCTCGTAGGAGGACTGGGACTCTGGCGCTCAATCACGAACCGTGGATCAAAGGTCTAGCACTCCATCAGAACCAGTGGATCAAAGGTCTGACACTCCGTCACAACCATTGAATCAAATGTTTGACGGAGGGTAAGCGGTCTGCTTTGGTTGTAGCTTAGTTGTGCGCTTTTGGTGTGTTTGATTTCTTGTCTTGTCATGATGGTTTAGGCAAGTCAGGTTAGATTCGACACGAGCAGGGGATTCTTGGATAATGTTGGCATGGTAGTTACTACTTAGCTTCCATGCCAATCAAAAAATTACCGAGGCTTTCTAAGGTGTGTGATGTAGTAAAATTTTACACGTTGGGATGTGCATGTTGGACCTTTAGCAAGCGCACCTGCGAATTACTGTTGTAGTGGTACTTATGTGAACTTTGATACTGTCATAGCTGCATTCTCGATATTTTTGTATACTACTTCGTGTTTTATGACTTATGTGGCTGATAGGATCTGATGTCTTCATTTCGTCTTGCGCATGCAGAATGACAGCGAGTTCCACCCCTGGAAATGAGACTGTCACCTCAAGCGCATCAGTTGAAACACAGAGTTCCATATCACCTCTCGATGATGTGGCAATTGGACTGGTTGAACCACATGGCAACCATGGAAAAACTAGAGGTGAGAAGAGGAAAAACAGAGAGAGAAAGGAAAATAATGATTCAACAGCTGAAAGAGAGACAGCTGGATCACCTGTTGACATGGCAATTTTACCGTACGAACCACAGGGAAGCAAGTGGAAACCCAGAGGCAGAAAGGGTAAAAATGGAACCATTTCAAATTCATCAATTGAAAGTGGAAAACCTGTATCACCTAGTGAGGATATGTCAGTTGTTCCACATGACCCAGAAGGCGCAGATGGACAAACAAAACATAGAAAGGTCAAAAAGAGAGGAAGACAATTTGATAGGGAAGTTCGAGCGCATATTTTACAAGTATGTCACTCCATTTGTTGCCTATGTGCTTTATTAATGCAGTTTTTGATTAATTTGTCCTGTGTAGCAGTGTAGTTGCTTTGTGCCATTGTTGCTTCAATTCATTGGGGGACATATTCATCTTGTATTGCTTTAGGTCTCAGGCTAGGAACTAAGGTATACATGGTTCGGCCATTTTGGCAAAATATATTACACATTTACCAGTATAATAGAATAGCTGGAATATCTGCAAAATCTCCTCTATAATTAGGCTTTAATATTCCATCTAAAAACATTTCCTCTAAAAATTAGGCTTTAACGAGTTAGGCCCATGTTTCAGTGATTACTGTACCTTGTAAGAGCTGAATGTTAGTTTGTTACTAGTAACCTGTGGTTTCTCTTGTCGTTGAAGTGCATCTGTTTTTAGTGTCTGCAAACTCTGATCGTGGTTTTGTATAACATTATTTCCATGATGCCACCATAATCAGGGGAGGTATCTTACTAAAGCAGAGAAGATGTCAGAAATCAAGATCAAGCAAGAGGAAGACAAACGTGAAGCCAGGCTGCACTCGTTCAGGTAAACTTAGTTCCTCTATATTTAGGCATCAATATTATGATTGTGATGTGGCTATATACATTTTGCCTTTTGGACTATGGTTTTATCCAATATTAGTGGGGTGTTATTAATTTATTATTCAAGGCACGATGTAGAGCACAATGCTTGACGAAATAACAGATTTGTACTAACTTAACTTTCTGGCATCCTCAATCTCTTACATGTAGAAGGACTCAGTTTGTAATTTTTTTACGAAAACGTGGCTGGAGAAGTTTTACTAAGTACTACCTCCATTCCTCAAAATAAGGCCTATAATTTTTTTCAGAAGTCAAACTACACAAAGTTTGTCCAAGCATTTAGAAAAACCATTAACATCTCCAATATAAAATCAATATCATTTGATACATCCTGACATATATTTTCATATGATATCTTCACAATCACAATATCTTAGTTGTTGATCTTTTTTTCTTCTAAAAACATGGTCAAACTTTACATCGTTTGATTTCTGAAAAAAATTAAACGCCTTATTTTGAGAAATTGAGGGAGTAGTAAGCAGAATCAGAGTTCATCCTGGTTCTGACTCTGAAATTGAACTCAGAATGGTCCAAGCCTTGGGTTCTCTGATTAACATCAATTAAACCGCTTCATTGTATCCTCTTTTATATAACCTAACCTTCTATTATAGTACCTTTCTTTCACTGTACATGTCCTCAGCCCACCTTGTGCAGACAAAAAGACCATTAGTTGAGTTGAAAATTGACCATTCTACCTTGAATTAAAGCTTCGGAATAAACTAACCACTCCACATGCTACTATGTTGCCTGCGGTTACTCCACCAACATCAATCCAGACATGTGTGCATCTTGGCCTGTCCCCGCACCAGTGCTCCTTGAGCATTTGGTTGCACTTGGCCTCTTGCGCTGGTTAATGTGGAGCTAAATTGTTTCTTTCCTACACTCGGTACATTATTGGTCAGGAAAATTTGAAGGCAGTAGTTTTGTGAGACATCAAATAGGTTTTCGCCCTTAGGCAAACGTAAAACAGGACTGTCAGCTGCAGTTACATAACTTGGTTACACTTCTGTTACTTTGGAATGCATAGATTCAGCAATTTGCATGCAAGTGTACAAAAGCTGTACCAACAGAGCATACAGATGGACTAGATGAAAGGTGACTTTGTGACTTGAACTAGTCCTTTAAAAGCATCGTAGATGGAGATGTGGAATACTAGGAGTAGACCAAACATGAGCTTTTGCACGGAAAAAGGTTGCTTTCAATATTGTGAAGCTTGGCAACACACAAGATCAAAATCTATTATTAGGGCACAAGGTAGAAAACATCGCCAAAACATTGTGAATTCATTCCACGGACATTTATGTTGGAACAGAGTTCCTGAGGCCGAAGACATCTGTCGGCTAGGGCCAGCGCCATGGGCCTATGGGTCATCTTGCCACCAACTTGGGACGTCCACTGATGTTATATTTAGCTCTGTACCCTGCCTCCTAGAAGGACTGTAACTCCAAACTCTACCTTTTCAGTGAATTGAAACGCAAAGGCCTTTGCGTTTTCTCGAAAAAAGAAATAGTGCAAGATGTAACTTTTTTTTTTTGTATTTGTACTCAAATATCAGCTGGATCAAGCTATAAGGCTGGATTCATGTTTGCACTAAAATTTGCCTGCTGGCTGAAACTTGGCCTTAGTCTTTGTGTCAGGTTAGACCTAGCTCCTTTTGGACGTAGATCCTGATGGCGGCGTCATCATTTACTGTATGATATTTTGCCCATAGGAATATTGCACTCACAGTTATTACTGCGCTAGAGACTTACTAAAACCATCCGTGATTTTCTTACGTTATCCAGTTAAAACCATAATCTGGATAGTTTTGTTTGATCTGTTATTTTCCTTATCATAACCTTTCATATGATATCATTCTTTGAGTGCAGTGGTGGTGATTCTGTGATGTCCAAAGGTTCTAAGGCATGTGCGGAGAAAACTGACGTGGCAAAATCTCTTTCATACAACAGCGCACCTTGGAAGGTTTGTGTTGCCAGTTATAGTTTTTGTCACTTGCAACATTTCTTTACACAAGCTCTCCTTTTTGTCTTCAGATATTTTCTCTTATCAACCATACCTTTTGTTTACAGCACAAAGCTTCGAAATCTGAGGAACACGTACCTATAGTCTATCCAGAAGTAATTCTTTGTGTCGAGATTTATGAGCAGAGGCATAGCTCTGTGAAAGTAATATCTTGAACTTTAGTTACACGTGCTTATCTGTAATGTTAAATATGTGTAGATTAAGTTTTGTGGTGATCTCCGTGCCTTGCAGAGCCAGGAATTTCTTGTGTTGGGAAGTCAGCTCCTTACAGATCTTAAGGACAATATCTACTGTTTAACTAACAAGTTGATGGAGGTGAACAAACAACACGATCATTCTGGCTATTTTCTTATTGAGGTATATTTTCTCTTATTTCTGTTTGCAACTTTGTGACAAGTTCTTACAGAAGTGTTGCAGCTTTGCTAATATCCACACTTTTTATCAGGACACGTTCTACAATGACATGAGACATTATTCTGCTGTTGATTACAGTGAGCCTATACTTGACTGGCTTAACGATTCCAGTGATGAGGTGGCAGAGAAGTGGGATGCCATAAGTTCTGGCGCTTTAAAGAAACGACAGAAGGACTTGCTGAGGGGTTTGAATATTTCGAATGTACCAGAGTTTAAATCTGCAAAAATGCAAAGTACTCACTTTTCAGACCTGCAATTCCGGCTTGGTGCTGGGTACCTCTACTGCCACCAGGTTCCAATCGTATTCTCTTTATATCTTCCCACGATTCAATTTTCTTTCGAATGGTGTTTAGTCTCTAATTCTCTCCATTGTCCTGATGGCTATATTGATATCATGCATCTATAATGTGATTTATCTGTTTGTTGTCGTGTTGTTTACAGCAGAATCTATGAGCGGTTAACTTAGAACTCAATACTGTGTGATGCTCAATATCATTGAACTGCATAAGCTTGCGCATCAAAAACAGCATATCATCTAAAAAAAGAACCCATGATTTCCCTTGTCTCTCTGACCCACACAACATTTTCAGGGGAACTGCAAGCACACGCTCGTGATTAGAGACATGAGGCTGCTCCACCCGGATGACACACAGAACCAAGCGGAGTACCCTCTCATGACATTCCAGATGCAGAAGCGTTTCCAGAAGTGTTCGGTGTGCCAGATCTACCTTGCAACAAAGATGACGGTGGATGACAAATGGGCTCCGAACAACCCCTGTTATTTCTGCAAGCAATGCTACTACCTCCTCCACTACAGGGAGGATGACTCGCTATTGTATCATCATACTGTCTATGATTACCTCCAGGAGTAAAATGTTCTCTGTTTTGTAGACCAAAAGCCAAGGCTCGATTTTTACTTGAGTTAATAGCACCAGCGGTCACACAACTCGTCGTCGATGTGCACTTAAGTCACACATCTGGATAACTGAATTTTTTGGTCACACAACTCGTCATCTGGTGCACTTAAGTCACTGGCCCCACCTGTCAGTCCGTTTTCCGTTGAAGTTGATGCTGACTGGACACGTAATTTTGCAAAACCCCCCCTGTACTTTTGAACATTTGCAAAAACCCCCCTGTATTTTTGCAAAAAACCCCTGAATTTGTGAAATGTCCAAAAATACAGGGGTTTTTTTACAAATGTCCAAAAATACAGGGGGGTTTTGCAAAATTACGTGTCCAGTCGTAATTTTGCAAAACCCCCCCTGTATTTTTGAACATTTGCAAAACCCCCCCTGTATTTTTGCAAAAAACCCCTGAATTTTTGAAATGTCCAAAATACAGGGGGGTTTTTGCAAATGTTCAAAAGTACAGGGGGGTTTGCAAAATTACGTGTCCAGTCAGCATCAACTTCAACGGAAAACGGACTGACAGGTGGGGCCAGTGACTTAAGTGCACCAGATGACGAGTTGTGTGACCAAAAAATTCAGTTATCCAGATGTGTGACTTAAGTGCACATCGACGACGAGTTGTGTGACCACCGGTGCAAATAACTCTTTTTACTTGCAGGTCTCTTATATCTATACTACTATTAAAAGAGCAAACATGTTCGGGATACATTAAATATGTGCCGTTCAATATCTGATCAACGTTCCAGATCGCTCAAATGTTTGACAACTCAACACACATTTTCAGTTTTGTGTTAATTATATGAATTTTGCCACCGCCTAAAACATACTAATAATTAATCTTAGAAATATATCTCGGCGTCCTACACCGATTGTAGCGTTCATGAGCTCATCAACCTGTCATCGCGCGACACTCTCCTCGCCACGGCGGGTCCCTCCTCGGGCGCGGTTGGACAAGGCGGCAGGATGCTCGCCACGGCCACGTCTGCACGCTCCCATCGACATGCTGAGCCAACGCAACACAGGCCGGCAAGCTCCACGGCGAGGATCAGCAGGCATGCGCCCGTTGCCGCCACATGCCCGGCCGGTGACGAGCACCCCGACCCGGCTCGCCGTCGCGTCGCGCGTAGCCTTATTCCGGCTGGCGGCGAAGCACCCACGTAAGCACAACCGCCCCTATGCATAGATGTGCGGTCGCGTCGCCATGCTGCGCCAAGGCAGCACGTCCCGGCGAGCATCACACCTATGTCGCCTAAAACAATCTTTTCCGTCGCCGGCGGCTGAAAAATTGCTCTCCCTCGCACCCTCTCGACTCGATCTGCTGCACCATTGGCCTAGCGCTGCTTTCTACTCCGAGGCCTCTCGATCTGTCTGCAATCCACCTAAAGAAGATGAACCACGTCGCCAATCCAGTCGCTCTCTCTGAACCCCTTGCTTATCACGCTCTGTATCATAGCGTTGTTGCTTCAGTGCAGGAAACCCACGAATCCAGCGGCGCCAATGACGCACTTAGGTCTCATGGATTCGTGCCGCCTACTCATGGAGGCACAACGATGGACTAATGGCACCACGTACGGCTCATACATCAAACGCTATTATATTTTTCTCTCCAAGCAATCATGCACCAGCTCCACAGGCAAGTAACCCTGAACAACCAGTAAATCTGCCTGATACGTAGTGACTCACTGAGAAAACAGGTTTCGTACATGTATAAGTAGTGTCTCACTGAGAAAACAGGTTTCGTACATGTATTTCGGCATTGCTATCAACCCATGCGTTCTAGGGAGCAAAGGAGACACGACCAGTCCACCTCTTTCTGGAACCCTCCCCCTTGCTACAGTGCTAGAGGCGAATCGGAGGCGATCTCGGCTTCTCCCGCGGCCGCCGGCGTGTCTGTGGGATTCCCCACCCTCCGCCGGCCGCTCCGGCGGCGGGAGGATGGGGAATCCCCAGATCTACGCTCCGGCGTGTAGATAAGGGGTCTCGCGGCGGCGTGGCTGAGGAGGGGTGGCCGCGTCGTCGTTTTGCTGCTCTGCAGCCTCCCTTCCTCGGCGTCGTCTTCGACGGTGCTCCCGGGCTGCAGGTGCGTCCTTGATCTGTCGCAGTTTTCTCCGGCGTCGGCGGCAGACGAGTGACTGGTGTACAGGAGGTCGGAGGGGGAGGTGCGAGGTGGTTGCTGCTTGGGCGTGTGGTGTGCTGGTCTGGATCTGGTCGCCTCCGTGGAGGTGGTGTGGCGTTTGCCCCAGATCGGGAGCGGAAGTTGCTCGGGGCCCGTCCCCGGCCGATGTTCGTTCTTCGTCGTCAGTTCCAGCTCGTCGGAGCTGGAGTTTCTTGCGGCTCTTCATCGCCTTTGGGCTAGGAGCTCTTTCGATCCTTGGTGGAGGGCTCTGGGCGGTCGCGTTCGTCGTCGTCGCTGGCGGTGGTGGACGGGCGTGCCGGAGTTGCTCGGGGATGAAGACGGCGTGTCGCAGCAGCGACGTCCTCTGTATTCTCCTTTTTTTCTGTGCTTGTATCTGGCCTTGTTATGTCTTCCTCTACGTATGAATACAAGTATGAAAAATTCAAAAAAAAAGGGAGCAGGGAGCAATAAGCTTATGTTCTGTACATCTACAAATGAACCACGTACCAGCAAGTTCACTTTCACGTATATATGAAGCTTCAAAGATGCCTTAATTTAATATTTTTCCATGTAGACTGCAGAGGATTTGGGTGTTGTATGAAGTTTCTCCCGGTCAACTCTTATGATCATGAATATGGAGTCGGCCAATCCAGGTTCTTAAATGTTGTTGTTAAGGTTGGTTTAATATTTTGCTATTGATGTATAGATTTCATTTTTACACTCATGTTCTGTACTGCCTATCAGTAATTGTTTATACCATTGGATCGTCCATGAAATTTTTGGCATAAGTATAACTATCTTTGTCAGTCGTTTAATCTACATGAAAGTTAACAATTGTCTGATGTCTATATTAGAGTGGATTAGACAATTTTCCCTTTTTCTTATTAATTATCTGTGTACCGCTATCATATAGAGTAATTAAAAGGGTTTTATTATTGTGGGCAACATTATTACAAACACGACCGCAGAAATTGAAATCGTAAGAGTCAAAATTTAGGATAAGGACACCAAAGTCTGAGAGATCATAATCTGCAAACTTCAGAGCATAGACCAGGGTCTAACAGTCAGATTCGGACACGACACGATGAACTCCACAGTTGGCTGCTGCATTGATCGCTTCGGTAGAGGTAAAAGCTTCAACATGGAGAGCGGATCGCACATAGTCAATTTTACCCATCGCCTCCACAAGGAATCAACATAAGTAGGTTCTTCTTTTCGAGCTACATGCTGCATTGAAAGTGAGCTCTATTCTCTCCTCGTCGCTTACGTGCAAAAAAGTGAATGGACGATTGAGCACATATGAATGTCTTTCAATATTGCTATGTTTTAATAAAAGATTATGATACGTGCGTTGCACTCGTGCACGTCCACTAATGATTTCAAAAGGCTTAATGCATATGTTGTACAGCAAACGCCGTTTGGATTTTGAAAGTCACCGGCTGTAAAAAAAGAGAGCCTGTTTTCCAAATTACCAGTATATATTCTCTGCTGCTCACTGATTTGCTAGCTGCAAGAGAGTTTGAGGGCCCTCTCGAGGTTGGCCACGACGTCAGAGGTTCCCTTGAGCAGTCTCCTCCGCCTGTATGATCATGGAGACAATCCCGTCGGCGTTCACCTCGACCATCTGCGCCACAGCCGCCGCCTGACCACTACAAGAAAGCCACAAGACGCCGACGGCCGGACGCCGTCGGCGTATGCACGAATGCCGTCGACGTATACATATGCCGACGGCGGCCGTCGGCGTCTCGAACTGTCGGCGTACACAAACTGTCGTCGGCGTCTAAGGCGGCCGTCGGCGTAAGCTCTGGTGGGCCCCACAAGACGGCATCCCCACGTTCCGTTAGCTCAACATACGCCGACGGCATTGCCGTCGGCCTCTGAGCGCCACGTGGCCGCTTCCTGTGCGTCCGGCCTGGATCCTACACCGACGGCAATGCCGTCGGCGTATGGGTGACCATAATTTTTTAGTTTCTGCAAATTGATTCTGCTGGTTTCTAGCACATTTTAAATACAATTAAAATTGCACAAATTTTAAAATATCACAGAACATCACATATATAATCCAAACCATCATACAAATTTCAAATGACTCAAACACAATTCGAATTCATACAAACATTCATACAAATTCCAAATGACACAAACATAGTTCGAATTCATCCAAACATTCATACAAACACACCCGGACACATCCTACATCTCCTGAGAGCTCGAGGTACCGATATCTGAGTCCGATGATTCCTTGCCTTGGCTCATCTTGGTCAATCACCTGCATTGAGAAAGGGTAAACAATTAATAAACATGTTGAAAAATAAATACTAAGCATAATAAAGACATAATAAAATGTAGAAAATAAGAATAAAGATGTAATGCAATTAAGAAGAAACATGTTGAAAAGTAAATACTACGCATAAGGACATAAAAGACGCTCACCCGAATCATCAGTCTCATAATTAAATCTTGGGTTCTCATCATCACTATCAACATCACTATCACGTGTGTAAGTTGGAACCTCATCGCACGGTGGAGGCTCATCATCGTCATCACCTTGTAACTTGTTGAGCATATGAAAGGACAATGATGTCGCCTAGAGGGGGGGGGGTGAATAGGCGATTAAAACTTTTCCGGTTTAGGCTTGCTAATTGCGGAATAAAACTAGGTGTTTAAATTAACATGCCAACAACCTAAATAAACTAGGCTCACCTATGTGCACCAACAACTTATGCTAAGCAAGACAAGCAACAAGGTGATAGCAATATAGAATACTTCAAGCACGAAGGCTATCACAATGTAAAGTGCATAAGTAAAAAGCTCGGGTATAGAAATAACCGAAGCACGCGGAGACGAGGATGTATTCCCGAGTTCCTCCTTGAAAGGGAGTACGTCTCGTTGGAGAGGTGTGAGGCACCACAAAGGTCGATCTCAACGCCACAAAGGCTCACCCTATTCTCCGATGAACCGCACCACAAAGGTTTGGTTCACCTTCTACTATCGGTATTCCTTCGAGGCGGAATCCGGAGCCTTTCAACAACAATCCGGGCACAACCCACAATGGGTTGGGGGCTCCCGAACGGCTTCAAGTGACCACACAAGGGTCCAACCACCACAAAGGCGTCTAGGGTCCAAGGACCCAAGAGTAACAAGCTCACAAACTTTCAACTTCCACGAATCCTCGTGGAGAGCACAAACCGATGCAATGAAGCAATGGCAAGAGCACAAGTGCTCAAATCCTTCACTCTCAAATCCCACCACAAGCAACTAATGCTTATGGGGGGAGAAGAGAGGAAGAACAAAGGAAGAACACCAAATCCCTCCAAGATCTAGATCCAAAGGCTTCCCCTCACTTAGAGGAGAGAATGATTGGTGGAATGGTGGATCTAGATCTCCTCTCTCTTTCCCTCTAATTTGAGGCAAGAATCATGGAGGGATAGAGAGAAATCCAAGCTCAAGAAGGTCAACAATGGTGGGCTTTTTCGTGCTCAAGAGCTTAGGGAACCGTTGGGGAAGAAACCCCTTAAATAGGTCCCCTCAAAAAACTGACCGTTGGAGAAAACTGTGAGGCCGGCCTGGGAGCCGGCCTGGCCGGGCTGGGGGCCGGGCTGGGCCGGCCTGGGGGCCGGCCTGGAGGCCGGGCAGCCACCCGAGGCAGCCGGCCTGGGAGCCGGCCTGGCCGGCCTGTGGGCCGGGCAGCCACCCGAGGCAGCCGGCCTGGGAGCCGGCCTGGCCGGCCTGTGGGCCGGCCTAGCAGAACCCGAAAAGAAACATCCATAACTTTTTCATCCGGACTCCGATTTCGATGATCTTGGGCTCGTTGGAATCGCAACGAAGAGCCCTTCAAGATTATGCAGAGAAACATCATAGTCCATCATGTGAGGAGAAGACCAAATGTAGAAAGGTAAAACCTCTCTAAAGAAGATGAACCGGCAAAACCTCAAAACCGAAAACGCAACAAGTTTTCAATACGAAATCCGTTTTCGGTGAACTAGAGCTTGGTATGGAGATGAACACAAGCTCTAAATTCTCACATGGATAAAAGCCAAATAAGAACCAAGAAAGATGATATGCCAAGTATGCAAAGGTTTGAGCTCTCCACAAAGATGCGATCAAGTTACTCACTTGAGAGCCCCTCTTGATAGTACGCCGTCTATCCTATAACCCGGTCTCCCACTAACACCATGAGACCGGTAAAATAGAAACCCTATCAAGATCATACCTTTGCCTTGCGCATTCCACTTGAGCTAGATGAAGACGATCTTGACTCCCTCAAGTTGGAACACCTTTCTTGATTGTGTGCTTGCTAGCACATGCTTGATGAAGACTTCTCCAAATGCTCCCCCATACACCATTATGGGAGAGCCTTGCTAAGCTCCGTCTTCATGAATCCACTTGCACTTTATCTTCTTCTCTTGATATAGGTGATGGCTTGGAGATAAACATAAATGTTCACTCAATCTTCTTTTCCAAGCCATGCTTGCAATAAGCTCAACTCTCGATGACCATTCTTCATATAAACCCTTGAATAGAGCATTGATCATCATGTAATCTTCTAGAGTCCAACACATGAACTCCAATCTTTTCATGGACAAGATCTATAAAGATATCTCAATGCAACCATTAGTCCATAAGGATTGTCATTAATTACCAAAACCACGCATGGGGCAACACATGCACTTTCAATCTCCCCCATTTTGGTAATTGATGACAATCCCTTTTACGAGGGTTTATATAATGAATTAAGCAACCATGCAACACAAAGAGCAAGGATGCAAGAGCATGAAAGGCAAATGCTTAAGAACGAAACTAAAGCATAACACCAAATTCCCTTAAACCCTCTAAACTTCTCCCCCATTGGCATCGATTGCCGAAATGGGAGGAAAAATTTAGAAGGCCAATATAGTAAGAGCTCCCCCATAATGTGTGCATTTCTCATAATATGAGTGAAATCAAATGCACATATCCAATGACGAATAGATGAAGGGAGATCAAACTATATTGAGGATCCAAAATTGCAAAAGAAATCAAAGAAAAGATACTTCGACAAAAAGCAAGCAACAAAAGGATCCGAAAAACCAATAGAACATAAGAAGATATTATGATAAGATCAACAAGTGTTCTAACAATCAAGAGGGAACTCCCCAAGGTACGTGCACAAAGTAGGATTTGCATTTTAATATAGTGTGCACAACATGGAATCCTCACTCCCTCTTAGATAATTTTGAACAAAAACACGTGCAAGAGAGCATATAAAGAAAAGAAGCAATATAACTTGCAACAAATAAAATAGATGGTGTGACATAGAAAGACATTTTTGGAGACTAATACAAGGATGAGCCAAAGCATCAACATAGTCTTTCAAAATAAGTGGCACATAGTGCATATCATGTCTTTCCATAAACACAACCCAAAAGTTGAAGCAAATAGGTCCACAAGCTTATTAAGGTCCAAAAAGGAATACCAAATGAAAAGCAAAGCTTGTGCCTTTTAGAGACCACCAAAGAATCAAAAGCAATAAGAGGGGTCACTAAAGAATTGGAATACCAATTAAAGATGTAACTATTCTCATGTGTATAAGTTTCTAAGTAGACACCAATCACAAAGATATAAGTCCACAAATAAACATGTACACACAAAATAGGTACAAAGGTAAAGAACATGATATCCAAGAGGAAGTCATAAATACACCAATAAGATTTTTGCTTAAAAGCATAGCACAAAGCTCAATTTTATCTTAAAGGGATATAGATGAACTTCCAACACATACTCATCATAGCATCAAAAATATCCACAAGGGATGAGGTGATAAATGGGATGCTCCGAGAAAGATAACAAGTATCGCACAAGGCAAATGATTTTGAAAAGCATCAAAATTGCATATGTGAGACATAGAGTAGAAAGTGCTAGATTAACATATTGGGATTGAATCATTAAAATGATGATATATATATTCCCCTTGATATGTAATCATCCCGGCTTGCCCACATTTGCAATAAAGTTGTTTTGCAAGAACCAAATGAATTGCAACAAAAGAAATTCATGCCATGAAACAACCTACACAAGGTTGAAAGCTAGAAAAGTATGCATGAGGTAGATACTTGTTACCGAGATAGCATTGGTGATGTAGAAGATAGAGCTCATGATCATCCAGCTTGGCTCCAATAAACACATGGTGATAACACCTTCCTTGTAAATGAGACAAGCTTCCAATGCATCTCTAATGTACCTAAAACAAATTCAAGTACAAAATGGTACCCAAACTCATTGGGTCCAAAGTAGTTAGAGCAACTACAATACATAGGACAAACTCCACATAAATATGTGCATATTGATATGAAATTGAATTTCATGCACATCTTAGCCATTTAGGATTTGATGGAGTTTATCCTATATATTGGATCAACGAAAGTAAGCATGCCATAATATACATAGTAAATATGCATGCACAAGACTTTCAAGAACCAAATGAATACAATTTGGACAAAACACCAATTAAACAAACAAAGCACACACAAGTGTGACAAGAAAACAAATTGCCAAATTATATCAAAGATCCAAATCAACACATGATTGAAGATACCACTTTGAAAATACCAAATGAAAGTAAGATACCAATGATGAAAATATCATCAAGGAATAAACCAAACCCTCTACACTTTTCATGATGGCACAAAGTACCAAGACGAGAAATGTTTGTCTTCCAAAGAGACACGTCATCGGGATCAAATACCAATTGAAGACAACTAATGTTCAAAAACATATAGGATTGCTCCCCCAAGATTTGTGCATTATTTATGATCTTGCATTTGAATACAAAATGCACACAAATGGGATCATCACTCTCCATACATATATTCAAACACTAGTCATGTTCAAGGAAAGCAAAGATACAAACCAATTTAAAGAATGATGTTCTACTCAATGTAGGATAGCTTCCCAAGAATAGTGCATTATCAAGAAGTATGACTTTTGAATGTCAATGCACAAGAATGGATCATTGCTTTTCCTAAAACAAAAGGCACAAAACAAATTTTGAGTAGAGCAACAAGGATCCAAGATACAAGGAAGACGAAGATTAGATCAAACAAATCCTTGGCAATAAAATAAGGCAATTCAAAGCAAGAGCCAAAGTGAAGATGTCTACAAATTCCACCACAATATGTATCACTTGTCAAGGACAAGGAGTATAGAGATATTTCTCGGTGGTGTATAGAATGATATTGAAGACCAATTCACAACAAATAAGCATATGGCAAAGGATAGATTTAAAACCATGCTTAGATAAATAGATATTCTTGATAGCTTCAAATATTCACGCGATCATGCAAAGCCACTACAAAGTAGCTTGAAGCAATCGATTTCCCAAAAGGATATGCGAACATATTTGGGAAAGCCAAAACAAGAATGTCCATCACAAACAAGATCCAAAAGATGATTAAACAAAATCATTTTACCAAAATGGAACTTGTTTGAGCAACATGCCACATAGGAATAAGATAATAAAAATCAATTCTAGGTGGCAATACCTCACATGTTCACATTTTCTAGGCTTGTAATATGCACATAGCTTATTACTCCCCCATAATGTGATAATCCATTTCTTTTAAAGCAAGAGGCAAACAAAACCAACTCGAGAAATTAATGGACATATAGAATTTGAATTTCTCATGAGCATGACATACCACATAGAGAATAGATAATATTGATATATCATCACTAAGTGGTATTCCTCATGTACACACATTTTTGGTTGTGAAGTGCACGAAGCATATCACTCTCCAAAAATGGAATGTCCATTAATCTCTCAAAAGAGAGCCAACAAGTAAGATATCAAATAAAAGCAATAAGGCTCAACACAAGTAAATGGTGTGCAAACCAACATACACATACTTGATTTCTCAAGATAAGTAAGTAGAGAGCACAACACATACAAACACTAGCAAGGTACAAAACCAACACATGCAAGGGTGCAAGCAACTTTCAATGTATATATGATTTAAATAAAAGTTACCGCAAGGAGGAACATTGGATATGAGATAGAACAATATAATCCAAATGACTTGGCTTGAGAAATATAATTGATGAAGATCCCTTAATTCTTCATGATGTAGCCAAGTCTCCAATGCCCTCCAACAACACCTATTGATCAAGTTTTAGCTTGTTGGTCCCCAACCAAGTTGGGTCCTAAGAGGTTAGTCACAATAGGCTTGGCAACCCAAATGGTTCTTTTCTTGACACCACTTTGAGTCCCAACATATTTGGCAAACACATTGCCAACCTTATCCTTCCGAAGAGAATAAACATCATCAATATAATGGGGTTGGATAAGGTACCATTTGTGCATGAAGAAGCAAGGTGACCCTTCTCACGGCATAGGTAGCAACATCGACTTCCTCCTCTCTTCTTAGTTGGAATCTCGACTTGAGGAGAGTAGCTTGATTCTTGGGAAGAGGTTGTTCTTCAACTTGAGGAACTTGAGGCTTCTTCCCTTGTTGCTTCTCACTAAGAGCCTTCTTCTTCAAAGGGCAAGATCTAACATGGTGCCCTTCAACTTTGCACTTGAAGCAAACAATCTTGGCCGAATCTTTAACTTGTTCTTGGCCCTTGTTCTTCTTGATAGACTTGGACTTGTTCTTGTTATTGGAGTTGAATCCAAGTCCACTCTTGTCATTGGGGCGTCTTTGAACACTCAACATATTGTCAAGTGTGGATTCCCAACATGACGCTTTTCCAAGTCTTTCTTCAAAGAAGTGACTTGGGCCTTGAGCTCATTTAGTTCCTCTACATGGTTAGTATCAACAAAAACACTAGAGGAGTAGAAGCTTCATTGTTAGAGCAACAAGGCAATGAAAGTAATTCATCACAAGATGTAGCAATATTGTGAGTGGATGAATCACTAGGACTAGCACATGGCAATAAAGCATTTTTAGTAAGTTGTGCCTTTGTCCACATGAGGCTCACAAGATGTTACCTTTGAAAAGCCTCATGAGCTAACTTTAGCCTAGCATGGGATGCTAGAAGATCATCATTAGAGCTAGAAAGCTTTTCATGACTTTCTTCCAATTTCCCATACTTGCTAGATAGCAACTCAAGTTGAGCCCTTAGCTCAACATTCTCCTTCAAAATAGATGCTTCACAAGAAGTGGAGTTAGTAGCACAAGCATCATTAATTAGAAATGGAAGAAGACAACTTGGCAAGCTCATCATTCTTAGATAGTTGAGTTTGGAGTTGATCATGAGACTTGATAAGGAGAGAGTGTTCACTTTCTAAAGCCTTGTGAGCTTTGTCAAGTCTCTCTATGTCCTCACTTAGTCTAGCATTGCCAACACCAAATTCAACTTTTTCCTTTTTAAGCACTTTATATTTAGCAAGGGCATGATCTCTTTCCTTAATGATTTTAGCAAATAAGATCATTAGACTCATCAAGAGATTCAAGTCTCTCTTCAAGAGAAGACCTAAGCTCTTCTTCTTCTTCAAGAGAAGCTTTCAAGGAAGCTATAGTAATAGAGTCATCCCTCTCAATTTGACATTTCTCATCAAATTGACTTTCCAAATCCTCAATAAATTCCCTACTCTATAACATAAGCAATGATTTCACATAGAGGAGGGATAGCATTACTACCTTTGGGGAGAGCACCAAGTACCATCTCACCCATCTTGGTTAAGGATTCAAAATCAAAACCTTCTTCATGAGAATCCTCATCCTCATCATCACAATTTGGATTTGAGGTGGGAGACACCTCGGAATCCTTAGCCATAAGGCAAACATGATTAAAGAATGAAGATTACTGAAGCACCATTTAGGTCCATGTCTTGTTCCAACAAATGTTGGGATTCCTCTACATTGTTAGTCACACAAGAAGAGGATATGAAGTATTGTTTTCATGGCAACAAGACATATGAAGCATATCATCATGAGATTTAGTTAAACAACTATTACATGATATGCAAGGACTATCAACTCTAGCATGTATGACATTTGGAGTGCTAGAAGAGTTTAAGTCCAAAGATAGAACATTGCAATGAGATAGAGAAGAAGTATAATCAATAGTAAGTTCACCATCACCAATGCAATTTCTATCACCACTCACCATATCATTACCTTGTGACAAATCACATGTTGGTGAAGTGGAAGTTGTGAACTCATCACGGCCGGAAGTGGAAGGAGAACAATCATCCTCAATAATTTTGGACACTTCATATATATCTTGAAGCTTGGTCCAAAGTCATGAGCGTTCCGAAAAGGCATGATTGACGCAAGAACTACATCGCTCAAAACACATATAAGACCATTAGAAACTAGAGTCTCGAGATGAGAGTTTTCCTCATCCTCTAAAGATAATTCTTGAGAATCCTTTGGAGGAGAAAAACCCACATCCACAATCCTCTTAATATAATTTGGACCCATGGCCCTAAAAAGATTAAGCATGCGAATTTTCCAAACATCATAATTTGTGCCATCGAATATGAAAGTGGGATCGTGCACTAATTCCCTAAACGACATCTTTTACTCTCTAGGCGGTAAAGCCCAAAAAGAGAGCCCAGGCTCTGATACCAATTGAAAGGACAATGATGTCGCCTAGAGGGGGGGGGTGAATAGGCGATTAAAACTTTTCCGGTTTAGGCTTGCTAATTGCGGAATAAAACTAGGTGTTTAAATTAACAAGCCAACAACCTAAATAAACTAGGCTCACCTATGTGCACCAACAACTTATGCTAAGCAAGACAAGCAACAAGGTGATAGCAATATAGAATACTTCAAGCACGAAGGCTATCACAATGTAAAGTGCATAAGTAAAAAGCTCGGGTATAGAAATAACCGAAGCACGCGGAGACGAGGATGTATTCCCGAGTTCCTCCTTGAAAGGGAGTACGTCTCGTTGGAGAGGTGTGAGGCACCACAAAGGTCGATCTCAACGCCAA